>JAPYKT020000037.1:1200000-1735000 GCA_028749325.2 Caryopteris x clandonensis | reverse complement strand
TTAATTCCACCCAATTACAACTTTGCAATTCTAGTTCCATAATTTTAAAATCACCTAATATAATTTTCAATTTTTCAGCAAGATTATGAATATTCGTTAAAATTGAGACTTACATTGCGTAACTTTTAAAATTTTGAATAAAATTATAGAATCGTAATCGGATGGAACAAAAAATGCAGCGTACCTGAAATTATGGACTAAAAATGCATTTTTTTCTGATTTTCAATAAACATTATAAATACAAGATTTTTAATAAAAAAATATGGACAGTTGCATTATGAAATTATAAATTAACACTTAGTTTACAACAACTTTTTCTACTTAAAAGACAATAATTTCAGGAATATATGAGGTATTTATTATGGATGGCATTAGGTAAATTTTTAATTATTCCTAAATTAAAAAAATATATATATATTTATACTTTAAAAATAAATAAATATAAAAATAAAATAAATTTGGATCCTCATTTTTAAAAGGATGTGAATCTTGTACACAATTATAACAAAATATGATTCACGTTCGTGAAAACTATCATCATCTTACTCTATGTTTCATTGCATTCTATCTTTCATTCACATTTCAACTTGCCAAAAAAGAATTCTTGCAAACCACCCCACCCCCACTCACCCCCCTACTCGTGTTGCCCGAACATTAACTGAAATTCTGGTCCAAAATAAGGTGATCGATAACTTGTTGCAATGCATCTGATTTGACAAGTGAGGGATAATGATAATGACTGATGAACTTGACCTTTCCCTGTCTGTCTCACAAAAAAAAGAACTACAGACACAACTCCTCACAGCCCTAGATCACTCCGGTCCCCCAATCTAGACCCTATATCCTCTAGCCACGTGTCACAAACCCCCATCTTCCCTCTCTGCCCATCACCACTTCCCTCCAACAGCTTACGTGACATTTTGTACCGAGGTTTTTTTGTGTTTCTGTTTCTTTTCAGTAAAAAATATTGTGTTTCTTGAAATCTGATGTGGCACTGATTTCCACATTCCATTTATAGCCAATCTGCTGACAAGCATCTTATTATTCTTATTAATTCTTTTGTTTTTTTTCAAATTTTATTCCTTTTCCAAGTACTCATGGAAATAAATTAGGGGTGTTTGTTCCAAGTTTTAAATTTTTTAAAAATTTTAGATTCTAAAATCTTTTTTTCTTACAATTAAATTTTAAAATCTTATGAATGTATATATTTCTTAATTGTACAGGATAGTATTTTTAATATAAATACGAAATCAATGTTTGTAAAATTAGTATTGAAATTTAATTATATTATAAAAACGGTATATAATGACTGATTTTATGAAGTAATAATATTGTAGTGTTAAAATAAAACTGTAAGTTTCGAATAAATTTTAAAAAAAATACAAAATTATAAAATTCAGAGTTTATTCAAACTAAAATTGAAAGAACCAAAGCCATAAGATATTCTAGCAATATCATAACATTAGAAAAAAAATGCATTTCAAATTTTCACAAGAGTTCAAAAGCAGGACTTAATCGATTTTTTTTTTTTTTTTACTTTTTTTGCCTAAATTTCAAAAAGAGAAAAAAAGGTGAATGTTTTTTTTTTTTTAAAAGCATTGATTAGTGTAGACCAGAATTTGTGAATAAAATCTGAGTGGTACAGTGTTGAAAAGGTTATGTTCATGCAAAGCCATAATGGGGCCAATGAATTTAATGAGTTGTTGTATGCATATTTCATCTTTTTCTCTTCTGGCCTTTTAATCATTTCTCATACTCCATTTTCATAAAAAAAGACCAATTTTTTTTTTAATGTTTAATGTACATTTAAAATAATCATAATACGCGCGTACCTGACCTAATTTTAATATTTTAGATGAACCAATCTATAGAATTCAAAATACAATCCAACTTATCCAATGACAGATGATGAACGAACACAAAAGCATTTAGTATATTTTAAATGTGTTAAACTAGATTCATAGAATTTGGATAAAATTTAAAATGGATATACAAGCAGACATTGTGCTATAAACGGGTTTGAAGAGGAGGCAGTGTGAGGGAGAGAGCAGGTGACGGGTGGAAGACGACCGCAGATGGGTGGGACCCAGAAGCCCGACAAGCGTGGGGGTTGTCTTGTCAATAGTCATGTCATCTGCATTCTGCAACCTCTTCTCTATTCATTTTGCTCAATCTTCATTACTACTATAATTTTTTAAATCCTATAAAAACTATAGTTTAAAATGTCATATTATTCGCCTCCCATAACGACTTCAGACCTAATCAAACAAATATTATCAAGTCAGATTTTACAAAAAATATTTAATGGATTAAGAGTTTTCATGTAATATACTCAATTATTCGGTTAATTCTATATTTTAAATATTTTATCCAATAGACAAAAAATATCAAATGATTGTATGTAATATAGTTTTATTTAGTTCGATTTGGGGGTGACCAGCCTGCCTTCTTACCTGCGCCATGAGGCGGGGCTATACGATCCATTCTAAATACGAGGTGGACACGAGTCTTCAAATATCTGCCACATTTTTATCCCCTAGAATCCTTTTCCACTCTTCTTCCCATTTTCGATTCTATCGAAGATGACAGTAACTCTCCTGTAAATCGGCATGGCTTCCCAGAGTGATAACGAACAAGACAACCATACAAGTACGAGCACTATTTTTTTTTTTCTTTCTTTTGGGACAAGTAATTATCGCGATCTTCTAATCCTTCTCTCCATATCACACAACAATGCATCTAACAGTCGATAATAGCAAAGAAGAAAACGGTTAAAAGATAAATTACGCAATGCTCATACAGCCTTGATTTTCTATTTTTTTTTTTTTTTTAAGAAAAGATTGACGAGTAAAGATACGTGCGAAAATTACAGTTGCCAAAAAGATAAAAAGAATCGCGGTTAAGTATAACACAGTTGCAGAACAACGAAAATATACACCTATTGCTCTGAATGAAGCATCAAACATCATCTCTACTAGGGGGAGTTCGTATGAAGAAAGTTGCATCCTAAAATATACAAGTTCTTGATATATAAGAAAGAAATGAAATAAGTTAGCGGTACTCACATTTTGGAGTAGTTCAGCAAGGTTTTCGGATGATGAAATGAGGAAAAGAACTTCTAATCACTTTGAGACGACGGCCCAGAACTTCTTTTGGCAAAATAAGACTGGTTCCATTCTTTTCTGATCATCTTCAAGAAAATTCAATTGAGTATCCCAAAGGAATTTTGGAGCAAGCTCTACAATCCTCGAAATCACAGTATCATCTTCACCTCTAATAATAATATGCCCCTGCACATGAATGTACCCAAGCTATAGTTCTATTGAACAGAGAGAGAGAGAGAGAGAGAGAGTTTTCATGGTATAACCTGGGGTCGCACAATACGGTCCATTTCCAGCATGACATCCTCAAGTGAACAACCCTCTTCGCGATTTCTGTAAGTAGAGAAAAGGCGATTGGCATGCAACATATCATATGAGCGCGGATATGTTGAGAATGGTTCGCACCTACATTCAACATTACGACTCTCAGCATGATGTTCATCAAAAAGATTAATCATACACATAATTACAGTATACACCTTACCAGTCATGAAAAACACCTATCAACCCCCTATCATATATGGCAGATAACGTATTATTTGTGCTTGCAGGAACTACGTTCATGACCCATACAGGCCATGTGCTCAAGGCAACTGAAAACCCACCAAGAAAAGCATTCATATCCATGACATTCCGTATTTCTTTCTCCTCAACACCCATCAGTCTCCAATAGTGGCGAACTTGGTCGTGCCAGTATATTGTATCTACTAAAAACTTTTCTCTATCGATACCTACACCAATTACATTTAAATGTCAGGGCTAAAACCTCCATCACGGACCAAATTTCATTCAAATGTAACCAACATATTACAAATAAATTTCAACCATATATCTGCAATTAGACACTTGCACAAGGACACATATTTACATACCTCAAGCTCTAGAATGAGTGCAAGTAAAATGGTTCATAAGGCAAAATTGCTATTTCTGCAAATTACAAATGATATATTCCACTGTGGTAAGGTCCCAAATTATGCCGTAGCATGAATAAAACTCAAAGAACTGTTCAATAATTTTTGGATATTGTACAAACCAAAATTGAATATTAATGGACCAGACAGTTTTTTCACATAAAATGAGATCCAACCAGGTTGACCAGCCACGTGAATTCCCCCCCAAATACATAACCATGGTGGGCATAAAGAGTTCTTACATATAGTACATCCGCTCTACTCCGTGATAAACACGTCAACATCTCAGCAGTCATGTTTAAAATATGTTTGCAGAAAAATGAAGCAAAGATGATATCATACTGAGAGCAGTGACTACAAGAAAGATTAGAAGAGCAGAAAAATAATTTTGGTCCAAAAACTCAGTTTAGGGAGGGGGGAGAGAGAGATACCTAGCTTATCAAGAGTCCTAGAATACTCTGAGAGACGTTGTGGCTTTGGAGGGAGTTTCTGGGAAACACGTTCCGCTATACAGTTCCTCAACGGTGTTTGAAACGATGGTTTAGCATCGTCTGAGGAATCACATATGCTGATAAGCTTCTCCTGTGCATTTTGTTGAAGGCATGAATTATTATCTAGCTTAATCCAGATTGCTGTCTGCACTTGTCGGGCAATGAGCTTCCAGCACATTGCAGTAGTCAAATTCATCAACTTATCCCAAATTAATGGAAAATTTTTGTCTTTTCTGTATGCAGGAGGAGCTGAATAGACGAAGTATCCATTTGATCGTAATATACGATCCACTTCTTTTATAAGAATGCCATCTGCATCCCAAATGTAAAAACTGAACAAAAGTAATCCACTTGTTTCTTAACGCATTTTCATAAAAAAAAAATAATAATAATAATAAAAAAAAAAAAAACAGAAATGTGTAAAAAGCAATCTTAGTTACACAAAAAAGCTAACCATTTTCATGCCAATCAACACGACATCTAGAACAATGGACCATCTCAAAAGAGATGCTGGGATAAGGTAGCTGCTTTGTGGATAAAGCAGAAATCATGGCACCGATCCCTCTTTCTAGAGCAAATTGAATCTGATTTTCATGGCCGTCTTTAGGAGCAAAGGACATAGTTTGGATATTTAAGGGAAGAAGGTAGGCTGAGAAGCTAGCTACTCCACAACCAACATCAAGAACTTGAAATACCCCAGAAGAATGGAGGTCACCAGTCTCATGAGTTGTCATATTCCCTAACCTGCAGCGGCGAAAAGTCATTTGTGGTCATAAAACCATCCAACACATCTTGCAGAAGTTTCAATATTCGTTGAATATAATTTGCTAATTTGCTATGATGCATGTAAGAAAGAGCAATAAAAAATAAGGTCAGTGTCTCTACAAGTAGAAATATTTCACTGAAAATAGAATACAACATAAAATGCAACACCCAGATAACACATCACACGCATTGTTGAAATCACATTAGAAACTGAAATGACAGCTGAGGTTTGTCTCTTCAAATTAAATGGGTAAGAAAATCACATTATCCATGTCTGATCTTTTCAGCTAGGCAACAACCTTTTTCATATCTCTCAAGGTTAAGGAGTTGTGAAAATAAATTTCAAAGAAACAAAAGATGCTGAAACTAACTGAGAACTAGTGTTTCTTCATATGAAACTTCACAATCTTACTCTTCTTGGATGTCTATTTTAAAGTAAAAACTCTTTTTTATTTTTTTAAATATCATCGCCTACACAAGTATCTTTTCTATGTAATCAAACTAATAATTTTATAAATTCATAAACCAGTAAGGCTTATATAACATGTCTACTTTTCGACACACATGCATAAATATAAACAAAAATTCCAGTTCAGCTACGATGCCTCCGATAAATATTTAAGGGTTACCACAGCCATGGGTTCACGTGACTGCTCATATAATTGCACTATTGAAAACAACATTTGCAGTTATTTTTTAATCAGTTCTCCGATTGCTGTTCACAAATAAATTCCTACCTAATAGTAAGAGCCAATACAAATACAAAATATATTTCAACAGGCAGTATAATCTTAACATTCATTTAAAAATTGTAAGTAGAATCCTCACTGTGTTGGTTTAAAGTTAAAGTTCATAAAAGAGGGAAGTCGCATAACGGTTCTTGACAATATTTGAATTTAAGGTAGGTGGCGGATGCAAGTTTAAGTAAGATCCCTGTTTCAAATAATTCTTTGAAACAAATCAAGTGTATTGTTTTGAAGTTTCATTATAATCCATTCTGATAACTCAAATAACAGGTTAAGTTATCCAATTGATTGGCCATAATCATTTTTTATGGTATCACATATAAAGACTGACAGGTTTTTAACCACTTGACCCAAAAATACTCACTCGATTCGGTAAGTACTTACAAACAAGAAATATAGTCACATGCTCATCCCTGCATTTTTAATGATCATTAGTAATCCCCGTGGGCTGAAAATTTCAGAAAGTCTAGAACTTACCATCTGCTTCATTAGAATAACATTTGCATTATCATACATTGATACTTGGATAGTAATAGATATGATAAGCTCAGTTCATATTCTTCACAATAAGCACCCAAGTTCGATAACAACCAACAAAAATATAAACCAGAAGTACCTCTGAATGTATTCAGAAGCTCCATTCTTGAAATGAGTACCTCCACCAGGAAACCACCACAGCCCATCCTTCTCATGCACCCAATTTTGCCCTCCTTTCACCTCAGCAAGATGTGAATGATTAACATTGCTTCGCCAGACATAGTCCCTACTGGTAGGCCATCTTATCGGTATTTTGTAGTCAGCTGGTGGTGGAACCAAACAAAACAGCCGTCTATTTAACGGAGGGCAATGCCTCTCCAGCTCCTCTTTTCTCGAAAGATCTAATTTTGGCAGTAGCTCTTTGATGTACAAAATGTCATGACATGGGATGTATTCATTATAGGTCAATGGGCATATATTAATACCCGTTTCTGGGATCCTAAGTGGTACTGTTCGATAAGTAAGACTAACTCTATTTCTAAATAGACCTGCCAGCATAAAGATACAACAGCATTAATCAGAAATATGGTGCACTAAATCAATCACAAATTTGAACAAAGTTTTAAGTTACCCCGACTCAAACACAAAAGAAAACGGCGCTAGAAATTGATGGTGCTCGGAATTCAAAAGTCCACAAATTTCATATAATCATATTATTCCATAACGCTAAGATGGGGGAAGTAACTACTCCAGCTTTACACCATTCACAATATAAAAATTGGTGATCTGAATTAGAATCCAAAAGTAACTTCTCTTCATAACATGACAATGCTGGAATATTCTTTACCCATTAAGGCTACTCCTTTAGTTCAAAGATCACCAGAACAGGTTTCCCAGTTTTCAGATTTCTAAGTGAAGATTCAAACTTCATCAACTAATAAGAGTAAGTGCTAAGTTTGTAACCGATAGACTCTAAATACAAAATCCTTATCAATCTTCTACTGCATCAGATAATTTAAGCTTGAACTAACAATATTTAGTTCAAAATTTGCTAGAAAAGCACTAATCTATTTTCTGCAGAAGATTTCTAAGAAAAAGATCAAACTCTTCAAATCAAGAAAGTTCTAGTTTACAATAACGTAATACCAAATCCAAAATTGGCAAGATTTTCCACAATTTGAACCGTTTGCAGAATAAAAGAACTGCTGGAGAAGTCTTGATTAGAGAATGTATTGATAATCCAAGAAAGGAAACACACACACACATACCAGAATCTGAAGCTGAATCATTGGCATTGCGGGCTTGTTTTTGTTGTACGTTTTGCTGCTCCGGTGGTGTGTAGAGGAAAGAAGAATTCTTCCCTAAGAGAGTGCCGGTGTAGAAGGAAGCTATCATCACTAAAAGGGTTATCATTATAACTTGGCCCGCCTTCCAATCGAACGCTCTCATTTTTATGAATCCCACCATTTTTCTGCCTCAATATGTGTGTGTGTGTGCGTGTATCAATTCTTGTGCATTCTTGCAGAGAGGCAGATCAACAGATCTCAAACAGAGTGTGTGAACTGGGACTCTGTGTGTGTGTGTGTGTGTGTGTGAGAGAGAGAGAGAGAGATCTTGAAATACTGTTGATGTTAACGTCGGTGAAGAACCAATCTCAACACTATAATCGAAGGGGCTTCTTGATTTTTTTTTTCTTTCAATTAAGGAGTATCCTAATAACATTTAGGGTTATAAATTTTCATTTTTCCCATCTAAGAATTTTAAATATGTATATCTTGTTTCAATTTCCTACCTCAAAGTTAAAAACAGCGTCTTGGCAATAAAAAATAAAGATGCTGAAACTATTTTGTTTTAAATTTTCTTGAGTAATATTGTCATTCCTAAATTAATTGAAAAAAAGAGAGAGGCTAAAATGACGTCGTTTGTATTTACCCTCACTCTGGATCAGGAGAATAATTACTGCCAAAATCTATATAAAATTGGCATAAAATTCGAGATTGTTTGGAAGAAAGGACAACTATACCCATCTGTAAGTAGATACAGATAGAACAAAAGAAATAAAATAAAGTAAGATTATCAGTTGACAACAATAATTAAGGAAATTTTAGTCGGGTAGTGGGCCCTTCACAATCTAAGCCCAATCCAGCAAAATCTTACTTATAGCCCACATCCATACTCCGAGAAAATGAATGACCTGATAGCTGCTGGGCCGGGCCAGAGCCTGATTAATAGCCCATTTGGTCCACATTGTTGGACCATTAGTTCAGTAGAAAAGAATCATTCTCAGCCGGGCCTGCCCAGTTGGGCATGGCTAAACAGTTCTGATCAATTACACTCATACTAATTCAAGCAATCTAAATGATTGAAATGAACTTACAAGGAAAAACACATTTAGCTTTGAACAAATAATTTCAGAAATATACAGCAATTGTGCAACCAAGAACAAATGTTATAATCTCAGTCCACATCCACAAAAGCACTGCAATCAAGATCTTGCAGAGTCAATCTTCCCATGTATAATTCACTTACATGATCAGGACAAAGAGGGGCACATTTTCTCTCTATACTATCATGGATTGCCCCCATTCCCCGAATCCAACTCTTCTCATCTAACGGGTTCACATTGAGATAGTTCTGTAGTAACCGAATCCTATAAACAGTTGTGTCCGTTCGTTCACAAAAATGTGTGATGCAACGGTGACAAGGTTCATCGGATGCCAATCTGATCAATGCCATAGTCAAAGCCCCATCAGCGGGATTGGGATCTGCAAGATTTCTATCTCCCATCATCTTGATCTCCCTTTCCGAAGGAAAATGAACTCCTTCATCAACTTTTAAATCTTTTGTGAAATGCCTTATAGCTTCCTGTTTACTAGATTCATGTTTTTCTGCTAATGTTAAGATACACGAGAATCTAAGATGATAGCTTACGACAATCTTTACCTTACGGAAGTTGTGACAGCAGCAATAGAAATCGAGCCATCTTCTTCCTATCCCAGCATACCATTTGACAATGTCAACATCTTCAAGAACCAAAAGTAAACTGAGTGGCCTGGGACGACCCATATGGTTAGCGAACCCTACCATTTTAACAGCCTTTTTGATAAGTTCTAATGGTGCTTCAACTTTGATACAGCGCCTTGTCAAATCATCAATGGTTCTTTGAGCGTATTTCTCTTCCTCCTCTTCTTCTCTTCTTCTCACTTGTGCCTCCAATTCCTTCTTAGCTTTCACTGGCTTCAAATACTTGTCAACTTGTTCTTGAAAGTTGTCATAAGCATTGACAAGTTCTTGTGGCAATTGATCCCTAATTCGATTCAGAGAGAGAAAATCTCCAGCTGATAGCATACGATGCCATTCCCCTCGCTCATCTATTGATTTCAAAAACTCACAGACTGTTTCATCAGCCCAAGTGCTAAAGATTTGCCTCACTTCATTCTCGATCTGGTAATCAAATTTGAATCCATTGCTTTGTTTCAACTTCTTAAACACGTGACTCAATAACTTCATTCCCAACTTCTTCCTATTTCTCTCTCTCGCATTTTTCAGCTCTATAAGTCTGACTTCTTTCTGCCTTTGATACTTTTTGTGGGCCCTAATCGCCTTCTCTGTCTTACGTGGTCGAAGAACTGAAGGCGCTACTGCCTGAAGCTCCATTCCCATAAAATCAATCTTCTCAGAAACTGCACTGTGTATAACTGTTGTCTGTCTATCCACCTTTAGTTCCAACTTTTGTTCAAGAAATCTTACAACCTTACTCTTTAGATCCATTGTCAACAGCTTTGTTCCTGATGTAATAATCAATATCTCATCCAAATACCGGACAGCATAAATCTTCAAGGGCTTATAGAAAACAGAACCCATATTGGATTCCCCAGGCACAAGCTCATTTTCCTTGAACCTGGGATTCTCTTTGTTCGTTTTTAGCCGTAATTCTTGAATTTCCTTATCAAGCCCACTGAAGTAAACATTAATCAAAATCGAACTCAAAGCACATTCTTGTGGTAGCCCTCTACCAAGACAAACCCCACCAAGATTAATTGCAACAACATTGTATTCAAACAACCTTCTTATCATATGAAGCAATGCATTATCTTCAATTTTATCTCTTAGAATCATACACAACTTATCAAGGTGCCTAGATTCAAACAACTCATTATCAAATTTAACACTAAACCACCAAGTAGGATTCTCCACAGAGTTCTTCAAATAACGGACGGCAGTATGGCGGCCCATGTTCGCCCGTCCACCGTAAGAAAATGTAACAAACCTATCATCGTAAATAACTTCAAGTACAATCCTAATAGCTTCAAGTACTACTTTAAGCTTGAGGTTGGGTAGCACAAGAGGTTTACCTCTCTTATCCTCCGGATATACAGGAATGCAGCATGACTCAATGTCGAAAGAGCTATTGGAGAGATGAAAGGAGAGTTCTTGTAGAGAGAAGAAGTGAGCTGAAACAGAGTCAAGAGTGAGCAGCGGGGGAGGCGAATCGGGGGCCTGCTTTCGGAGGTTGTGGCAAGCGGTGAGGAGGAGAGAGGGTAAAGCGACGACGTTTTGGAGGAGGCTGTGGAATTTGCCGTTGTGGTAGTGGGAGAGGACTAGGGATTGGAGGGCGGTTTTTGGAAGAGGCTGGATTTCTGTAGATGGATAGGGTTGCGGGTGGTGGAGTGTTGAGAAGCAGGAGGGCTTGACGGCGGAGAGAGGTAAGTTGACGGCGGCGATCGTGGCGGATATGGGTTTTCTGAGGAGACGTAAGAGCATTTGGGGGTCGGGGGTAAAGTTATTACTGCAAAATGGTGGGTGCTAAGAACAAATTTAGTTTGTAAATAAAATATTATGAAACAAAATAAAAATTAAGGGCTTCGTTGGACGGCTACTGTGCTGGCCCAATATAATTAGAATGGGCTGGGCCCAATAGACAATATAAATTTTTTGTAGGCCGAGATTAGATGGGCTACAAGGTGAGGCCTGAATTGAATTCAACCCGACCCGAACTCTCGCCAATGGTTCATAAATATAACATTTACATATGTTGGAAATTCATTCTCCGACTCAATTAAAATATTGTCTTAATTTATGAATAATAATAATAATAATAATAATAATAATAATAATAATAATAATTAAAAAAAAAAAAAAAAGACGTGGTGGGAAGAGCCAAAATTGTAGTCCGAGGGAAGGGTTTGTTTGTTTGTAGTGGCGCACATGTCATCTCCAAAGAAGAAAATGAGGACGTTAGTCCTCTCTCACCCACTCCACGCCAAACCGCCCTTCATATTTTCTTAACCTTTCCAACCCAGACGTGTTCTTGGAATTAATTAATGGTTAATTGCAGGTACAACTCATGCTTTTGGATTAATTATATATCAGCCCAAGGATATTAATTATTATTACTGAAACGACCGAAATTCTTATTAGCAAAACATAAATTTGATAAAGGATATTTATTGTCTTTTGACCTCGCCCAGTCTTCAAAAGTACGTTTTTACCCTCCCAATTTTTAATTGGAAATATCAAGGCATGTTATTAAATTCATTTGACATTAGAGAATTTTGAAAGTGTGTTTCTATCCATTTGTTTTGTTATAATATTATTTATTATTTTGTGCAATAATTCGTGGTTGTTATTTTAAATCGCGTCTATCATTGCTCTTGTTCTTCCCACTTATTTGTTTATCCTAAATGTAACAACTCGTGGAATCAATAAATTACGACAAACTTGGCATTTTATTACAACAGACAGATACTCGTAGCAGTCTTGACCGTGAAAGCAGGAAAAACGGTTAGCAATGATTAGATCAGTAACGTGCATATACTGTAAACTGGAATCTTTTTGTTTCCGTTGTTTGGGTAATAAATACATATCTTTGTACATCAATTGTGAATAAATATTTTTATAGATCTGAATAAATAAATGGTGAACAAATATTTTATAAATTTTGAACATATAAACAAATATTAATATGCGGGTGGATGAACTTTCATTTTAAAAAAAACATATATATATATATATATATATATTAACCGAGAATCAAAGTAAAGGTAGAAGAAGATTAAGTTACAGAGTTAGTAGAGTGAAAAACGTGAATGACCTGACTTAGCATACCATATTCATAAGAACAAACATTAATTTCATAAAAATGAAGATTCATGGGAACTAAATGAATTTACATCTAAACATTATTTTCTTTATTAAAATCATATTTATATATTCTGTATTTCATTAATCTCACTCTTAGAAAATTGAGAATCCCACATGGTAAGGTAATTAATCAATCAACGCTCACCTCTAAATTCAAAATCCCGAAAAAAGAAAAAGAAATGCGGAGAAGCTCCAGAAATTTACAGAAAAAATGAAAAGAAAATCAGAACTGAGAACAATAGTTGATAATAATTTTTGTTTCAAATTATATTTTGCTGTTGTTCCATCATTCTACTGAAGTCCTCGAAGCACACGAATCCGTCTCCATTTTTATCCACCCCGCTTATCATGCGCCGGCAGTCCTCTAACGTGCACTCGCCGCCGCACCCAATCGTTTTAAAAACGTTGAACAGCTCCTGCGCAGATATCTTTCCGTCGCGATCCGAGTCGAAGAAGTCGAACGCGTCCCTCAGCTCCCCGTCGCAAGCCGGCGGCGCGAAGGCCGACCCGATAGCGGAGAATTCCTCCAAACTAATGCATCCGTCCCCGTCCGTGTCGACTTCCGTCAACATCATTTTCAACTCCTCCTGGCTTAGAGGCTCGGCCCCTAGCCGGCACAGCAGTCCTTCCAGTTCCTCCTTTGTTATCTTTCCGTCGCCGTCGCGGTCGATCATTTCGAACGCCTGCTTCAATTCCAGGTACACGTGGGCGGAGATTTCAGGCCACTCGCCGGAGGAGGTAGAGGGGAGCACGCTGGTGGGCGTGGATAAGCCGCTGGGCTTCTTGAGGCCGTCTTCCAATGAGGAGGAGGACGTCGTCGTTTGGGAGCTGAACGAAGATTCCTCGGTTTCGGATCTGGAAACGTAGCGCGATTTCCTGGGCTTGAATAGCTTTCCGGGGATGATCTTGGTGAGTTTGATCATGGTGGAGAAAGCAGATAAGATGAAATTTCACACCAGTATAGAGAAGATGGAAGATGATAGGGCAGAGAGAGAGAGAGAGAGAGTTGTGTTGTGGTGGGGGAGAGAGAGAGGGGAAGAAGAGAGGGTTAAATGGATGGAGAGAGTGGGAAGCCATAGTGAGCTTCGAGGAAGCTTCCTAGAGAGAGAAAGGGATCTCTGATGTTGAAAACAGTAAGAGGGAGTTTGGTGTTGATAGTTTTTCTACTTTTGTTTGTCGAGCCAACTATCAAAGAGGACTCATCCTCAATCACCTAATTACGAATTCAAATTTAATTTACATTATTTTTAATTAATTATTTACTCATATTATTTTTTGTATCTTTATCTCTCTTATAATACTTTTTAAGTAAAATTTAAAGACATAATACTCGTGAAAAAATAATATTTTGAGATATTATAATTTGTTAAATTTATAAATAGATTTAACTTAAAAAATAATTGGAAAAATTAGACTAAGTTATACATATACATATATGTAATAATTTAATTAATGAAACAAAAAGTTGTTAAGCTAATGGCAAATTTGAAGTTACAAAGGTGTTTGCGTGTTGAAGGCTGCACATAAATTGAATTTTGCAATTTGGCCTAGGCATGTGGTCTAGTTGAGTGTGCTACATTCATGATTCATTTGAGGGTGTTGTATTTGGGCATCCCTCCCAATTATTTCATGACTCACCTGTACTATTGTTTTACCACTCATTTTAGTAGGTTTGCCTGGGCTCATCTATTTCATAAGTTGTTGTTTACTTGGTTATTTGGATGGATTTGATTATATCAATTTAAATATGTTATTAGAGTTGTTTTAATTACTGCACAAGTTTTCCGTGTTGTTTATTTTGTCATTTCGATAAATTTCACTGGGATGATCCTTATTTATCAATGGATCCACCCGGGTTACTTTACAGGTCACCTGCTATGTTTCTTATTTGAATTTTTTGGTGATTTTAATAGACTGACCCCAATTTGTAAATGGTTCGTATAAAATCATTTTGTTCATGTAAAAGGTCTATACATTCTTATTATTCTTTCAATATCATCATTTTTTATATTTAATAAATTTATAGATATAGAATGAAGGTTCTCTAATCGAAACTTCTACTATATCTTATAAGTATTTATAATTTAAATGACAAAACAAACATTAAAATTATATAAAGGTGCATGTTTATACATAAAAAATCAAGATTTCTCCCACAAAATATCAAAATATGCTATGTACGGTACGTATAAAAATGATATTATTTTAACAAAAAAATAAAAATATTTTAAATATAATATGCCAAAAATGAATATCCAGTTTGATAAAGGGGAGGTGGGGAAGTGAATATCCATGAATATAAGCCCAATTTAGACGCCAACAGATAATCGCACGCCGAAAAAGGGAGACGGAGGCGCGCCGTATGTAAAGTGTCAAACAGTCAAAGACAGCACTTAAACTATGGGCATCTTTTTACTTCTTACCATATTTAGTGTTTATCTAATGTCACTCCTAATGTGTCTTTATAATCATTTCCCATTCCGACAAAGTCACGTTCTGTAAGTACGCTTCATAGATTTACCATATCAAGTCTGAAACTTGAAAATGTGAATTTTTTAAACTAAAGTGCCATTTTCACTCATCTTTTCACATTCCATTGTAAAGTTGACTAAATTCTTCTTTTCTTTTTGTAATATTGTCTTTGGAAGAAACTGTCCTATTGACATAATAATCTTTCATTTATTTTGGATAGGAAACATCATTAATTGCTCCCCTTATTTACAAAGTTATAAGTAAAGTCGTGTTTCACCAGTGTCGAAGTTAAAGTTAATTTAATGGATATTGTATTTTATTAATATCATTTTAATTTGGACAATCAAAATATTAAAAAGATTGGTAAAATTAAATAAAGAAATCAATATGTTAACAATCAATAGAAATTAGAGATGTAAATACAAATATATTTAAATCCAATCAAGTTTAGAATAAGGATCCTATTGCTTTCATTTTATTTCAATTATTGATTTTATAATAATTTCCTAATTTCTTTTATCTATTCTTTACAAGAGCAATCTCCAAATTAATATTTCTTATTCCAAAGAAAATAATTTATAGAGTAATTACTTATGATAGTATGTCTACACCACACAAGCAATTAACTCCAAAAAAATATATATGATTGATAATCTGTTCACAATAATTACCAACCTCCTAATTATATATCAAATTTATATATTTTGAATCTTGAATTTAACAATCAAAAAGATCGATTACTAGTCAAATAATCAAATATTAATAAACACAAGAACATAGCAGTAGTAAAAAAATAAAAATTTAGATAAATTCAATCATATATCACTAATATCCATCAAACTACTAATAATCCTAGAATGTCAAAAAAAATAAAATAGTTAGACATGATTGTGCAAACTCATCGCAAATTATATTCATGTATAGCTAAAAAAATATGATAAAGAAAATAACACAAAGTATTCTTGAATTTGATTTTTAATGTCTTCTTGATTGTCATTCTCCAACTCTTTAGGATTAATTTTGCTAAAATATGTTTATGATAAGAAATAAAAACTTCTTTCCATGCATTGGAAGAATATATATATATATATATATATATATATAAAAATAGGTCATAACCTAATAAAAAATGAAATAACTCGCTAAAACGCCAAATATGTGTGGTCGGGCAAAATTGCTCGATTGAACACCTATCAACTACTCTACCTTGTCTAGAAAGTCATCAAAAATCTGTTAGTTGAGCGAAATCGCTCGATTGAACTTCTACATCAACGTCAACTTCAAAGTCATTTCTAAAGGTCCTCCACTCTGAATTTGACTTGGTCTACTTCAGGCAAAGTTGTTTTCATGTGCATTGCTTTCAAATGCTACTAATTTCCATTTAATCAAACGTGTAGCTCAAGATATGAACAAAATATTAAAATTGTTGAAGTTCGAATTACCGAACTTATATATAATTATTGCTTTGCTGGTTTCTTCCTTTATCAAATTGCAGGAACAATAGAGATAATAGAAGACCAATTCAACACCTACATACAAGGGATGTACTTTTAGAATTTAAAGAAATGAAGACCAGGTCAATACCTACATACAAGGGATGCACTTTCACATTTTAAAGAAATAAAGACCAAGTCAAAAATGTATCCAAAGAGGGAAGGTTAGCATAAAACATGGAATCATGATGGGAGAAGTTACCAAGACATGCCTGAGTGAAGAATAGAAGAAAAATGTCAGAACCATCGTACAAATATGAAGAAGAACCACGCTGAACGAGAATATGTTATGTATAGCATAAACGAGTGTTACTAAGAAAGTTGCATTCACTCCTACACCAACATTTTTGTACTACTCTGCAGCAGATGTTTCTGATCATGCTGTATTTGACTCTGAGAGCATGTTAGTGAGTGAATATTGTTTTCTATGAGTTTACTTTCTTAGTTATTTTAGTCGGCTTGAAATTCATATTGAATTTCAAGTATGTTAAGAACCGTAGAAGTTTCATTCGATTCTTTTTGTAATTCACCATATATCAGTGAATTCTTTTCGCCCTGACGGCTTCACAAGTTATTCTTGACTTGTGAAAATTTACCATCGGTGTTATTTTTATTTTCCGCTGTTGTTTTCCATTGTTACCGCACTTTCAAGTGGTATCAGAGTCATCACTTGATACACTAAGTGTGGTTCTGGAGTTTTGGTATTACAATGGAAATTATGAGTCTTCCACGTTCTCCAGTACTTTCTAAAGAAAAATTTGACGGTGTTCAATGTCGAGCATGTAGAGGATTTGGACACTACGCAAATGAATGTGCAAATATCCTTCGTAGAAGTGGAAAATTAATTTGGGTGTCACTGAACGAAGAAAAAATTGATGAAATGCATCTAGTAGAAGAGAAATCCAAAACCGCTACCTTACTGGGTTCCATTCAGGAGTATTCTGATTATGAAGAATTACTCACGCCTTCAAGTTCAAACACCACGTCTGACAAGTATGAATTCTTCAACGATTCTGATTTCAATTGTTTAATGAATGTATTAATAATGCAGAATCAGATGATGAAGAACATGATAGCCATATACTTGAAAAAATTCAAGCAATTCAGGATGAACTTCTCAAGAATATGGAGTTAAAGCATCAAGAAGCAGAGATTATGAATAAAGAAAATAAAGAACTCAAGAAGATAATTACAAAGCTGGAAGTTTCTCTTACAAAGAAGGATGTTGTATTGAGTAAACTCGAGATCGAACTTCAAGTAGCGAATAAAACATTCAAGAAATTGAATAAAGGTACTTCTAAGCTTGATGAAATTCTGGCCGTAGGAAATATAGACAATTCTGGAATAGGATATCACAGCATTGCTGCTACCTTGCCATCTAATTTACCTTGTGATCAAAATCCTATTGTTTTTGTTAAAGAAAGTGGAAAAGATTTGTAAAAAAACAGACACAAAAAAAGTGACCAAAAGAAAAAGAAGATTTGTCTGTCATTACTGTTTTATACCTGGTCACATAAGACCTTACTGTCAAAAATAAAAATCTGATATGTCACAGAATAAAATGTTGCCATGAACGTTGCATAACATTTGTAACAACATCGTGAATTAGAATAAACCAGTCTGTCCAAAATTGAAGTGGGTCTGTAAATCGAATATTACCTGTAATGTAGTGTTTACTGCTCTAAAAACTAATTCAGAGTTTTGGTACTTTGATAGTGGGTGTTCAAGACATATGACAGGTACAAAGAATTACCTCACAAACTATTAACCATTCCAAGGAGGCACAGTGAGATATGGTGGAGGAACACAAGAAAAAATCATAGGAAAATGAACATTGTGTGTTGCTGGATTTCCTAAGCTTCGAAATGTTCTACATGTGGATGGACTTATGGCTAACTTGATTAGTATAAGTCAATTATGCGATCATGATCTTCAGGTAAAATTCAATAAAGATAAATGTGAGGTATTTGACTTTACAAATGTATGTGTAATGACAGGTAAAAGATCAAATGCCAATTGCAATCTTATTGGAAAAAGCATATCGTGCAACACTGCCCAAATAAGTGAAACAATTATGTGGCATCAAAAGTTGGGACATGCAAATCTCAGAAACATAGAAAGACTGATAAGATTGGATGCAGTAAAAGGTTTGCCAAAGCTGGATAAAGGTAAACAAGTTGTGTGTGGAGAATGTCAAAAAGGCGAACAAACTCAAACTTCTCATGAACATGTGAAATACATTGGAACTACTCGCAACTTTGAATTAATCCATATGGATATTATGGACCCAATTGAGATTGAAAGTTTGGGTGGGAAAAGATACCTATACATGCTAGTGGATGATTTTTCTATATACACATGGATTAATTTTCTTAGAGAAAAATCATATACATTTGATGTATTTAAGAAATTGCATGTTAAGTTCAAAAATATAAATGATTCATCTATATCACGTATAAGATCAGATCATGGTAGAGAATTTGAGAATTCCTTATTCTCTGATTTTTGTGAAAAACAGTGCATATTCCAAGAATTTTCGGCACCAAAAACTCCACAGCATAATGGAGTAGCTGAATGAAAAAATCGAACTTTACAAGAAATGGCTCGTGTTATGATTAGCTCAAAAAATCTTGCTAAGAGATTTTGGGCTGGAGACTTGAATACAGCTTGTCACATCTCTAACCATATTTATTTAAGACCTGGCACACACATGACTCCATATAAAATTTTAAATGGGCGTAAGCCAAATTTGAAAATTTTCATGTGTTTGGATGTGTTTGTTATATTATGAATGATCGAGATGCTCTTACAAAATTTGATATTAAAAAAGTGAGAAAGGAATGTTTCTTGGATGTGGTTTAAATAGTCACACATATCGTGTCTTTAATCTCAGGACTAAGTGTATTCAAGAATCTGTAAATGTTGTATTTGATGATCTCACAGGAAAAACTGAAGAAGACAATGTTGAAGCCTATATTGATATGCAGAATTACAGAAAAGTCAAACCAGCTTAGCAATGTCGAATTCCAGATGTTGACCAAAATGCGGAACCAAATGCTGTACCAACATTTTATTCTGACACAAAACCAAAAACTCATCCAGAAATTACAGAAGAGTCGATTGTTTAGTAAACTGAAAGAAAAGATCCACCAGGAAGGATAAGGAAGAATCATCCGATTACTCAAGTCATTGGTAATGTGCATGAAGGTATTACAACAAGACGAAAAGAAACGGTAAATTATAGAGATATGATAAAGTTTGTTTGCTTGTCCTCTATATTTAACTAAGTAAATTCATCTTTTTTCTTGTCTTTGACTGAACCAAAAAATATTTCTGAAGCATTAGGAGATAATTTTTGGATTGATGGAATGCATGAAGAATTAAATTAATTCACCAGAAATGATGTTTGATATGTTGTTCCCAGGACTAAAAATATAAATGTTATAGGAACAAAGTGGATTGTCAAGAATAAATCGGATGAATCTGGAAATATAATTAGAAATAAAGCAAGGTTAGTGGCTCAAGTCTATACACAGGTAGAAGGAGTCGATTTTGATGAAACAGTCGCACATGTAGCGAGAATTGAATCAATTAGGTTGCTTCTAGTACTTGCATGTCACATGAAAATCACACTTCACAAAATGGACGTGAAAGCTATTTTTTCTAAATAGAAACCTAAAAGAAAAAGTCTATGTAGAACAACCAAAAGATTTTGAAGATCCATCCAAATCAAATCATGTATATAGACTAAAGAGATCCTTGTATGAATTGAAACAAGCACCTAGAGCGTGGTATGTAAGGTTAACTGAGTTTCTTTTGGATTTTGGTTTCACACGTGGTGAAGTTGATCGTACACTCTTTATAAAAAGAACTAACCATGATATTTATGTTGCTCAAATCTACGTTGATGACATTGTATTTAGATCCACATCTAAAACAATGCTTAATAAATTAGTGGAAGCCATGTCATATACGTTTGAAATGAGTATGGTTGGAGAATTATGTTTCTTTCTAGGCTTGCAGGTAAAGCAGAGTGCTGATGGAATATTCATTTCTCAAAGAAAGTATGCACAAAACCTAATTCAACGATTCAGTCTGGAAAACGCAAAGCATATGAAGACTCCTATGGGCTCAACTCAAAAACTCTGCATCGATAATGTTAGAGAAAATGTTGATCCAACATTATACAGATCAATGATTGGCAGCTTGTTGTATCTGACAGCCAGCCGACCTGACATAATGTACATCACATGTGTCTGTGCTTGATAACAAGCATGTCCAAAAGACAGCCATCTCAAAGCAGCTAAAAGAATTATCAGGTATGTTGCTGGAATAATCAACTTAGGCATTTGGTACACTAAAGACACAAACACAAATCTGGTAGGATTTAGTGATTCTGATTGGGCAGGAGATATTGATGATAGAAAGAGCACTAATGTAGGATGTTTCTATTTAGGAGATAGCCTAGTCTCCGGGCATAGTCGAAAATAGAATTGTGTGTCTCTCTCCACTGTTGAATCAGAATATGTAGCAGCTGGAGGGTGCTGCACTCAATTATTGTGGCTCAAACAGATGCTAGAAGATTATGGTTATTCAAGTAATATTCTTGTTGTTTTTTGTGACAACTCTAGTGCCATCAACATCTCAAATAATTATGTTCAACACTCACGCACTAAACACATCGATATACGCATCACTTCATTCTAGATTTGGTAGAGAAAGGGCTTACCCGGTTAGAATACATTAATACTGAAAATCAAATAGCAGATATATTCACCAAAGCTCTTGATTTTGAGAGATTCTCCAGTCTCAAGAAATCTCTCGGTCTTTGTGTCATGTGAAGAAACCTAAAATGTTGCTCTTAACGCCACACTGGTATTAAAAGCAACATTTCACCCTGTCTATATTCTGTATATATATCTCCTTGTTTTTCTGTATTTCACCATCAGTCTGGATGTTTCGAAATGAACTCTTAGCTAGGCATCATAAAAAAAAAAAAAAAAAAAAAAAAGATTGATGATGCTAGTCAACTAGTAACTCGGGGCACGTCGCTCGCTACGATGATGCTTCCTTGCCAAACGTTGATCAAGTTGAGAAATTTAAGATTCAATCTAAAAAAACTTATCAACTAAAGTAACTTTGGGGGAATGGCGCTCGCTACGACGATGCTACCTTGTAAAATATTGATAAGTTGAATAATTTAAGAAATATTTGAGTAACTAAGAGCACGACATTCGCTGCAATGATGTTCTCTAAGTAAAAAGGGTGTTTTAAAATTACTCTTACTACCTCACATCATAAGTACCTTGGGGGGCACGGCGTTCGCTGCGACGATGCTATCTTGAAAAATATGATGAGAAATCAGAATTCTTACTTGAAACTTAAATCTGTATATATGTATTTGAAAAAAAGGATGACATTGTGAGAGTCATTTATGAAAATTCATCTAATTATATATATATTATCTCCTTCCTTCTTCTTATCACTTCCAAAATTCTGGTACAAGTCTTAAGGATAAATCTGCTATTTTAAATTAGGATATTCATCCAAATTTTCCTTTTCTATATTTTCTCTGGTTGGTTGTGATACGTATTTTATGGGATAGTGGGAGTAAGTAAAATATGTAACAGTTGAGATATTCATACCACTCACATATCACTGCATATCTTCCACTCAGGGGCATTCATCTATCAAAACCTA
Source organism: Caryopteris x clandonensis (assembly GCA_028749325.2). Classification (NCBI taxonomy): domain Eukaryota; kingdom Viridiplantae; phylum Streptophyta; class Magnoliopsida; order Lamiales; family Lamiaceae; genus Caryopteris; species Caryopteris x clandonensis. The sequence goes on along the minus strand of JAPYKT020000037.1, from coordinate 1,712,700 downwards.
AAATGATATTCACTATTCACTTATCACACTTCATCTTTCACGTTGTCTTAGCAAATCTTTCACATTTCCCACTTATTTTTATCTCTCACATCTCTAATTTGTTGTTCTCTATTTTCTCATCAACAATGGCCGACGATGGGTCTCGCTGTATCCTCCTCCAAATTCTTGAGTTGCTCGCCCAAGTTGCGGCCTCCACCTCTCCCACAGGCGTTTCTACTTCCGTTTTGTACCCGCATTGCTCTTGGAGGATGAAGATTTCGATATTGAGAAAATCATTGATGACTTCTATGACGATGAGAGTGACCAAGATTTTATTCTACGCGACAATGGGTCTGAAAAACTAAGGGGAAGAATGTCCCGTTTTGGAATCTGGCTCAAAACCTCAAATATAATGGAACATATTCTGCTGATATAGAAAGTTCCCCAGAACAGTTCCAAAACATTCAGTCCAACATCAGATTATGTCTCTCATCTCTCACCACCACTTAATTCAGAATCTCAGGTATCATTCGATTTACCTATTCATGATTTTTGTAATGCTGATATTTGAAAAAGTGGAATGTTGATAATTTGAACCTTGTGTGCTTCCATGAATAGAGAAGTGATTTATATAACTTTCCTCGATTTAACCTAGATACTTTTCCGTGGTCGAAAGTTATGTTCTGCGAGAACATATGTTGAATATATTGTTCATGATGATCTTTCTTCATAATTAGGGGGATTAGCATGATTGGAAACAATGATTGCTTTATTTGTTAGAATGAATGGAAACAATGAATGATTTGTTATTGCTTTGTTTTGGTTATGTGGTTGTTTTGCAGGGAAGAACCTGTTGTTGTATTTAGGTGGAGAAGAAGCACATGATTATCTATATTTTGCATGTTATATTTTGCGGGTTTGATAATGCTTTGATTTGTCTTGGAAATTTATTTTGGAGATAATCTTTGGATATTTGTGTATTGGTTAACTCGATGTTGATTTATGGTGTGATTCTGATTTTTGTTGAAAATTTCTAGATACCACTATGGGCTGCACTAGTATTAAATAATGAAGTACGTGGGGGGAGAGTTTGCACTAAGGGGGAGTTTTGCAGGATTTACAATGTAGAAATATATGTCGAAATTCTTGTTTATTCTCTGGGAGATGATCATATTCTATATTGTGTCATGTGTTCTAATTTTTGTTCTCAGGTATTAAGGAATTGTGAAGAAAGGCAAAATAGGGGAGATTGTTGAAGTTCGAATTACGGAACTTATATATAATTATTGTTTTGTCGATTTCTTCCTTTATCAAATTGTAGGAACAATAGAGAGAAGAGAAGACCAATCATGATGGGATAAGTTACCAAGACGTGCGTGAGTGAAGAATAGAAGAAAACTGACAGACCCTTGTTTTCTATAAGTTTACTTTCTAAGTTATTTTAGTCGACTTGAAATTCATCTTGAATTTCAAGTACGTTAAGGATCGTAGAAGTTTCATTCGATTCTTTTTGTAATTCACCAGATGAATTTCAAGTACGTTAAGGATCGTAGAAGTTTCATTCGATTCTTTTTGTAATTCACCATATATCAGTTAATTATTTTTGCCATGACGGCTTCACAAGTCATTCTTGACTTGTGAAAATTTATCTTCGGTGTTATTTTTATTTTCCGCTGCCGTTTTCCATTGTTACCGTACTTTCAAAAATATATCAAGATGAATCGATATATAATTTACACTTTGATTGAATTTTAAACTATGATACTGACACACTTGTTAGACATTCTTGAAGAAGATTTTGCAGGATGAAAAGCTTCTAGATTGATACCTCACTTATTATGCAAAGAAAAAAGAAACAGTGTATATACATTACCAAATTGCTCAAATAACCCGATTTGAGAAATAGAACAATTCGATTAAAAACACAAAAGCCCTGTGATTTTAATTTCATGATTTTAGGATATTCTGATAGTGTCACTTTAAATGCAAGTTGGTTTGTTTGTATTTATTTATATATCAAGTTTTGTTGTATGGCTTCATGCTTCATGGGACAGCTTTTCTGGCCGACAAAAATTCCAGTTTGCCCGCGTAAAGCTTCACTCTGTCCTCCAATTGTGTTGTCACTATCTCACACACAACAATATTCAATAAATATTTTGAAATGTTAGAACTATTTTAGAAATAACTTTTGATTTAGTTTTGTTTTATATTTAAATTGATTCATACATAGATTATCAATAATACACTGAACATAAAATACAATGAAAGATTCGAATCAAGAGGTGATAGGTGATGGTTTGCAGTGTAATTTAATTTGATGATCGGCGAATGGGTAAGTACAAGCATTAATTATGAATATAGATATAAGGCTATAGAGGTCAATGTTGAGTAAGAGATAATTCATGGGAAGCCAAGCGAAGCTGCCTAATAACAAACAGTGAATCCATAGAAGACAAAATGTACAAGCTTGTTGATGTTTGACTAGGTTATGTGTCCCTATCCCTCTTCTTTCCTGGAACTTGCCTTTGATTCACCCCTTCTGAACCAACTTGATGGGAAGTGAGGGCCCACTAACACCAAGCTTAAACACATGTTCATTATCACTTACACGACCATTACAAAAATATCTTATATATTTAATAATAGTGTGTTAACATTATATTTATGAATTTTATATAAATTAATATTACATACATTAAGACATGGATATATGATTGCTCCTCTATCCTCCAAATATATTCAATTAAACACATTACTATTTTTCACTCCCAAGTTTTGCAGAATGAGATTTCAAAATATGTCACTTGTTAAATGGGATAATTTTTTTTAAAAAAACTTCAGTATTAAAAAATTTAAATTTTACATTAATCGAATGATTAAAAAATAGATATTAATTGTGAATAAATTATGTGACAATCTCGATAAATTGATTAAAATATTAATTAACCCGTGCAAATATAAAAAGATCGTCAAAGATATTTTTTCTTGAAAATCTAACGTTTTATTTTTCAATAAAATGATGTAGAATTGATAGCAAATAGAAATTTTATTTTTGCGCATAATAATTAATTTTGTTATGTTTTAAAGTTTCTTGAATTTAATTATAAAATTTATTTGAATAAAACTTGTGTAATTACTCAGAAATTGCACTAGTTCTATCACTATCACTGGTGCGATATGATTTAGGTGCAAAGGTGTCGTGCAAATTGTCCCACCATTTCGACTTCTAACTTCAATTATTTGTGTGCATTATCTCTCTTCTAGAATATTCTAGTTCTAATTTGATTGTTGTCAGCAAAATATCAGTATTTTGATATTCTCTGTGTGACTTGATTATCATCTAGATGGTATTTATACGACATAAAGAAAAACAAAAAACAAATATTTGCTCTAATTCTTGTTATATTTAATATTTTTATGTTTTAAAATAAATATACAATATTTAAGATATAACTTCGAGCTAATCATTTTCTTTAATTGAAATATAAATTATGCATTATTTTTCTGAGTTTTGAAGATTTAATATTTTAACGATTGTATAATAATATATTATTTGTAATTTGATATCTTTACGTAAGTACTTAATTGTTGTCTTTGAGAACTTTATAGTACAATAAAAAGAATGTAACTTTCTTAAAAATAAAAAATAAAGTATATTTTATTTTTATTTTTGTAAGCTAGGTAATTCTCGTATCCCCTCCATATCATATTAATTCAACTTATTAGTCTTAGACATGTTTAATATTAAAAAAAAAAATCAATTAATTATTAATTTTTGAAAAATGAGACTATTTTTTGTATATAAAGTAAAATAAAAACACGATGGAGAGAGTATATTATACACCCAGCATCCATTCACCATTTTTTTTTCCCTAAATAAAGAATCCAAATGCAATGGATTAAAGAATTCAATAGACTCCTTAACAACACTTAATTAGATTTGCTTCAAGCCTCCAAAACAGGACAAGAACATGAGAACCTCAATTTTCCTGCACCACATCTCCTAATCCTTAACCATCGCCACCCATCGGACCACCAACAGGACCGCCTCCGTAATCTGGAACATCTTCTCCAGCCACATCTCCACAACTTTCAGACAACGAGCTATCATCCAACTCATTCTCAGGACTATCATGCTGCACCAACTCATCAACTAAATGTTGTGGAGATCCACTGTGTTCCCAATCACAACTCCGGCTCGACGGCGTCAAAACTGTCTTTTTAACAACGTTAAACACGATCCCATTCTCGATCCTCTCAGGCTGCAGAAGATCGCCCTCTGCAACCGTAATCCTCGTGCTATTTGGAGGACCTCTGTTACCAAGGTCCTCCAAATTCTGCACAAAATCAACAAACTTATCGGCAGAAGTCGTCCTCATCAACGGCCCACCCGACCTCGTCCATGTGTTCATCTCCACACTCTCAGATTCGCTGTCGCTTCCATCGTACATATACCTATACAATCGCGTATTTCTACACGTGGGATCGGCCATTAGGTCCTCCTCGAGCGACCCCGTGGAATTCTCTCTTGCAATCACATTCCAAGATGGGATTCTCTTTGAAGCATTGAACTTGACTGTGTGAGAAGAAGAGGAAGATGAAGCAGCAGCCGCACGATCGGCGCTTCTCTTTAATCGACGCATGTGATTGAGCACAGCAACACACTCGTCAAGAGCGAGTTCGATTCCACTGTTTGCTTTTATGGCTGAGAGTTTCTCCCAAGTGCATCGTCGGCCCTGGTTGGCCGATTTTTGAAGCTCCACGTACGATGGATTTTGTATCACCTTTGATAACTGTGATCACAACGGAAGAATTGGAGAAACACATACTTCATCAAATTCAATCTACCAACCCTTGTTTCCACAAGGTATAAGTAAAACATTCAAATCAAAATGGATGGGTTCGACTAGAAAAGGCGATACACGGAGGGGGATGCTGATCAGTTTTTACCTGAGCTAAGGTAATAGGCATGAAAACTGTGATATCACCCTCCCAATCTTGAGCAAAGAGCTTAGCTATTCCCCCGAGCGGAAAACCGAGCTCTAAGATCTGATTGCATCTGTGTTTTACCTCCATCTCAGCTAGTTGAGCAAGCTGCATTCATGAAAAAACTCAAAGCACTATTCCATTTCTTATTCAATCAATGATAACTAAAAAAGATCCAAAGATTTGCAACATTTTGATATTTTGATTTGCCAGGAATTGGCTAATCGGGTGCAAGATTTTTTTTGGGAGGGGGGAGTATTTGCAGTTCTAAACGCATACCTTTGCACCAAAGTTGCCTCCATAATTTCTCACAATCTGCTTCAACCTCAGCAGAGGGGCAATGTGAGGATTTGCTTGGCTCACAATAAAATGATTCACATTGAAGAGTTCCTTCAACTGTTTTATAGGCAAATCAATTTCCAAGCTCCCATCCCTCCATCTACGCGAAGAGAAACCCGAACCCTCCTCAGGATCCAAATGGAAAGGCGGGTGATAAGGCACGATATTGCCACTTCTATCCTTTGCCATCAGTTCCTGCGCTTCGAAAAGACCAGGAAACGCGCAGGAAGCAGTCACCGCGCTCCATATCACCACATGAGGCGAGGTCAGGTAGTTTAAACATCGAGGAGGCTCGTGTTTCCTAGGAGAGCAAACCGTGATCCCCAAGATTCGCCCGGTCATATCATAAGCTTCTTGGAAGGTCAGATTATTTGTAAGGTGCCTCAACATCATCTGCAGCTGTCTGATATCATGAACTGCACCTTGTATCATGATCCTTTTGAAAACGTTGAAGATCCCACCAATTTGATCAAAGAACTGAATCGAATGCCATGAATCTTCAAAGAAACTCTGGAGCTCCGGCCAAGATCTTGTGGCAAGAACAGAGCACATTGCGGATCCTACGCTAGAACCCGCGATTATCTGAGGTAAGAGCTTCTGTTCTACCAATGTCTTCACCACCCCCACATGGAAAGCTCCTAAGGAAGCACCACCACTCAAGAGCAATGCCGTCCGGCCAAAAGCGTGCCTTGTTTCGTGCATGAAAGCAAGCTTTTCTTCCAGAAAAAGCTCCTCTGAATCAGAATCACACACCATTCTCAACTGTGTGGTGACTTCATCTATGTACTCCTTTATCAGTTTAGGCACGTAAAGCCTACCCTTATGAAGGTCAGGGTTGCACATGTTGCCAAGATTTCTAACTAAATCAGCCCTCATATAGAACATAATGTCCCTAATAGAACATTCTTGGCGACGATGACGAAGCTCTTGAAGCTTGTTTCTTACAAGTTCCTCGTCGTAAAGATCGGTTTCATTCATTCTAAGAGACTCTTTATCAAGCATCTTGGCTGCATGAGCCCACTCATCGTAGGTTAATGCAGATCTCATCATATTGCTCCAGAATTTCCTCTTGTACGCAACCTCTGCCTTTGTTTTAACCTTGGTGTATCTTCTTATCAAGAAGGCGATCATAGTAACCATTGCTAGTATCCCCTGAGGGTTCCTAGGATGCAGCCATGAGACTACAGGAGGCAGATAGTTTCTTAAATGCTTCTTGAGTTTGTAAAGGTGCATCAAGAACATGCCAAAGATTTGGTGCCTCAAATGTGAGATGGATTTGCATAACAAGATTCTGAATGCAATTGTTCGGCCGACGAAAGTCGAAGGCCCTATTGAAAATGGATCGACACTAGCCTCATTAGCTATATCCATCCTGGATAAAGGAGTTGGTCTTGAAGATTTTTTCCCTCCAAAATAAAATAAAATAAAATAAAATCTTGAAGGTATATTCTATACAATTGTAGGGGAGAATTAATGTTCTTGAAAATGGAGGCTTGACGAACTTTGTTTCACACAAACACAAGCTGTGCTTGCTCCAAGAATCAATGAAGTTAAGAATGATTCTTCAAGTAATGAAATACAGACATTTCTGGGTAAAATGGAAGCAAATGTAGGAAGAATTAGAGTTAAAAAGCAAAAACAAAACGAACAAAACAAGACTAAAAAAATAAATAAAAACAACTCAAGATTCTATTTTGACACTGCCCCCTCAATCAAATTCCAAAAGGGTCCTCATATCAACAAACACAAAATCATTTTAGAATCGGTTCTGTTGAAGAGAATGTAAGGAAATTTCCAGGAAACTAAATCTTTCTTTCTAGGGAAGGAAGAAGAGAGAGAGAGAGAGAGAGAGAGAGAGAGGCTGCACAGTTTGAATTATTGTAATAAATTGAACTAAAAACAAATGCATTGGGACTCGAAATATGTGAAAGTTTCTGGATCAGATTAGATAACGATATCCCGATCAACGCAATGACGGTTGGATGCAATCAGCAAAGGATGAGTATGCAGTATTAATATAGGTCCATAGGATGTTCAGAAATAGTAACATGCATGTACGTAGGTTTTTGTCAGAGAAAATGTTAAAGAGATAAGGACACCAACTTCAATTTCTTATCTTGGTGTGATTTTGTTTTTTTTGAGAAGTTGGTTAGGATTATTTGGTGGGTTTAAGGATCAGTTCCTTTCTCCCTCTCTCAGTTCTTGATTTGTGGGAACCCAGAGTTGACGGGGATGGCTCAGTTCTTGATGCTAACTGTGAATGGTGTAATATTTTTTATTTCAAAAGCACCATATATATAAATATAATTAAATTTATAGAAATTACAAATTAATAGTTAGATATTTTAAAACTGTTTGGCATGATAAAATTAGACATTCCTATTTTACTTTATTATACTCTTTTGCATTTAATATCACAAATAAAATATCATTTAATATAATTTAATAAGTTTCGACAGTCTAACTGCCCACCTAGCCGTCTAGGCACACCAAAATTCAATGGTGCCTCTTTAATAAAATCCAAACGGCAATGAGCAGCCTAATGGATTGATTCTTTCATCCATACCTAAAATCATGATAATGTTATATTATACACATGTATATTTGTGCAATAGCTTATGATATATTAGCATGTTTGCAGAAAAAAATATAACTAAATTAATGCAACTGCGACCAAAATATTTGCACCATTCTAATCAGAAAATCTAGGAATGTTCCATGAGAACTGATGTCAAAATTCAGCAAGGAGAAACTGTAAAGAATTTTCTTTTTCTGTTCATTTTTCCTTTTTTTAATTGTTGTAAGATGAATAAAAAAATGACTAAATTTTGAATTCAGGGTTTTAGAGTTGAAAGGTTTGAAATTGAATTTCAAGTAGTATATACGTGTATTCCTTGCTAAAACTAAAACGCAGTAGAAGATGCGTCCAAGTCAAAAAAGAAAACAAAAAACTATTCAAAACATATCGAGTAAAACACATATACTATATATAGCATTCAACTAAAATGGAAAACTATCTTCCTAGCCTTATATGCGAACCCCTCGCCTGGTGTCGGTGATTGCTAACAAGAATAGCACATTCTGACTCGGAATAGAACACATATTTGGCCCCTGCACTTTCAAGATGAATTAATTCAAACAACTCCAAACTGATTTACCAAAGGAAGTACGTATACATACACAAGTCTCAGTATTCGAACAAGTACTGTGATAGAGAATGACCAAGTTAGACTAAGACTGGTATCTGTTGTTAGCGCAAGTGTCTGTAAGGATGTTCCCTGCATGCGAAAATCGAGTTATAACAAAGGCGCCAATATTCTTTCCAGGGGATTACAATCCATGGCAACTTCAAAGGGAAACTAGGACCAGGAGCATATAGACTGCTGCAAAGAGCGAAAAGGGTAATTAAACTTTCGTGATGGGCAAAAAAGGACCAATATCACATGAACTGGGGGGAGGAGGATTACCTTCTTCCTGTAAGGAGTCCGTGTGCTGATGAGCCCAAAGAAGATCTAGACAAAGATGAATACAAGTGTCGGAAGTGTGGCTGGACCACCACACCTGCAACAAATGTTATCAAGTAATTATGAAAAGCCTGGTTCAACAATTTACAAATTAGTCAACATAAAAAATAAAAAATTAGGTACACGATTAAAGAGCAAAGTACCACGATTTATAGTAATATAAGTTCATAGTTCGTTATATTGTAAATGTATTTAGCTTAAGGATGTACCTAAGTTCAAGTAATTGCTGTGAAGAAATGAAACCAAAATAGTTGGTTTACAACTGCTACTCCGATGAGTAGTGTGGTGCAGATTCCCCAGGGATGATATGCTGCCTGTAATAGCTCCTCCATTCTCAGAATGTTGACATAATTTGACTTCAAACGATATCCCTGATGGAAATCTCTCCCTCCTCTTCAACCAAAGGAAGATTTTAGCATATGGAGTGGAATGGATAAAAGAAATGGTGGCCCCAATCAGTATGCGAATAAAGCTAATGGTTGAGTGCAAAATGGTGAAGAAAATGTAGAAGACAGATGTGGTTGGTAGAAGAAGTAAAATTGGGGTAAACAGGAGAGACCCAACTACATGTTGCTCAACCGTATAGTCATAGCTGTCCAATCTGTGCCGTAGAGGATTCTGCTTCCTACCCCTGCAATCAATGTAGCAATTATGGGATCAGATAGAAAACTGAAAGATTCGTGTATCAAGATTAATATAAGTTGAATGATTATTTAACATTTCATTAGTGCCAGAATACATCCCAAGAATTAATTATGTCTCATAAATAGAAATGAATATCGTAATCTATAGCCTCTGTTTAGAACTTGATCAGGAAGTTTCATTTCTTGATCTAGTTTGTCACTGGATCCAGTCCTCTCGGCTCTACCCAAAGTGAATTCAAAACACTCCAGTACTCAATCGCATTCAGTAATAAGCTCAGGTGCCAAATAGACAGTTCTCATATTCTTCAATTTATTTTGACTGGAGGCTAGTATTTTATAACCATAATGACATCATACATGTTTTTCCCTCTCTCAGTACAAAAAGCAAAGACAAGTTGAAAATATTTCTAGATTGGAGATTGAATTAGACACAAATGAGACATGAAAAGTGTATTTACCTGAAAAGGCGCCATAAAGCTGCTAGTGCTTGTATCTGAGTAGAATAGATAAGTGACAAAAATAAGTGAAGAGCCATAACATGCATTGTCACTAACGAAATCATGTCGATGACTAGAGCAGCTGCTGAAGTTAAACCAAAAATTATCCCACATAACGCAAGTCCTTTTATGAAATAAACAAGGAGAAAACCCATAAAAGTCCAAAGAGTTGACCAAATCTGAATTGCATTTAGAGAAACCATGCCAAGAACTTCTGCAAGCTCAGTATTCAACTTAAAACCAGCCGGATTTCCCATCAGCCAGACACAACCAATACGCAACCAATCGTTTGTGAAATCATGGGAAAAGTTTGAAACCCATAAGCAAGCAGGCTCTGCCATAATCCACAGGGGAACGCCCACAATGTTACCCAGGAAAACATCAACAATGATATTTGACCATAACGAGTGCTTGAGGAATGTGGCTTTCTCTGCAAACTCAACACACGACCAAGACCTATATAAATAAAAAAAATAAAAAAATAAAAATTATTAAGGAAACCTACCTCACAATCCAATTCTTCAGAAAATGATAGCAGCAAAGAATATTGACTAGGGATCACAAGTACATGGCTGGATAAGAACTTGGAGGGTACCAAAATGTTACTAAAATTCCTCTAAAATAGTCAAATTGTAATTATGTCAGCTGCCCCATCCATTATCAAAGTTCTTTCCTTTTTGGAGGATATATCAAAATTAGATTTCACAGTCTTCTTTTCTTTTCTTTTTTTTTTTCTTTTTTTTTTATAAATTAACCTTCAAATACTTACGCCATACGCATGTATGGGTAAGTGTTATACCCAACCAAGCATGTATCATATTAGACGTGAAAGTATGGTATCCTGCATAGATTTAATGATGATACATTAGGTCATTCAGACTAATCAGGCAAGTATATGAGTGTTACTGAATCCATAAATTGAAGAAGCAACATTGACATGATACCTTATACTCTGATCCTGGAGAAAGACAGGCCAATACAAAAGTTGACAGCAGCGGAAGTGAATATTCTTCAATGTATTACTAAATACTTTGGTGAATAAGATATTGATATGTGTGCAGGATAACCAACTATAAAGAATATGAGATGACTGAAGAATAACATAAATGGCAGTTGAAAGTGAAGCAACAGATATTGCAGGCAGTTTCCATGCAAAGTTTGAGAACCTGAAAAGTCATAAAGAAACTGTCACAGAAATGAGCAGAAATGAGTAAAGGGGAGGTGAAGATTATCTTACTTACAAATGAACAGTGAGTGACAGAAGACCAGACTCAGCATGACGATGTCCATCAAACAATACTTGAGCAGCATCAGCACTGTTAACCGCCTGGATGACAGTATCCTTTGACAAGGATATTAAAATAACCAATTCAGAAAAATCAAACTCAGATATGACAGACTTTAAAAAAGAGAATTTACCAAGTTAAGGAATGCATCTCTTTGGTGAAGGTCATCAAACCACTTGGGTTTCTTGCAAGGAGATGGAACAGGGTTGGACAAAATGCGATCTCCCAGGGTATAATGGTGACAACCAAAAGTTGGTATTTCATAGAATATTACCTAGATTTATCAGGAATTTAAGTGAAGCATAATAAGTGTAAAGGAAAAGAAAAATAAGCATGCTGTACAGGTGAACATGACTTACATACGTGGAGATCTAGAAGAGAAATTGTTTCATTGTTCAAATGTAGATGATCCAATTTAGGGATGATAAGAGCTCTTCCATCTATAGTGTCCGAATGACTATCAAGCTTGATCCACATGTTTTCCAAAGCAGCAAGTCTATGTTGTTCTAAAATCCCATCATGCCTGGGGCATCCACAGCTCCAGCTCCTATGATTACTCATACATGTACGAAAAAAATGATCACTGGTTGAGTTCATATATTTATTTCTATCATCTTTTCCACGTCTGACTAACTCTTTGTTGCCATTATCTGCTTCAAAATATCCCAGCAGAGAGACTTTGCTTTTATCTTGAAGAAGTGCAGGCATGCTCTTGTTTGCACCCTGAAGGATTTCCTTAATTTATGAAGGAAAAAAAAGTACAAGGAAATCATAAAAGAGAACATTCGTCATTAAGATACTTAACAAAAACACGAAAGCAATTAATGAAATTGCTTAAGGCCGTTTTGAATGAAACTCAATCAGCATTATATCTTCTGAATATCAAAATTGTGGCTTCCAATTCCAAAATAATTCAGGACACATTTCAGCGTCTTGAATAATAAAATATCGAAGATGCGATAAGGGTTGTCAATTACGGAAACGGATGGAATAACATACAAATTAGATCAATCATCGCCGAATTTCAACATACAAATCACATTTAGGCTCATAAACGGACAGTTTTTTTTTTTTTTTTGTAAACAACTATAATTAGTAATTCGAAATGGGAATCGTACCTGGAGATCCAACCCGTCATTCAGTGAAGAGGTAAGTTTGGGCTCGTCGCATGAAAATGCGACGACAACATCGAGTGAAGCTTCCGAATCAGGAATGAACCACCCGAACAGGAAACTTGAAGTAGGCGGAGTTTGAGAGAAGCGATAACTCGGCCACCAAAGCCTGCACTTTCTTCTTCTTCCCATTTTCACAGCTCAATTAATTTCACAACTTCATCCGCCGCAAAACTGTAAGATGAGAAAAGCGCGATTTGCTTCATGCGCTGCCGGAGGACGGCGGAGGATTGAGAGGGATGGCCGTCGTCAGGCCCAGTCTAAGTCCGAGTTCTGTTCTGCACGCAACTTTCCATCTTCATATAGAATGTTTGCATTTCAAAAATAAATAAATAAACTAATTTTCCTGATATTGAATAATATGAGTATGAATATCATTTTTTATTACTTCTGAAATATTGTGATTTTATTACTTCTGAAATATTGTGACATAAATAATATTTCAAATGAGATGTTTTGTCTCTGGATTGAAATTTTCTATTTTATTTGACATTTTATCTTATATTTTAAAATAATTATTATACAATATGTTAATATAATAACATTATTAATTAACACATATTGTGTATTAAATATTTTAAAATAAAAGATAAAACATCAAAGAAAATAGAGGATCCACTATTTTGAAATAAAAGATAAAATATCAAAGAAAATAGAGGATCGACACTGTAGGGGTGTTATTCTTACATTTTTTTTGGGTTTTGACTTTCCTTATTTATTTGAATATATTCGTGTCTATTTATTGGTGATGTTGTAATTTTTTTGTGAAATTAATATGTTATCTACTTCAAATCTATATCTATACATCTGTACTTAATATAAAAGTAGAAACGTTCAAAATAAGAATTCTATGAGAGCTCATCACACAAATTTATATTCTTCTCTATATAAAATAAGGATATTGAATAATTAGTTTTTGTCATGTGTGACTTCTAATCCTTCTCAGTATTTATCTGCAATATAGTGCATTGGAGAAAAAAAATAGTTTAATGTAAAGAAAAAAGTAGTTTTTTTTTAACTAAAATTTTAAAATTCAAATAACCTTTTTGTTACAAATTCGATTTGACATACATATATCAAATTAATTGTGTTTTTACGATCTTTAATTTGATATCAATATTGTATATATTAAAATAAAATATTATATTTAAAATATGAAATAATCTTTTGATGAGTTAAATTTTTTTTTTTAAAATATGTGTTAAGTTTGAATAAAAAATGGGTTAAATTCTTATATAAATTTAAGGCAAATAAAAAATAATAAATATTTTTTAATATTTTTATAGAATAAGAATAAATAAATATTTTCATAAATTCAAAATATTATATTATTCAAGTATATATTTAGTTGTTTTATTTTTTTTATTTTAAATATTTATATTGTCTTTGATAATTATTGTAGGTTGGATTGAATATGAATTATAAAATTCACTTTGTTATATATATTTTTTTTTATTAAAGTTAGAGATTTTTTTTTGAGAATGATAATACAATACATATGAAACTATATTTAACTTGATTTGAGTGAAAATATAAAATTTTTAATTTCTTATATCTATTGCATATTGCGAATACTATGAATTTATTTTATAAACAGAAAAAAAAATTTATAAAGAACAATAAATACATATAAAATATTTTTTGAAAATACATTGTTTTAATTTCTTTTTGTATCATGTTAAAAAATTGTGTACAAATATGTGTAAGCAAATTTTTATTAATTTTTGTCTTTATATTTTATGTTTCATATGTATTTTGTTTGCATCATATGATTTCTTGTTTTGTTATATAATTGTATGTTTTAATTTTTTTATATCACTTATATATTTTATAATCTTATATAACACTAATATAATTTTATAATATATTATTAACATAATAAAATTTATTATCTCCCATGCATCGCATGAGCGAACATCTAGTTTAATATAAAAGAAATAAAATAATATTCTCTAAAAATATGCAAAAAGGATACAGGTGACTTCAAGAAATTTTCTTTATTTTATACTTAAAAATATCTTTTAAAAAATTATATATAGGAAAAAACTAGTTTTTTTCTAACTAAAATTTTATTATTCAAATAACTTTTTTATTACAAATTCATTTTTGAAATATGATATATATTGTATTAATCGTCTTTTATGATCTTTAATTTGAACAAATATTGTTTATATCAAAATAAAATATTATTTTTAAAATATTAAATAAATTTTGTATAGTTTTATTTAAAATATGTGTTAGATTTGAATAAAAAATTGGATTAAATTCTTATATGAATTTAAGACAATGTAAAACAATATAAAATATTTTTATTGAATAAAAATAATAAATATTTTTATAAAATAAAATTATTATACCATTCAAGTATATAATTAGTTGTTTCATTTTAATATTTTTAACTGAATTTAAATATTAGTATTGACTTTGAGAAATTATAGTGGGTTGGATTGAGTTTAAATTTTAAAATTCAATTTGTTGTGCAATTTATTATTTACTAATAAAATTTTGAAAGAATGACGCACTAGACATATGAAACTATACTTCAAATTAATTTGAGCGAAACTCTAAGATTTTTAATTTCTTATGTATACTACATATCGAAAATGTTATTTGATAATATATATATAAAGAAAAAACAAACACACACAAAATGTAATTAGAAAATGCAGATCCTTACTTAATATAAAAGTAGGAAAATATGAATGTGCATTTTCTCTTGACACATGTCTTCACAAATAATTGACATATGTCTTCTATACATTTTCTCTCTCTTTTTTCTATTTGTATTTTCACTAAAATTAAAAAAAAAATCAAAATATCTTTTTAGTTTTAATTTTATTTTTAACACATGACATATCAAATTAATCTTCATTTTGTGATCTTTAATTTAACATCAATATTGCATATATTGAAATAAATAATTATATTTAAAGTATAAAATATAGTTTTATTATGAATTGAAATTAATTGATCAATTTTTAAATTAAACTATTTTAAATTTATATTTACAAATATATTGACTAATTAACTTTGTGAATATTTTTACAAATTGTATATATGTTTTAAGTTAAGTTTCACAATTTTATTTATTTATTTATTTGACCTTGAGGCTTTGAAATATTTATTTACTTACTCTATGTTTTAATTTACTATGGTCATAATTAATTTTTTAATATTTTTGTATATTTTTTATTTTATATATTATTTCTTGTAACAAAAAAACAAAAAACTTTAAATGCAATCAAATGTTTTGTGTTTTAAATTATAAGTTGATTTTGAAAGCTGGTGCTTCGATTGAATTATTGAGAAATAATGATCTAAGTTTTGAATTATGAAACAAAATAAGGTTAATTCTAACCAAACTTAGGCGTCATGTATTCGAAGGAAATATAATGACTATAACTAATGCAAGATATAGGGTATTGATTATGAGGTTGTCGTTTATACCATCAAATCCAAAAATACCTTTTATTTTTCAATACATACAAATTCCACATATAGTTAAAGTCAATCATTATCTAATGTTAGCATTTTTCTTTGTAAAATTCTTTTTAGTCACAAACAATTATATGTTGCATTATAAAGAGTTACGAATTGACATGTTGTGAAGATTTTCATTTGTATGAAGAGTAAATATATAGTAATTCAACAATCAATATTGTATATATGATGGTTTCTCATAATTTATTAAAAATTTGAGTTCTTAGTATTTTTTTACCTTCTTTATTTATATCACAATCTATTTCTTTTTTTTATTCTTATCATTTAAATATTTTTAATCACATATCATTTAATTTATGTATTTATATAAATTATAATGATAATATATCATTTATTGTGATATTAATACTTAAAATATTCTAACATGTGCATCGTACAGGCAGACATCTGTTAATATAAAAGTAGGACTGTTTGACAAATTAGAGGGATGTCATTTTCCCGAAAAAATCTCCCTTGTATTTTTAGAAAGTAATACTATCCAATCATATTTTTTTCTTTTTGTTTTTTTGCCTTTTCGCTTTAATTTTCAAATGCTTATAACTTTTTCATCTCAACTACATTTTTTATGAATAATATATCAAAATAATAATCTTTTCATGATCTTCAATTTGATATTCATATTGAATATATAAAAATAGAATATTAATTTCAAATATATTTTTTTCATAGATTAATTATGATATATTTTAATATTTAATATACTTTTATATTATGAGATATTTTTATTTTAAATATATTTATTAAGAATATATATTTTTTATAATTATGTATTTTATTTCAAAATTATATTACTATTTTTATTATATTATTATAGTATAAATCGTGTAAAGCACAAAAGAAATACAAGTAGAAAAATAAAAGATACGATGAATTAATAATAACAACAAAGTTGTATAATTTGGTGTATTACGTGAGTTTTGCACCAGTTTATTGTTATTATTGCTACTTAGGGGTTATTTACCTAAATAATGCAAAAAAAAAAAAAAATCATAAAATAGAATGTATTTAAAAATCGTTCCCAAAATAGGGTAAAACGTTACGCCCGATGACGATGTTTGGTGAAAACGTCACCGGGCGTGACAATTTAATTTTGAAAATAAAAATGTCACGCCCTGTGATGTTTTTATTTAAAAAAAAATACATATATATATATATGCCTCATGTCATCCATCACATATATTCTCATATATATATATATGCATCTATATATATATATATATGACCTTATATATATGCATATTTATGCAAGTATATATATATATATATATAAAGACATATAATTTGTATATATAATTTTGTAAATATAATTTCGAATATATATATTTATAATTTGTATTTATGATTTCTTTTATAATATTTATATTAATAGAATTAAATTTTTTTGTAAAGTTACTTAAACTAAATAAAATACAATATTAATTATATTTTAATATGTTTTATTATATAAAAATATATTTATTTCAATAATATATAAAATAATAATATAATTAAAAACCAATAAAAATTAAAAATTTAAAAAAATCATATTATAAAAAAATTATATTAAAGAAATTAAGCAGTATTTATTAATTTTTTAAATATTTATATTACTAATTCTTTGAATAATTTAAATAAATATATATATATATATAAATCTAACAATAATTAAAGAAAGAAAATAAAATATAACGTCAAACCAACTGACGTTTTAAAGAAACATCAGTGGGCCTCACGTTTCTTTTAAATATTCTTTCCTTAAAATCTATAAATTTATATTATATATATTATTTATATTTAATATATATAGATAAATTATATGTTATTTATTCTACGTATATATTTAATTTTTTCTAATATAAATATTTTATTAGAAATATATGTATATATATTTTTTATATATAAATATATATATTATATAATTGTAAATAATAAAAGTTTATATTGTTATTTAAGATAATAAAATCATATTATAAATAATTTTTAAAAATTTAAGAATATTTAATAATAATTATTATATTTTTATTTTGAGTATTACTTGAATATTTAAAAAAAATATATATATTTATATATACTTATTAATACAATAATACATAAATATATTAAAAAATATGTATATATATACATATATGCATAAACATAAAATATATATATATATATATTTCATATTTTAATTTTTTATTTATGTATATATATTCTTTAATTATATATTATATATAATATATATATTTAATATATATATATTATTTCTTATTTATTTTGTGTAAAATATATATGGTTATCGTTTAAATTTTAGTTTTTCTTATATAAAAATATTTAGAAATATATGTATATATTTTATATATATAACATATTAATTACATAATTGTAAATAATTAAAATTTGTATTTTTTAAAGATAATGAAATCATATTATAAATAAATTTCTATAAATTAAATAATATTTATTAATAATTATTATATTATTATTTTAAGTATAATTTGAATATTTTAAATAAAATATATATAAAAATATAAATATACATATTTATATAAATATACATATTTATATAAATATACATATTTTTTATATAAAAAAAAAAAGATGACGTTAGGCCCACTGACGTTTTAATAGAAACGTCAGTGGGCCTCACGTTTGTTTCTTTAATATATTTATATATATACACTTTAATATATATTATATATATTATTTATATTATAAATATATATATATATAATATTTCTTATTAATTCTACTTAAAATAAATATTATTATCGTTTATATTTAATTCTTTTCTTATATAAATATATATTTAGAAATATATATATATATATCTTTTTTATAGAAATATATATTATATAATTGTAAATAAGAAAATTTTATATTTTTTAAAGATAATTAAATCATATTATAAATAAATTTATAAAATTTAAAGAATATTTTTTAATAATTATTATTTTATTATTTTAAGTATAATTTGAATATTTTAAAAATATATATACATATTGATATAAATATATTAAAAAAAAAAACGTCAGGCTCACTGACCTTTCTTTTAATGTTTTTTATATATATAGTTTAATATGATATTATATATATTATTTAAATTATATATTATTCTTATTTATTCTCTTTAAAATATATGGTTATCGTTTATTTTGATTTTTTTCTTATATAATTATTGATTTACATATATATATGTATATATTTCCTATATAAATAAAAAATTATATAATTGTAAAATATAGTATAATATTATAAAGATGAGTGTATCCTATACTGAGAACTCAATCAGATGAAAGTCATATATAAATATACTATTAATACCACAAATAATATATAATATGCATATATAATAGTATATAAGTTATATAGTATGTATTATATACAATATATATAATAATATTATATTATTAATATATATAAAATATTATATTATTATATATTATAATTGTATATATGTAAGATAATTAAATCATAATATAAATAAATTTTTATAAATTAAAGAATATTTTGTTAATAATTATTATATTTTTTATTTTAAGTATAATTTTAATAATTTAAATAAAAATATATATAAATATAAATATAAATATACATATTTATATAAATATATAAAAAAACATCATGCCCACTGACATTTTAATAGAAACGTGAGTGGGCCTGATGTTTCTTTTATTTAATTTTGTTTTTCTTTAATATTTATATTATATATATATTATTTCTTATTTATTATGTAAAAAATATATATAATTATTTTTTATATTTGATTTTTCCTTATATAAAAAATAATTTAGAAATATATATATAATTTTTTTTCAATACAGATATATATTATATAATTGTAAAGTAATAAAATTTTATATTTTTATTAAAGATAATTAAATTTCAAAAAATTAAAAAATATTTAATAATAATTATTATAATTTTCTTTTAAGTATTATTTGAATATTTTAAATTTAAAATATAAATAAATATACATATTTACATAAATATATAAAAAAGATTGAAAAACATATATAACGTGAGGCCGACTGACGTTTTAAAATGACGTTTCTTTTAATTTTTTTTTATTTTTTAGAATTATTCTTTAATTTTATATTATATTTATTATATATATATTATTTCTTAATTATTCAGTTTAAAATATATATAATTATCGTTTATATTTAATTTATTTTGTCAAATAAATATTTGTTTAGAAATATATATATATTGTATTTATACATATTATATAATAGTAAGTAATTAACTTTTATTTTTTTATTTAAGATAATTAAATCAAATTATAAATAAATTTCTAAAAATTAAAGAATATGTTTTAATAATTATTAAATTTTTATTGTAAGTATTATTTTGATAATTTATTTTGAGTATTATTTGAATAATTAAAAAAATATAAGTTTATATTTAATAATATATGTAATATTTTAATTAGAAGATTCACATTTATTTATCTATTGAATTAAATATATATATATATGTACATTTATATTTGTTCTCATATAAATATATATTAATTAATTATAAACCAATATAAATTATATATTTTATTTTAATTTATTCAAATTCTATTATAAATAAATTTAATAAAAGTTAACTATTATTTTATAATTCAAATAACAAAAAATAAATTAATTCAAATTATTAATTTTATATTTTACTATAAGAGTTATTAAATTATTTATGAAGAAACATAAAAAAACAGAAATTAACAAAAATTATATACATATACATGACCAATTTATTAAATTAAAATAATTCCATTTTGTATAGAAATAAACTTATTAAAAATATCACATTATCATATATATATTTTTACAAAAAGATAATATCACATCATATATTTTTACAACATGATAATATCATATTATATATTTTTACAAAAAAATTATATCACATGCTAAATATTATTACAACCAAATAAAATCACACAATGCAGAAATAAAATCACGAATTGACATTTCACCTACAACAAATACTGAAATAAAAGCACGAAACGGATGTTTCACTACTGTATTTGACTTCAATGACTGCAATTCACATAACTGCCTCTTGCAAAAATTACTGCATTCACATGCAATTCACATGAGTGTGCAGCAAACCCATTCTCTCTCTCTCTCTCTCTTCACTCTCTTCACTTATATTCACGTGGCCTACTTTCTCCTTTCATTCCATTTTAAATTGAAGAAATTTTGTTAACTCCTCCACTCCTCCTCCTTCTTCTTCTTTTCTTCTTCTTCTTCTTCTTAAAGTTTTTTTTTTGCTAGTGGTACAGTGCCTCATAGTCACTTCTTCTCTTCTTATCAAAGTCTTTTCCCCACTTATTTCTGCATTCTGTTCCAACAATTTATACATTCTGTTCCAAGGTATATATTATTTATTTAAATTTTAATTTATTTTATAATATATATTAGATATCATTATTTCTTTTATGTTTCCTTTCACATGTTTTGATTTTTTAATTTTTATTATTCTGACCATTTTTTCTTTATTTATCACCAATCAAAATAAACTTATATCTTGTAATTTTTTGCATGATATGACATCATTTTTCCTCAAGCACTACATCATAGAATTTTTAATTTTTTGATGCTATATCATCTAGATTGTCTCAACAAGGAAAACATCATTTTGCAGAGACATCTCCATAACCTAAGGTAAGTAGTATATATACATTATTTATTTTACTATCATTTATTTCTGTGGATGTTTGTTTGATTTCATATATATATATATATATATATTTACATGAACATGTTCGTAAATTATTATTATATGAGTGTATTGTTTTTTGTGCTCTTTAATTTTTTTTGTTGTATTTATTTAAGTGATGTTATTTCAATTTTATTTATTTATTATGATGAATATTTTTTTAGTGTTGCATGTATTATATGTTTAATTTGTTTTACTTTACGATTTATTTTGTTGACTAATTAAGACTTGCTTAGTATAATTAATATATTATTATATGATACTTAAATAAATCATTGAAATTTAATAACTGTAATGACCCTTATAAATTATATTTGATAGGTATGACTTCAACATCAAAATCATCAGCATCAACTTCCACACGACCCAATAAAAATTTCACATTCAAAGGTTATCGGTCTATTGTAAAAAAAGTCTACAAGTTTGGTGCAATTAAGAATACGCAATCAATAACTAAAAGAAGAAATAGAGGGATTGAGGAGAAAAAATATTACCGCATGTGGGTGGCAGACAAAGAGTTGGCAGCAAAGCCATTATTATTTTTTTTTTCTTTTCCTAGTTGGCAGACAAAGAGTTATTCTTTGCTTATAAAAGGAAGAGTAGAGATAGAAGAGAGGACACACAACTTCATCCAGCAGAGAGAGAGAAATATTTCCTTTTTTTTTTCTTTTGAGAGAAAATTAGAAAGGGGGGATACACGAGAGAAACAGAGAGCAACAAAATCGTGAGGTCTTTGTGGAATTGAGAGGGTTAGAGAGTGAGAGGTTGATCTCATTTTTGGGTGTAATTCTCGAGTCATTGTTTGACGAGTTCGCGGGTTGTGCGAATCGTCGGAGTTCTACAATATTACGATTGGTGTTGCTCCCGTGGACGTAGGCTCTGCCGAACCACGTAAATCTCGTGTCTCATTTATCTCTCGATTTTATCTTGATTACTTGTGGATATTTGCTTGTTTGATTATTTGGGATATTTCTCGGTTGTATGTGCTTTATTATTGCTTCCGCTGTATTGGTTATTTTTGTATGGATTTACAAGTGAGACCAACAATTGGTATCAGAGCTTGATATCAAATTCGGGTGGTTGAGCTCAAATTTGAGGGGTTTTAAGCAGATTCTGGCAGAAGCCCATACCAGGTGTTCGACGAAATTCCTGGGAGGAATTAAATTTTGAAACAAGCTGAAAAATGACGTCCACGAGTGGTGCGGTCAAGATAGGGAAGTACGAGATTGAAAGGTAAAATGGGAAAAATGATTTTTCCTATTGGAGGATGCAAATGAAGAATTTGCTAATCTCACAAAAGCTACACAAAGCTTTGGCGGGTAAAGAAAAGAAGCACGAAGACATGTCGGATGAGGATTGGGAAGAGTTAGATCTCGAAGCACGAGCGTCGATCATTCTCTGCCTTGAAAGGGATGTTGCTTTCTTGGTAGATAGTGAGGTAACCGCCGCGGGAGTGTGGTTGAAGTTAGAGGCGAACTTCATGACGAAGACTCTAACGAATCGGATCTACTTGAAATCCAGATTGTATACTTGCAAGATGGAGGAAGGTACACCTATCCAGGAACATATAAACAAGTTTGATAGGTGCATATCAGACTTGAAGGATATTGATGTGAAGGTGGAAGAAGAGGATCAAGCTCTTATGCTACTTCTCTCATTGCCAAAATCGTATGAAAATCTTGTACAAACTTTGATGCTCGTAGGCGACAATCTGAAGATGGATAAGACCAGGACTTCACTCCTGGCGGATGATCTTCGAAAGATTGCAACTAGTGGCATGGCTACTAGCACGAGCAAGGAGCAGGCACAGGGGTTGTACATGAGGGGCAAGAAAAATTATCGAGAGAAAGGCAAGGGAGGAAAGGCTGGATCCAGTTCAAAACCTCTTGCAGAGAGACCATGTTTTAAGTGCGGGGAACTTGGGCATTTCAAAGCGAATTGCCCCAACAAGAAAACAACTTGGAAGAAGAACAAGAACAACAACAACAGCGGGAAGGTACAAGGGACACAAGAAGCTGGTTATGCTTCACATGAAGGGAATGTCGGCGACTGTTTCAATGCCACGGGTGATGAGGAAAGCTCCGGTAAGTGGATACTTGACTCAGGATGTTCTTATCATATGTCTCCAAATAGGAAGTGGTTCACTACCTACGAGGAGATAAATGGTGGAACTGTTTTGATGGGAAATAATCATTCCTGCAAAGCAGTGGGGGTCGGTTCAATCAATATCAGGATGCATGATGGGGTTATCAGAACCTTGAAAGATGTGAGACATGTCCCGGAATTGTGTAAGAACCTTATTTCCGTTGGTGCTTTAGACTCCGGTGGATGCAAAATTATCACGTGGAATGGAGTCATGGAGGTTGTTCGGGGTTCTTTAGCTGTGATGAAGGGTATCCGTAAAAGGAATTTGTATACGCTTTTGGGCACAACGGTGACAGGAAGTGCGGCAGTTGGAGCAGATGGAACTAGTAGAAACCCAGGGGACTACACCAGGTTATGGCACAGGAGACTCGGACACATGTCAGAGAAGGGCCTGGATCTGCTTTGTCAAGGAGGTTTGCTGAAGAATCTGAAGAAGCCTTGCATGAAATTTTGCGAGCATTGCGTGTACGGGAAAACACACCGACTTCAGTTCAGGGCCAGCAAACACAGGAGCAGAGGCATTTTGGATTATGTGCACACAGATGTCTGGGGGCCAGCTACAGTTACCTCCAAGGGAGGCTCCAGGTACTATGTCACATTTATTGATGATTATTCTAGATATGCTTGGATTTATTTCTTGAAGCACAAGAATGAGGTGTTTGACACGTTCAAGAAGTGGAAAGCAATGGTTGAAAACAGGACAGGAAAGAAATTGAAGACATTGAGGTCTGATAACGGTACAGAGTATACAGATGGTGTCTTCAAGAAGTTCTGTGACCAGGAGGGTATTGCTAGGCACTGGAGTGTCAGGAATACACCGCAGCAGAATGGGGTCGCGGAGAGACTAAATCGCACACTGCGAGAGCGAGCTATGTCCATGCGGTCACATGCAGGGTTAGGCAGAGAATGGTGGGCAGAATCAATGTTTACAGCTCTTCATCTCATAAATCGATCTCCACATTCGAGCTTAGGTGGAGATACTCCATACAGGCTATGGTCTGGAGAACATGCAGATTATGAAAGACTCAGAACTTTTGGATGCACTGCATACTATCACGTCAGCGAGGGAAAGCTCGAGGCGAGGGCCAAGAAGGCAATATTCTTGGGGTATGCAACAGGAGTGAAGGGCTATCGCCTGTGGTGTTTAGAAAGTTCAAAGTTCATAATCAGCAGGGATGTTATTTTTGATGAGTATTCCATGGCAGCTAAGTTCAAAGCTGCAATGCCCGGTGAAGAGGAAAATGAGACGGTCAAGTCTCAGGTGATTGAGATAGAACCGAAGGATCAACCAGGTTCTAGCGGTGTTCAAAAGGAGGATCATGGAGACACTCAAGTACAGAGTGATGAGGCTTCTGAACACGAGGCTCTTGATCAAGAGAATGTAGAAGTACTACACCAACAGCAACTTGCGGATGATTTGGCTTCTACTAGGCCAAAGCGAGCATTCAAGAGAGTTCAAAAGCTGGGGTCAGATCAGCCGTTGAAGCATTATGGGCAGGCAAACGTGGTCGGATGTGCACTACCAGAGGATGATGCGGTGCCAGCATCATACCAGGAAGCTATTCAGGACAAGGATAGCGCAAACTGGTTGGCTGCAAATGAAGAAGAGATGGAGTCTTTTCGGAAGAATCAAGTTTTGGAGGGGGTTCTTCCATTGCCCAGAGGAAAGAAGGCTATTGGCTGTAAGTGGATCTACAAGAAGAAAGAGAATAATTCTGAGCTCGGTGGGATCAGGTACAAGGCGAGGTTAGTAGCAAAGGGATATGCACAGAAGGAGGGAGTGGACTACAATGAGATTTTCTCTCCTGTAGTGAAGCACACTTCTATTCGGGTGTTGTTGAGTGCTGTTGCTCATGGTGATCTTGAGCTGGAACAACTCGATGTCAAAACCGCCTTCCTGCACGGAGACTTGAAGGAGGAGATTTATATGCATCAACCTGAGGGCTACAAGGTTGAGAGTAAAGAGAATCATGTTTATCGCTTGAGGAAATCCATTTATGGATTGAAGCAATCTCCTCGACAGTGGTACAAGCGGTTTGATTCTTTCATGTTGAAGCATGGTTATTCCAGAAGTGAATATGACTGCTGTGTCTATATTCGGAGATTTCCTGGAGGTGAGTATATCTATCTTTTATTGTATGTGGATGACATGCTTATTGCCTCGAAGAGCAAGGTGGAGATAGATAGATTGAAATCTCAACTTGGTAAAGAGTTTGAGATGAAGGATTTGGGCGCTGCAAAGAAAATACTGGGTATGGAGATTAAAAGAGAAAGGATGAACCATGTTTTGTTTCTGAGCCAGAAAAGCTACATTGAACGGGTTGTGCAGAGATATGGGATGCAAGATGCAAAATCCGTGGCAACTCCGTTGGCTCCCTATTTCAGGCTCTCTGGTAAGCAATCTCCCACTTCAGCGGAAGAGAAAGCACTGATGGAGAAGGTGCCTTACGCTAGTGCAGTTGGCAGTTTGATGTATGCGATGGTGTGTACACGTCCGGACATTTCACAAGCAGTTAGTGTTGTGAGCAGGTTTATGGCTAATCCTAGAAAGACACACTGGGAAGCTGTGAAGTGGATCCTTAGGTACTTGAAGGGTACCAGTGACAAAGGATTGTGTTTTAGTGGAAACACATGTCAGGTTAATGGGTTTGTGGACTCGGATTATGCAGGTGATCTAGACAGACGACGATCCACTACGGGATATGTGTTCTGTGTACACGGTGCTCCCGTTAGCTGGAGATCGATGTTGCAAGCTACAGTGGCTCTTTCCACTACCGAAGCTGAGTACATGGCCTTGGCAGAAGAGGTGAAGGAAGCTTTGTGGTTGTGGGGTCTTCTAGGTGATTTTGGGATCAAGCAGGATCGCGTGGACCTGTGGTGTGATAGCCAGAGTGCGATACATTTGGCAAAGAATCAGGTTCACCATGCTCGTACCAAGCATATTGATGTCAGTCGAACTACAGGAGCTTGATCCCTGGATTGGGTATGTAGGCAACCATGGTAAAATGGTGCAGTTTGTACGAGTGTCGTTGTTCGTGGGCGGTGCTCGTATTCGTCCTACATTTGAGGATTATCAAATGAAGTACGAGGTGGAGAATTGTGGGTGGCAGACAAAGAGTTGGCAGCAAAGCCATTATTATTTTTTTTTCTTTTCCTAGTTGGCAGACAAAGAGTTATTCTTTGCTTATAAAAGGAAGAGTAGAGATAGAAGAGAGGACACACAACTTCATCCAGCAGAGAGAGAGAAATATTTCCTTTTTTTTCTTTTGAGAGAAAATTAGAAAGGGGGGATACACGAGAGAAACAGAGAGCAACAAAATCGTGAGGTCTTTGTGGAATTGAGAGGGTTAGAGAGTGAGAGGTTGATCTCATTTTTGGGTGTAATTCTCGAGTCATTGTTTGACGAGTTCGCGGGTTGTGCGAATCGTCGGAGTTCTACATTATTACGATTGGTGTTGCTCCCGTGGACGTAGGCTCTGCCGAACCACGTAAATCTCGTGTCTCATTTATCTCTCACTTTTATCTTGATTACTTGTGGATATTTGATTGTTTGATTATTTGGGATATTTCTCGGTTGTATGTGCTTTATTATTGCTTCCGCTGCATTGGTTATTTTTGTATGGATTTACAAGTGAGACCAACACCGCAAATGTCATATCCAACATGCAAGAACAAGAAATACGAAAATTATGGCGACGTGTAAAGATGGGTCAAGTTGAATTGGAGTGATCATCTAACCGTGTCTCTGTTTTAGAAGGTTGTGTTCGGCAATAAAAAGACGTCTTAGGGCAGGAAATAAATTTCCTACGTGGTACTTCAAGTACCTGACAACGAAAAAAATGATAGAGCAGCTTGGGGATAGAGACGAACATATAAACGCCCTTGAAAACAAGGTTCATGACTTACGTGCTCAATTGAATAATGAGAACATCAAAATGAAATTATCCAACAAGAGAGTACGACTGACTTTCAGCACGTGAATATGATGCGATCACGCATACTAGATCTTATAGATGTCACCCCTCGCTTAAATATTTGGGAAGATCCAGTTGAGAACAAAAATGTTGATATAGAAGTCGTGGATGATAATAATGTGCTAGAAAATTTATCCGCTAATGATCATTCACAGAGCGATGTAATTCCATGTAATTGTATCTTTGTTGTGAAATATAATGCACTATTTATCATGGTTTTCATGCGTTCTATGTGGTCCACTCTTACTCATTCTAATTTATTTGTTCTTCATGTTTTTATGACATTTTTATATTTCACAGTGAAACAAATTATAAATATCACTTTGAAGAAATGACGAGTCATAGACTAGTTGCAATTAGAGTATATAGCGGAGGCAAAATTATACACAAAAATGGAAAAGTTTTGTATAGTTGTGCGCCCAATGGTTACACATGAATTGATCGAAATACAGACTTATTTGCATTGAAAGATCAAATTTACCAATTTCTTGGTGTGCCTAAAGACCAGTTTCATCTGAAAATTTTCACAAAATGGGGGGAAGTTTACGGACACAATAATGTTATAGAGTCGTAGTCCAGATTGAGAATGACGATAATCTTAGGTTCTTCCTAAATCCTAATGATGGATTAAACTCTATGGACATTTTCGTTGAGAAAGAACCATGTCAAAATCTTAGCGAGCATGAACTTATGCTTATGAGCCAAGACTGGGGATATTATATGTCGTTGCTGTCCCAACAAGATGTGCCCACAACATCAGTCCAACATTCAATAATCCTTGTGACTATGTGCCCGAAATCACTCAGGGCTTGGAGAACCTTACTTTAATAAACACTGTTTTCAGTGGTTCCAGGTAATGTAGTGTCCAAAATATAAGTGGTCCTAGTAATACTAGGAATGAACCTGAAGATATAGGGCAGTTTGATGAGTCTACAGAAGACACTAACCTTTTTTCAGATTCATTAGGTCCAATTTCCCCATGTGATATGGAAAACAAAAATTTGGATGATATAGAAGCAATAGGAGACGAAGAAGATGTTGATGTAAACAATGTAGACCCCGACGCAGTGGAAACAACATTCCATATCGATTTGGACTTAAATATCCCATTTTACACAACAATTGTCCCCGAAGTTGTTGCTGACTCGATGCATAATCCTTCATCTTCATGGGGAAAGTGTTATGATCCTAGCCGAGGTATAATTGTGAATGACATGGTATTTAGGGATAAAAAGGCTTTGATTTCAGCGATTAAGGAGTTCTCGATACGACATGCAAGACGTCAGTTTCGAGTTATAGAAAGTAAACCATTCCTTTGGGTTGTCAAATGTGAACACAATACACCTTCATAAGAGTGTCCTTGGTATGTTAGAGCAACATTTAAGCGAAGTTTGAGATATTCAAAATTACCAAATATGGTAGAGATCATAGGTGTTATATGAATGAAATATTTTCTGATAATCGAAATCTGGATAAAAGTTTTGTAGCTTTCTTGATAAAGGAAAATGTTCGGGTTAATCCAGCAATTTGCATTTCAGAGGCACAACCAAACATTAAAAATGCGACTAGATACTCAATTTCATGTAAAAAAGCATGGCATGGCATTAGAAGGGCAATTAGAACAATTATGAGACGTGGGAGAACTCCGTAAGAAAGCTACCTAAGTTTTTGGGTGTACTACGAAAGTGGAACACGGGCGCCATTGTTGAATGGAAACATCATGACACCAACATCCCAAATAAAAAGATTATCAAATATGTTTTTTTTATCGTTCGAGCCTTGTTACATTGGGTTCAAGTATTGTCAACCTATTATCAGTGTCGATGGGACACATCTATACACGAAATACAAACATAAAATGTTGATTGCCGTTGCAGTGGACGGAAACAAACAGATATTTTCCCTCGCATTTGCTATTGTAGACAAAGAGAATTTTGAATCTTGAAAGTGGTTTTTAGAATTGATTTGCAAGTACGTCATATGTGGGAGGGATCAGATGTGCATAATTTCGGATAGAAATGTAGGTCTTCTAAGTGTAATACAGACTATACCATCATTTAATGCCCCACATGGAGTAAGTCATTTTTGTTTGAGATATGTTTGTTCAAACTTCAATTCGCATTTTAAAGATGTGCAATTGAAAGATCTGTGTTAGCGGGCTGGATCTGAACACCAAATCATTAAGCATAACAATGTTATGAATGAAATCAAAAGTCTGAATCTGGCAGCGTACGTGTATCTCAATCAAATTAATAAAGAACAATGGGCATTTGTGCATGATGGTGGGTGGTGAAATGGTATTCTAACCACCAATGTGTCAGAATCGTTTAACGGTGTCTTAAAAGATGCTCGATGTCTCCCTTTAACAACTATAGTGGAGATCACGTTGAAGCGATGTGTTGCGTATTTCAGAGAATGAAAAAAAGCTGTTAGAAGAATGCAGTGTAATGCACAGTCATATACTGACTATGTTCATTCCAAATATCAATATTGGTAGCAACTCTTTATGGGTCATGTAGTTACCCAAATCGATTACCATGAGCAATCTACTATGGTGGTCACCAAACCACGTCTGGGCAAAGGGGGTCACGTACATGTTGTAAGACTTGCCATAAGAGAATGTTCTTGCGGCAAGTGGACCTTATATGGTATTCCATGTTCACATGTGATGAGTGTATGGGCTGATCTACGGATTAATGCTACTGTATTTGTGCAACCGTATTATCACTTGATAAATTACAAGCGAATATATCTTGCTGCATTCCAACCATATTTAGGTAAGGAATATTGAGATGAACCTGAATTTCAGTTATATCATGACACCACTTTACAAACTATGCATCGGTCGGGAAGAAATCAATTATCACGAATTCCAAATGAGATGGATTGGCCTGAAGCACGAGCTAGGCAACATGCTAGAAGACGACAGGCTCATGCACAAGGAGAAGGAATCAATCAAGATCGTCATACAAATTCTCAAAGCTTGCAAACACTTGCAACTGAACAAGCAAGCTCACAATTTGAAGATTTCTGAGATCATCTTGAAACCTTTTTAAATTTGTGGAATGTACGTACTTTAATGATAGGGAAAATGAGTAGAAAATTTTTAATGCCTCAATAATTGTATATTTAAATATATATATATATATATTTTTTTTTAATATGTGTATATATGTATTATAATTGTCTATAATTTAATTTTATACTTTTTAGTGACCGTATGCATTTTCAATTTAATAATCCTACATTAATTAATGTTGTTTTTCATTTGCAGTGCTTGATTGATATCAATTCACGGAACCACTATGGCCCTAGGGACCCGACGGTTCTTACACTTTAATCTTAGCACATTTTCGAGGGCCTACTAAAGCCAGACGCAGATTTGAACTTGTTCTTTCACTGTAGATGGTACGACAATGATTATTGGGAATTATTTGAACATGGACTGTCTCATCCCCACACACGCGTATTGGACTTGTTATTAGAAATGAGATTTTACGGTGTATATAGGTGCGGGAGGTTTTACCAGATAACCACTTAATCACCGCATTGGTGGAGAGGTGGTATCCAGAAACCCACACATTTCACTTGCATGTAGGTGAAGCTATTGTCACTTTGTTGGATGTCGCCTTAAGTTGGGGTTTGCCGGTTGAAGGAAAGTGGATATGTGGAGTTGATCCTACGATGTCTCCCAATGAGTGCGTTGATTACTGTCAGGTACTCTTGGGTTACACGCCAGAAGTATCCCACATTAGAAGTGGAAAAATTAGAGCGACCTCTTTAGGAACTTATATGCGATCACATCCGGTGACGGATGATAGCACGGTTGAACATGTTGAGTAAGATGTGCGGGCATTCGCGTTATTCCAGTTATGTAGTGTGATGTGCCCTGATGCTAGTGGAAATTTAATACCACTAGTATATTTACAATGCTTGCAAGATGTGAAATCAGTTAATGAGTACAGTTGAGGTAATGCCGTCATATCTTCCCTGCATCGTCACTTGTGCTGGAAGCTTGAATGCAAAGGAAAATCTCGGTGGACCAGTTTAACTGTTACAGGTAGTACATACAAATTTATTAATGAATCTTCCAGATTTAACCTTATTAATTACTAATTGTTTACGCCTTAATAATATAACGCAGATTTGGGCTTGGTCGCGAATATTGTCCATTGTGCCTGTATCTAAGGCATGAAGATTAAATATGCTGGAAATTGAAAGACCTCAACAATTAGGTGGTGGTACACTCCTTGTGGCACCTTCTGGCGCACGGTAATATTTGCAATTCATTTAAATTTTTGCTGATTTTAGGTTTATGGTTATCTCAATAGGCATCTACTAATCAACTCGTATATTATATATAATTGTTGGAATAATGATATTATATAGGCATATACTAATCAACTCAATAGGATATCTCAATAGGCATCTACTAATCAACTCAATAGGATATCTCAATAGGCATCTACTAATCAACTGGAAAATAAATGTGCATAAAATCGATCAGAAGGGGCATATAAATGATAACTGGATGGACATACACCAGAAATATGTTCATTAATGGATGGGAAGAAATGAATATATCATGGGCACCCAATTTGTTATGAACCCAACGACGACTCCTAATTATTATGGTTGGTATAACTCAATTACACGTGGTTTTATATCCCTTGTCGATACTCATGAAGAAATGGGAATCAAAACTTGAGATGCCTCATTGATGCACTACATGGTACGCAACATACATCTATAGCTATCTAAGTTTTTCTATATATTAAATGTGTTTTAATGTGTATATGTTAAATGATTTATGTATCTATAGATTGAGCAGTTGGAACCCATGAAGAGGAGCATAAAGAATAGAAACAAGTTGGACATTGAGCAACTTAATTCTTTGTTAGATGAACAACTGACTTTGTACGAAAATTTAGAGCGAACAATTGAGAGGTTGTCTCCGGAGACTACATATATGACGTATACCCAGCCTGCACATCAACATGAATCCCAAAGTCACGCAAATGCAATTTTGAGAAATAGAAGAAGTCATAGGGCTGATCATGAATTTAGCCCTGAATATCGGATGCCAACACCTTAGAATTTTGCATCAACCTCTTCATGACCATGATCTCCACCTGAAGGAAATATGGAGGATGTATATAAGCCTTTAATGAGTATACCTACATATACTCCGACTCCATACTATCCATCTTTGTCCATTCCCATATGAACTATATGAACTTTGACCTCGAAGCTTGAGAAACTACAAATGTGACAAACTACGAGTATTTCCGTCATACTCCTATTTCATTCCAGTACTCCGATATGGCTAATTTTTGGGATGTAGCTGAACAGTCAACATCATCCTCTAGCCGAATGACAATTCCTTCGACGACAGTCAGAGGAAGATGAAGTACAAAAAAATTTAGAGCCACAAGTAAATGTCTTTGACACAAGAGTTAGAAGAGGTGGAATTAGAAGAAGATAACAATAAATCTCAGGAAATGAAGTGCAAGGTCAAGGAAGAGCTCGACGAATGAGAAGAAGTAGAGGTTGTGGAACATGAGGGCATTTCTAATGTCTGTGTATTACACATCAATATTATGTAATGTGAGATAACCGAAACAATTCATATGGTTTAAACATTTACCTTCTAGGTATTTATTCTTTCATTTGTTTACTTCACTTGCAATGTTCATAAAAAAAGAAAAAAAATATCATCAAAGATATATAATTATGGCAAGAAAACACATAAAAAATTTTATCACAACAAACAATTAAAAAAAATTGAATCTTACCTCGGCCGACAGAGTGAAATGGTTGATCGAGTAATGAATGAATGTTGATCGAGTAACGAAGCATCTAGATTTTTTTTCACTCGACGATCTAAGTTGACTGCCTGACCGAGTGGCGTGATCGAGTGGAATCCATCTCTCGGTAAACCAAGTCCGTTGATGCGACTGAGCGGCTAAATTTCTAGATTTTTGGTTCACTCAGCCGATCGAGTTGGCTGGATGACCGAGTGTCTTGACTGAGTGGAGTACAATGCTTGGTTAACCGAGTTCATTGACCGAGTGAGATGCAACTGAGCGGCTAAATTTCCAGATTCTTTTTTTCACTCGGCCGACAGAGTTGGCTAGATGACCGAGTGTTTTGATCAAGTGGTGTACAACGCTCAGTGAACCGAGTCCGTCGTCCGAGTGAGATGCGACCGAGCGGCCAAATTTCTAAAAAATTTCACTCAACTGATCGAGTTGGCTGGATGACAGAGTGGAGTACAATGCTCGGTTAACCGAGTCCGTCGACCGAGTGAGATGCAATCGAGCAGCCAACTTTTCAAAAAAATTTCACTTGGCCGACTGAGTTGGCTAGATGTCCGAGTGGTATGACTCAGTGAAACCCATAACTCGATTAACCGATTCACCAGTTAGACCAAGTCACGCGACCGAGTTGGATGCAGAATCCAGTTTATATAATTTTTGGCCCCCTTTTCACTCATTTTTCTTTTTCCCTAAACCCTACTCTCACCCTTCTATTTTAGAGGTTGTCAAAACCATTCGAATTTATACTAAAATACTAAGACATAGATCATACAACATCTTTAGTCTTTCAATTCATCCGCTGAATCGCATTCACGGATACATTTGTGAAGATTTGAAGGTTGGGGCTTTTCACACATTTATCTATAATCATTTTACAATAAGGTATGTTTTCAATAACCATTTATTTTCTTGAAGTGATATATTGGTGATACCTTCTATTTGGAATATTGTGCCATCAATCGGGTTACGTTATGTTGGATTAATTCATTTGAGTATTTCATCGAACACTTGGTGTGCATCATAGAAATTGGGGATTTGGCTTTATTGGCATTGAATAATGATAATGTATTGTTATTATCCCATAAAATTAGAATCTTGTTACGATTATTTCATGTTATTAATGAAATAAATACATGTATTAAGGGATATGTGTATGAAATATGAATGTAGTGTTTACCATTGAAGTGTATGAATTTGTTATAATAATATAAAAGATGTGCAAGTTTGAAGTAATGTAATTAATATAAGAGTGGATATATAACTTGATATTTTCTAGGCACCATTGAGAAAATGTATCTGTAGCCGTTTGGTGCTCGTGGTGTCACCGCTGATGATATGGGTCAACAAGCAGAGGATAGACGTAGATTTGAAGAGGAGCAAAGAGTTAGAACTCAAATTCATTCAATGGAAGTTGTAGGTTCGATTGGAATCGACACTCCATGGAAGAACAACAAGAAGAATACAAAAGAATTCTAGCAACTATGCGCAATGCATACGGCATAGAATTTGAAGGTTGCGATATTCAGAGTGAGACATGGTTTGAGGTGTACAGAAAGAAAAGACGGGCCACCCGTTTTGCAGATGAAGAATGCATAAAAGAGATGGGAATTTATGAGGATCTAAAAAAATTGTGCAAAAAATATGGGGTGGTCTAAGTTCTTCGCCTTACGAGAGAAGACATATGAGCGGTTGGTTCTTGGATTCTTCTCGATCGTTAATGTGGGATATGATGCAACCATGCCGGAATCCCTAACCTTTTATTTAGGTAATGAGTTTCATACGCTTTCACCGGAAACCTTAAATGAAATTTATGGATTTTCGAAGAAGAAATTATACAAAATTAGATATACTTTAATATAATATATATAAATATATATAGATATGTATATAAAATTATTATACTTAATTAATTAAAACAAAATTATACAAAATTAGATAATAATAATTTATGTAAGAAATAATATAAATATTTGAATTTTTTTTATTATTTATTATTTATATGTATATAAATATGTATATTTATATTTATATATATTTTTTATTTAAAATATTGAAATTATACTTGAAATTAAAATATTATAATTATTAACAACTATTATTTATTTTATAAAAATTTATGGATAATATGATTTAATTATCTTAAATAAAAATATAAATTTAATTATTTACAATTATATTATTTATATTTATGAAGAAACATTATATATATGTATATATATATATATATTTCTAAATAAAAATTTATATAGGAAAAATATATACAAAATGATAACCATATATATTTTAAAAATAATAAATAAGAAATAATATATATATTAAATACAAATAATATACATAGTATAATATTAAAGAATATATATGTAAATAAAAAAATTAAAAAAATCAGAAGAAACGTCATGCCCACTAACGTTTTTTTTAAAACGTAAGTGGGCCTGACGTTATATATATATATATTAATATATTTATCTAAATATGTATATATATATATATATATTTTAAATATTCAAATTTTACTTAAAATAAAAGTATAATAATTATTAAAAAATATCCTTTAAAATTTATAATTATTTTAGTAATATGATTTAATTATCTTAAATAAAATATAACATTTTATTATTTACAATTATATAATATATATTTCTATAATATATATATATATTTCTAAATATATATTTATATAACAAAAAAATTAAATATAAATGATAATTATATTTATTTTAATCAGAATAAATAAGAAATAAGATATATATTTATAATATATATAATATATATTATAAATATTTTAAAAAATTAAATCAAAGAAACCTCAAGCCCACTAACGTCTCTATTAAAACGTCAGTGGGCCTGACGTTATATTGTTTTTAATTGTTTAATATATTTCTATAAATATGTATATTTATATTTTTTTTAATTTAAAATATTTAAATTATACTTCAAATAAAAATATAATAATTATTAATAAATATTCTTTAATTTATAGAAATTTTTTTATAATTTGATTTAATTATCTTAAATAAAAATATAAGTTATAATTATTTACAATTATATAATTTATATTTATATAGATAAAATATATACATATATTTCTAAATAAATGTTTAAATAAGAAAAAAATATAAACGATAACCATTAAAATTTTAAGCAGTAAGAAATAATATATATATATATATGATAAAAAAATATAATATATTTAATATAAAATTAAAGAATATATATATATAAATCAATAAATAAAAATTAATAGAAATGTTAGGCCCACTGATGTTTCTTTTAAAACGTCAGTGGGCCTGGCGTTATATCCATTATTTTTTAATTTTTATATATTTATGAGTATATGTATATATACATATTTTTAATATATTTATATATTTATATGTATATATATATTTTTAAAGATTCAAATAATACTTAAATAAAAATATAATAATTATTAATAAATATTCTTTAAGTTTTTAAAACTATTTATAATATGATTTGATTATCTTAAATAACAATACAAACTTTTATTATTTATAATTATATAATATATATATATATATTTATATAGAAAAATTATATATACATATATTTATTATAAAATATTTATATTACAAAAAAAAATGAATATATAAGCAGAATAAATAACATATAATTTATATATATATATATTAAATATTAATAATATATATAATATAAAATTAAAGATTATATAAAAAAATTAAAAGAAATGTCAGGCCCACTGACGTTTCTTTAAAACGTCATTGGGCTTGACGTTTATTGTATTTTTTTAATTATTATTAGATTTATATTTATATATATATTTAAATTATTCCAATAATTAGTAATATAAATATCTAAAATATTTAAAAATATTACTTAATTTCTTTAATATGTTTTTTTATAATATGATTTTTTAAATTTATAATTTTTATTGATTTATAATTATATTATTATTTTATATATTATTGAAATAAATATATATTATATAATGAAAAATATATAAATATATTTAATATTGTATTCCATTTAGTTTAAGTAAATATACAAAAAATAATTTGAATTCTAATAATATAAATATCATTTATTAAATAGTATAAATAATTAATAAAGTCAAATTAAAAAAATATATATACAAAATTATATATAAAAATTATATAGCTTTATATATATACATATACTTGCATATATATATACACGCCCATATATATACGTCCATATATATATATATATATATATATGAATATATGTGATGCACAGAAGAATGATGACATGAGGCATATATATATATATATTTTTTTTTTTTTAAATAAAAACGTTAGTGGGCCTGACGTTTTTATTTTCAAAACTAAAACGTCAGGACCGATGACGTTTTTACCAAATATCGTCACCGAGCCTGACGTTTTACCCTATTTTGGGAAGAATTTTTAAATTAACCATATTTTACGATTTTTTTTCATTATTTTGGTAAATATCCCTGCTACTTAGTGCTCACATTGTGGTTTTGTAATTAATTCACATTCTTAATCAAATTCGCTATATGCAGCTTTATCGAACACTAACTTTAAATTATGACTTTAACAAAAAATTAAGATTTTTATTAACTATAATATAATGTAATTTTATGCAATGTATTGTCACTCAAACTTGTATTTTTTTCTCTACCAAAAAACAAAACATAGTGTGTGATTATTTACACTCCAAATATTTTTAAAAGTTAATTGTTTGTTTTATTATTTTTTCTCAATCGAATTTGGATCCACCTCTCATATCAACAGAAATGTGAACTTAAATTACTTATTTGGGGCCAAATTATTATGACTTTGTATCATCAAAGGATTTGGATCCTTTAGAATACTTCACGGTGAAGTTCGGAGAGAAAATGACATAATAAAGAAAATGTAAAATATAATAACTTGAATTCCACACATACGATAATTAAATAAACAACAACTATGACTATACATGTTACAGAGAATTACCTGTTGAAATGTAAGTTGTTTTCTCACTGGTGACAGATTTGTGCAAACTTCAAACTACACCAACCAAAATATTTTCGCTCAACCAGTTTTTAAAGTATTATTTTGCAAGTAGAGTCAGAGAAGTAAGGAAACTTTAGAAAAGCTAATTTTCTTTCTTCATTTTCTGGTTCTCCTCTTATTCTTGGTTTGGATATTGCAGTTTTTTCTTGGTTGAGCTGTTTATTATAGACTAGCCATATAGTACAAATAAGATGATTCTTTAGTTGCTCCTTTTAATTTTATAGCAACATCCAATTCATGCGATGTAACATTGAAAATGAAGCCAGTAAACATGATGATTCTCGGTATATCTTGAAAACTGCATACTAATTCAGAAATTGTCTTTTAAAAAATCTGCGCAAGAACATAATTTCCTATAATGAATTCCCTCATTTCTTTATCTTGTGCGGTCATGCATCAAAGTTACACTTGAATTTGTATCTTCCAAACATGTCCCTTCGTAACTCCAATTGACTGAAGAATTTCACTTGTTGCCACTCAAT
This sequence comes from Caryopteris x clandonensis, assembly GCA_028749325.2. Taxonomy (NCBI): domain Eukaryota; kingdom Viridiplantae; phylum Streptophyta; class Magnoliopsida; order Lamiales; family Lamiaceae; genus Caryopteris; species Caryopteris x clandonensis. Next base: position 1,673,664 of record JAPYKT020000037.1, on the reverse strand, counting down.
CATTGTGCCAAGGAAGACAAGCTCGAGGTTTTTATTCTTTTTCTCTGCTCTGTAAATTTGAATTGGTCATCTAGTGAATTTTTTTAGCTACAAGCATAAATTATGTGAATATTACACATTTTCTTTATCTTGAGTAGAGGTTACACATTTGCTTATTGTGTAAGTAAAATATGTTATTTGAGAAAATTTGATGGTTAGACGAAATGCGAATAAATACATTCAAGATTTGAGATCGTAAGAGAGCAGAAATATTGCATGTTGAGCAAAGAATGATGTGCAATGTGGAAAACAAACATAACACAAGTATTAGCATATATCTTGCATGCTTGTATTTAAAAATGAGACAGGCTTAAGGGGCTGCACGACTAGTACGACCATGCTTGAGAGAACATAGGTTGGCACGGTCATACGAGCCTACAAATTTTTGGAATTTTGTTCATATTTCGATCATAATCCCAATAATACACGAGATTGTTTTATGTTTTCATATACTTTTTAAGACATTCTTCTTGAAGAATAAGATCATGCAAGAAAGAAGACGAAGCCATACAACCCAAACTTGGATAGATTTGAAGGACAAAGGAAAATATCATCCAACGAATCTCCTAAGTTCTTCTCATCTCTTTCATTTCTTATAATTTGCTTTCTAGACTTTAGATATTATTATGACCAACTTGTATGTGAGATCCATTTTGATCATGTCTATCTAATCCGTTTATGATTTAAGAACATGTTGTATATTATTAAGATATTATGTTGGATTAAAATATACGTTATCTTTTGATTTTCTATTTATGTGTATTTGATTCAATTGTCTCGTTTTATTATGTGGTTAATAATTGAGTAAGTTTAATATACTAAATTCAATTTGAAATATGCAAATTGGTATTGGAATTTTTTTTTTATGCATGACATAATTAATTGTATGATTGAAGATTTTATGATGTTTTATGAGAATTATTCAATATAGATGATATTTTGAATTAATTGTTGGTGTTGAATAGACATATAAGCATAAACATTTTATCTACGATAACTTGCTTCGGAAAAATGAATAGTTGAATGAAGTGATTGTCCATAAATAAAAAATAAAGAATAAACTTATATTTGATCAAGTTGACAACACAATTGACAATAATTGAAATCATAACCCTAGAATCCATTTTCTTCCACAAGTTGTTTCTTGTTCTCTTTGCTTGTTGCATATTATTTGAGTGGCTTAGCTCTTAGTTTAGTATTATTAGATTAATTGTTTCCAAACAATACCTCAACTTTGACATTTCAAGATAAATTTTAAAGCAAAATAATCACAAATCATATTTGTTTTCGTTGATTACTATGGAATGTAACATTACTCATATATATGGTATAGTCGAAAAGAATTTGATGAACAATTTGAACTAAAATACCAACAAATGATACAATAGTAAAACTTTAAATAGATTATGCATTAATTTGAAATTTTTAAACATTATTTTATGTACAACTGTAAAACTTTAAATATATTATACATTACTCTGCAAATTTTTAAACATTGTTCTAGAATTATAAAATTGTAATAAATTTATGGGTTTTTTCCTAAAGTGCACCTATGGCATCGCTGCATCTATTGAATTTTGATATTTTTAGGTTACAACTTTAAATTGATGTTCTACTTTTAGATGTTAGATCTCAGTATTCGTTTGCCACGATCAATTAGTGCTTGTTATGAATTTGTATGCTATTAAATTAACTAATTGAGTTTTGTTTTCTAAAGTTTCTTACATTATACTGTATACTTTATAGTATATTATATATTCCCTGATGTATAAAACACATTAAAATATAAATTATTGTAGGCTCGAGGTGAAAATAATACCTAAATATGATATCCTTTCATAAATAAATGAGATCCTTTTGTTAGAACTTGTATTTGGAGGGGCTATGTTAGCGACGTTCTGACTTTTAAATTTAAGAGAAATATCTTTTTTTGTGTGTTTTCAATGAGTTATTTATACTTGTATGGTTAAAAATGATAAATTATCCAATTATAAAATTAAAAAACTCTACTCCATGCACAGTACGATCCCACAAGATTAGGAATTTGTCTCATAGAACAATCCTTTTACATTAAATTTATGCGTAAAATGCACATATACATTAATGTTAGTGGTCGTACTTCTGGCCACATGTCCAATAAAGGAACACATCAAATCTCTACTTCTAGTGGTAAGACTTCTAAGGAAGTTGTTAGGATCGATGATGATTACATGTACTTTGTCCATTTTATTCCGTTTGTACAGAAACTGAATAGATATTCCTACATAGAAGAGCAATGATCTTATAACATTATGTTTGAACTTACAATCTTCATTATGTTATTTCTGACTCAACATGTACTTAATAAGTGATTGTGATGTTTAAGATTCTTAATTTAGATCACCATGATTATGCCCTACAAAGTCTTTGATTTTATGCATTTCATGCCATGATATCTATCACTTCTGTAAGATTACTGAATACTTGGTCAACATAATGCATGTCACTCCTATATATATATGTATGGTTTTTTTTTCTATAATATAATAATTAAATATACCAGCACATAGATAATTTTAGTTTAGAAATTACTTTTGTATTATGTACAATCTATTTTTCATCTTCTTTCTTGGACTGAGCTTCTCTCATTTTGATGTAGATGGGCCTATCCCATATAACTTTTGTTTATAACATGTGTAATGGGGATGTGCCCAACACCCCCTATCATCGCTCTCCCAAAACTTGTGCCACACGCACACGCATCACTCTCATTTTTTCCTTTTCAATCATTTGAATATTTGTCTCTCTCTTACCTAATTAAGTAATCATTACACACATCAATTCTCACAATAAATAATATTAAAATCACCCACTACACCTAGTGTTTTGACATTTATAGTATACATCATATCCTATTATATCCCTATACAGACATCATTTTTTACTATTCAAACTGATTTCCACATCTTGTATGTCTGTAGCCGGATGGGTTAAAGACACCTATATCGCACCACAAACACCCCCTTAGTGAACAATTTTTTAATGATGCAAAATACCTCTCCTAATATCGTTAAACAAACTTTTCTTTTTTGGGTCAGAGTTTTTAAATATCTCTAAAAATTTTGGTGAACTTACATATGTAAATATTGCACCATAAATATAAAGCTCTACCAATTATTCCAGGTCTATGTTAGGCGGTTTTTTTTATTTACTTAACTATAAAGAACTTGAATAACCTTCCAAAAAGAAAACACACACACACACACAAACACACTAAACTTAACAAACATGTCAGTGACTATAAGGAATTTACCTGCAAATAGTGGTGCTATAATTGTGAATTCCTCATAAATATATAGAGATTCTAAGCACCATTCAAAACATTTCACAAATCAAATATTTTTTAAAGTAATCTCACTTTATGACAATATGTTAAATCTCTTATCCTCGAAGTCTCAATTTTTTAAAATCTTTTTTAAGAAAGAAAAAAGAAAACAAATGCAATTAATGGATTATTACATTGACCGATGTATGACTTTAAGACAATAGATGTATGGATTTCCAAGAAACAACTTTAAGTAACTTCTTAATCTAGTTATAGATAATGAAAATCTTTTTCATCCAATGATTTAAGTTAGCCCGGATCAACAATATTCAAGGTGCAATCTAATTAGACTTTACATTTATATGTTTTTATCATAAAAGGGTGAGAAACTAAAGATTTATAACTAGCAATCTTTGCAAAATATACAATTTTCTAAAAAGTATTAGGTGTATAAACATGCGGCATATCAATACCCAGTGCCTATGAAATCTAAGTTGGGATTTAAAATTTAACTATTTGTATATTTTCTCTATTTTATTTCACTTAAAATACGACTCGCAAGTGAACGAGGTAAATTATAGTAAAATATGGTGAGAACAAGCATTGTATACAAACGGACTGTATATAGTAAATTCAACTAAGTATTCATTTATGATACTATCCTTTATCTAAAGAATCAATTTGGAATTGGTTTGATAAAACAAAATAAAACAAATAAAGAAGTAGAAATGAATATCAAATCAGATTCAATTGACATGCATTCATATGGTTCATATGAGTTCCTTTAATGTATCAAACCATATTTAATTCTTATATTTGTAGGAGAATCACTAATATATCTAGATCCTCTCTTCCGAGTTATATCTAAATGTAGATTAGATAACATTGATCATTCTCAAGATATTATCTAACTCCCAATCGTGCCTAGGATCTATTCTCATCATAATACTTATCAATCTCCTGATTTAACAAGTGTTATGTTATGCATTCCTAATCCGTTAACTAATTACTCCCTCCCGGGAAATAATGGATTAACTACACATATGAAATTAGTCTTCATATAATTTCATACGGCATTCAAATCAAGGAAGCATAAACAGATATAGGAAGGGAAATAATATCATTAAAGAAAAACATATGAATCCATAATCATGCACTCCCTAGAATCACTAGATGTTTAGCCACACATATTCAATACATAATCCATGGGAAACATATTGATAATTATAGCTAACATAAAAGGAACAAAAGAAAAGAAGACTATTGAAGCGCAAACGATCTTCTCTCTCTCTTTGATACTTGGTTGGTTGATCCTCTTTTGTATCCTTATTTCTCACTCTAAAATTTGTTGTGTATTGTGTTGTATGATATCTATAATATGATGTAGCTCCTCCTTTTATAGACAATTACTAGGATTTTGATAGCCTCCATATCTCTGATTTGAATGAGAAGATATGCCCGAATCACAATAAATCTAGAAAATATGCCCGAATCATACCAAATCAAGAAGATATGCCTGAATCACATCAAATCGCGACAGTTAAGATAATATCACGAGGATAAGCACGGTCCATGTGACTTGAGACGTGATCTATACATCCTTAATTATCTGTTTTTCTGTTAAAACTTCAACAAACACGTGATGTAACAAAATATATCAAAATCATGGTGAACTCGTCACTTAGGTACATGCAATTTCCTAAAAAACTATACATAATGACCCAAAATTGCACGTAAATCCTACGCTTATCGATATACGTTTCAAGATAACAAAATACTATAAAGTTGAATAACAAAAATCATCATTAATTATGGGTACATCACAATCATCAATAGCTCAACTAATCATAAATTCACAAGCTCAAATACCAAACAATATGAATCAAATTGTCATCATAAAAAATCCAAAATATAACAAAAAGAAAAAAGTACTTGATCATTAGTTCGTATAAAGTATTAAAAAAATTCCACTAACAATGTGTTTATGTTTAATTTTTAATTTTTAAAGTAAAAGAACATTGTTTCAATAAATGGAGATTTTTTAAATTGGGCACCCAAACTGTGTACGTGGGAATTGATCGAAGTTGGAAGTACAAACACCTAAGAGGGTTGATTCTAAGAAAATTCGACAACTAGCTCAAAAGTTCGCCTAAGCACTAAAAAAGCATAGATGGAATTTTTAGAACACTACAAATATCTATGACATTAACTACGACGGGCATTAGCTTACCCTTGCTTTCGAAGGCAGTTAATAAACTAAATACACTCCAAACACATTCATATTATAAATGTTTTTAAGTGCGACTGTATTATGAATTTATATAATACAAAAGTGTTGGAGTTACAACTAGTCTTATAGTGAACTAAATAGTGAACTAAACTATTGTATCACATGGAATATGAAAGGAATCATCACACTAAATTGTCTGACCAAAATCTTTGATATTGTCCACTACAATATCTCATGGCAATTTCATACTTTCTTTCAATTTATCTCATCCACCATAACTTTGCAATTAGATTCTATTATCATGTGCATTAGTCCACTCTCCATTGCAACACATATTACAAATAATATGGTCAACCTTTCCAACCACAATCCCAATGCAACAAAATCTCGTGGACCCTGTAAGCATTACACTACTCTTTTCGAAGGCGGCTAATAAATTGAAAGCTGATAAGTAGGAAGTGTGCATATTTTTAATTGATAAAATTGTATATTTAATACAATTAATTTTTTTGCACGCTCTATTTTCTACTTATTTAATGTTTCAACGAGAACTACGTCTTTTTTTGTGGTTATTTGCAGCATTTTTTGGACAATTTCATACAATAATCCACATAAGCAGTTGATCATCCTTAGCCCATCCGAGGAAGTAAGATTACATAAAAATTTATGGGCTGAAAAAGTTAAGGGCTTAATTAATTAATTAAGCCCATAAGATGAATTAGGGAAAATTGACAACGAAGACTCACTCACGCGGGGCAGGAGGTATCATTGGGGAGACGATCATAAATCATTCATTAAGGGGGAAGAAAGGGATTCGTGTGGCAGCAACACCTTCAGGGAGAGAGAAGCCATTCACTGTTGACGAAGGAGAAGGAAAAAGGAAAACCATATGATTATCATTCCAATAGCCGCGTGAACGAGAGGAAATCAATTATAGGATTTATGCATTCACACTGAAAGAGAGAGAAACCTTTATTTTATTCTTTCCTCCTTATTTTGATTTTGATGTTTCTCATTTTGATGATTTCGACTACTAGACACGATATGTGTAACTAAATTTCATATTTCAGTATAAGGGATGTCTGAACCCTATTTCAATATATGTGATTTATATTTTCGTGACGCCGTGTTGATTTAATATGTGCGAATTTATTATGTTGATTGTTTAAATTGATTTATAATATATATTTTGTTAATTGTGATTGAACAACTCAATTGATAACTTATATATTTAGGGCTAGGGTTTAAATTGCAATTCATAATTGTTGTGATGTTGAACCCGTTTGTAGCGACTAATACTATTTATTGTTAGAATCAACGTAATTCAAGATTAATTGAATCGCGTGTGTGAATTCGATAACATGCCTGCCCTATTATCCTAAATGATAATGCGTTTAACGAATTAAATTCAAAGAGCGTATTTTGGATTGTTCGATTAAATAGGTTAATTATAGAGGTTATTCTAATTAATTACACTTAAGGCATAAAACAAATCAACAGAGCTTGTTGTTGGTTTAGGGGTAGGAATTCCATAATTAAATTGATAAAGTGTCACATAAAATATATAATTTGGAATAGGGGAAAAATGAACCGTGAACCAGAATTGCTTCTTATTACTGTTTGCCATCTATTTATTTGCTTGATTTTTATTTATTAGAGTAGATTTGATTTTATTAGTTTAGAAGACAAAATCTTCAACAACCCCCTTTTTATTTGCATTCATAAATTGACATAAAACAATATACAAATAATTCAACCGTTCTCTGTGGGATCGACCCTTACTTTCCACTACTACAAAAATAATAGAGGAAAGCGAGGAAAATAAATATAATTAATTTTTATGTGTCTCGACATTACGGTCAAAAGCACTCAAAACACATTTATGTTTTAAATATTTTTACTAAACATATATTATATATCACCTTTTTTTTTTCTTTTGAGAGAAACATATAATTTCATTAATTACTTGAAAACATTTATCTTAGATTTTTTGCAACAAGGAGCGCGGTTATATCCGATACATATTCAATTCAAAACAACTAGCCTCATATTGAGTTGAGCAATGCACTACACTATTCATGCATCGTGGTAAATGAAAGAACTGCTCACACTGAATTGTTCGGCCAAAATATTTGATATCGTCATCTACTATATTTGTATGACAATTTGCTTCTTCCTTTCTGTTTGTCCCATCCACCATAACTTTGCAATACAATTGTACTAGCACGTGTATTAGTTTACTCTCCATCGTAAAATATATTACAAATAATATGGCCAAACTTTCCAAAGCAACCGCAGTTCCAATGCAGTAATATCTCTTGGACCCCACAAGTATTACATCACCCTTTTTTAAGGTAACTAATAAATTGAAAACATTTAAAACCCATTCATGTTTGAAATATTCTTACCAAACATATATCATATATATCACATTTTTTTTAGAGAAACATATAGATTTCATTAATTTTTTGGAAACATTCATCTTACATTTTTTCAACAAGACATACATCTATATCATGTACATCTTCAATCCCAAAGTGTTTGGAGTTACAACTAGTCTCATAGTGAGGTAAGCGACCACTATTTGTATATCATGAAATATGAAAGAACCCCTCACACTGAATTGTTTGACCAAAATCCATGAAATATGAAAGAACCTCTCACAATGAATTGTTTGACCAAAATTCTTGATATCGTTCACTGCTATATCTAGATGGCAATTTGATAATTCATTCCATTTATTGCATGAAGCATAACTTTGCAATGCGATTATATTATCACGTGCATTAGTCTACTCTCCACCATAACACGTACAAATAATATGACTAACCCATCCAAAACAAACACAATCCTAATGCACTAACATCTCTTGGACCCAACAAGCAAACCCTTTTCGAAGGCAACTAATAAACTGAAAACACTCAAAACACATTCATATTTTAAATATTTTTACCAAACATATATTATGTATATCATTTTTGTAGAGAAACATATGAATTTCATCAATTACTTGAAAACATTCATCTTGCATTTTTTTTTTCAACAAGAAGTGCGGCTATATCTGATACTTTTTCAATCAAAAAATGTTTGGAGTTGCAACTAGTCTTACAATGAGCCAAACAATACACTACACTATTCGTTATCATGCATAGGAAAGAATCACTCACAATGAATTGTCTAACAAAAAATTCTTGATATCGTCTATTACTATAATTGTATCAATCTGATATTTCATTTTCATTTATCCCCTCCACTACTACTTTAAAATCCGATTCTACTACCACGTGCATTAGTTCACTCTCCATCGTAGCATGCACATAAAATAATACGACCAACCCTTCAAAATAGCCGCCGTCCCCATGCAGTAACTGAAACCTTCATGCAATATATTGCCGTATCCTCGAACCACAACCCCGTACACATGCTCCCATCTTCAAAAAACAAAAAGATTTCTTATCGTCCATAAAACCATGCTAATGTGCCAAACAAAACTACAAAAAATCCGGTTAGGAAGATAGCAGTGGCCTGAAAAATACTTTGAAGCTTTAAATCTATTTTGCAATGGACTCTTTTCAATTATTTTATATTTTTCTGAAAAATACGCACAACCATGGACACACGAGCAACTAAAATTAGGGGCAAATGCCCATTTCATTGCCCAAATTATAAATATTTAATTCTGCAAAAACTTTTGGATTTTTAATAAGACGGGTTACTGAGAGGGGGTGGAGAATAAATTTGGCAAAATCTACTATAAAGTAAATTCCCAAATTATTCTCTGATTTGATAGGTGGTACGCGGTGAAACTCCGAAGCCCCAATATTGAAGTTGAAAGCAAAGAGAGAGGGAGAGACGAGCGCCGTTCCCATCACATCAACTGTATCGATTTGCTCTAATTGCTTCAAAATCCACAACTACTGCGCACATAGAATCCAAACCCGCCCTCCGCCCTTCTTGTAGGTATCGCTGTTCTCCTTGTACGCTGAACCACAAAAAAAGGCGGGAATTTTCAATTTGTTTGGAGTTCTTTTTTTAAGAATATACATTCCTCACGTTCTGTCGCCACCACCCGTAAAAATTTCCTTTTAGGCTCTCTGAGCTCCATTTTTGAGTGGGAAACACAGAACTCGCATGCTTGTCTGGAAAGCCTTGTCTATGGTGTTGTATTGATATTCAAGAAATAGTCTTGTTTTGTACTATGGACGTGAAGGAGGAGAGGGCTGAAGCTGAAATCTTCAAAGATCACGAAAATATCCGCGGAAGCGGGGTTGAAGAAGAGGAAGGGACGAAGCGTATTGTTCCTATTGCTGAAAGAGTGAACGTTTTGAAGAGGAACCGGCCGAAGAATAATTATGGCGAGAGCAAGAATCAAGGTCGTGGGGGAAGCGATAATATTTGCACAGAAAATGGGGAAACAGAGGGAAATAAGAATAGTCTGAGCAAAAGGGTCAAGGTAGAGGACGAGGAGAGTAATGGTGATGGGCTAGAGAAGATAAAGGCTGGTCGGGGGAATGTGGAATTAATCTTTGAGGAAGGATTGGTGAAGAAGGAAGAGGATGTTGAGATGATAGATAATCAGGGTAATGATGGAAAGAGAAAAGACTCAAGAGATTTGGTTTGCGAGGAGGATGAAGATAGTTCTGGGCATGAATTGAAAGAATATGGCGTTTCTTCTTCTGCTGAGACGGAGAATGCAGAACCTAGACAAGAAAGAGTGCTGGAAGGAGAAGATATTGGAGGCGAGCAAGAAGAGGGAGATAATTTGGAAAATGACAACCACAGAGTAGGTGGGCCAGATAATGAAGAAGGGAGACTCTCAAGGAGTAGAATGTCAAGTATAAAGGCGAAGGAGATGATTGAGAAAGTGATTAAGGAGACAGATGATACAGAAGATATAGACAATGGGTTTTCAAGGAATGGAAAGGGAAGGGGTAGGAAAAAGAAGAATAGTGAAGGACAGAATAGACCTCAAGAAAAACCTGCAGAAAAGGTGGATGAGAATGCTAGGCAAAGAAGGAGGAGGTCTCATACTAAAGCAATGGAGGAGGGTGAAGGAGAGGTGCTAAAGATGAATGAAGACCGACGATATCCATCTAGAGGAAATAGGGAACCTCAAAATGTAAAGAAGCCACAAAATGGGACAAAGTCCAGAGGTAGACTGAAAAAGGATGAGAATGTAAGCAGAATTTTATGCCATAAACTGACTTTTATTAGTAATCATTAGTGTGTTTAGAATTTTTTCTTGTAACTTATCAGATCAGTGCTACTTTGGAGCGGTAATTGCATGTGTATTTATTTTTGATGTTTACAGGGATTCCTTGAATCGAATATGTGTCACCAGTGTCAGAGAAATGATAAAGGATCAGTTGTCCGGTGCACCAAATGTAAGACAAAGCGGTACTGTGAATCCTGCATGAAAACATGGTATGCTAGTCTACACGAGCATTTATGTGGATCTTACTGGAAATATTTAAATTCTAATTTAATATTGTGATTATTTTTCATTGCATTTTGTTACTGGTTTAATTTTACTACAGAATGGAATGTTGCACTTTTGTTTGCAGAAAAAGTATTTAGTTATTTATTTCTCTGTCCAATGTTAAGTGAGTTCTGTGCATATCTAATTAAAATGTATTTCTTTTTTGCATTATGTGATGATGGTTATCACACAATCATTTGTTTTTTTGGCATACTCGTTATTTTCCATGTCATCTATAGAAGACACAGATAGTCACCTGAACTATACTTCCTTCTAATTTTGCCTCACAACTTTGCTATCAGTCGTATACCTGCATTTTGGAATTCTCACTTGCCTTTGTTCATATGTTAGGTACCCTAAGATGCCAAAGGAAGCTTTTGCAGAGGCTTGTCCTGTATGTAGAATGAACTGCAACTGCAAAGCATGTTTACGCATGGAAGTTCCGTTGAAAGTTTGTTTCTCTATTCACTTTGTGTTTTGGCTGTGTCAGTATGTTTTAACTTTTTTCTTATGCATGAACTGCACTGTATGCTCGTAGGCTCATAAGGAGGAGATTAATAAGAAGGCAGAAGTCAACATTAGTGAAGATCAAAAGAATGAGTACTCTAAATACGTAATAAAAGTTCTTCTGCCATTTCTTGAGCAGATTAACAGTGAACAAGTGATGGAGAGGGAATTGGAGGCTAAGATTCAAGGTTTTACTTTGATCCCTTTTCTTTTGCAGACATATTTCAGAAATGCTCAAAGTTTATGTGGAATAGTAACATCTTTCCTGTAGTATCTTGGATGCTTGTGTTGTTTGTATATATAATCTATATATCTGAGTCTCTTTGAAGGACTTGTGAGCTTTGTAAATTACTTGGATATGAGATGCTTAAATTTGATGTTGCGATTTGTATAGGATGAGAAGCTTAGATGTGTGCTGGTTTGATCATTAGTTTCAAGTATGTCTTTTAACATTTGATTGAGCTTTGGCAGGAGTATCAGTTTCAGGTGTGGAACCTGAGGAAGCAGCATGTGGTGTAAATGAGCGTATTTATTGGTAGGTTTTGAGGGGAATCTGCATTTTGGTATTATTTTCTGTTATTTCAGACTAGTTACTTTTGTACATGATAATACAGTGACCGCTGTCGAACTTCTATTGCTGATTATCACAGAAGCTGCCCGCGGTGTTGCTATGATCTCTGCCTTATTTGTTGTCGAGAACTTAGGGATGGCCATTTGCAAGGGGGTGAAAGAGAAATGAAATTTAAATATGTTGACTATGGATTCGGATATCTGCATGGTGACGTGAAGAAGATGACGAAGAAGAAAGATTCTAATAAATTAGAGGATCACTCCTCAGAAGATTATGTGTGTTCTCAATCGGAATGGAAATCAATGGAAAATGGTGCTATTACATGTCCACCGAAAGATTTGGGAGGTTGTGGTGAAGCAATTCTAGAATTGAAGCGCTTGTTACCAGCTGAACATGTTTCAAAATTGCTTTTAGAAGCGAAAGAAATTTTTGACAGACATGAACTTCAATGTGTGCCTGAATGTTTTGAGGAAAGCTGTTCCTGTTCCAAGTTGTTGGGTCATGATGATATCTTGAGTGAAAAGTCACGTAAAGCAGCATTTCGAGAAGATTCTAATGACAACTCCTTATACTGCCCATCAGCTGTAGAAATTGATCATGGGGATCTAAAACATTTTCAACGACACTGGTCGAACGGTGAGCCTGTAATAGTAACTAATGTGCTTGAAACTACCCTAGGCTTGAGCTGGGAGCCTATGGTTATGTGGCGTGCGGTTCGTCAGATAAAAAACCTTGAACATGTTCAACTTCTTGATGTGGCCGCAATAAATTGCCTGGACTGGTGTGAGGTCTGTTATGTCTGTTCTTGCAAGTTGAACTTTTAAAATCATGTGTACCGACCTTTGAATTTGGTGCATTGTTTGATCTGTAAACTATTATGTCAGTTGACCATTGTCTTCCTTTCTAATTGGTTTGCTGGCCTATCTGTTACAAAAATATCTTCCTTGGTTTGGGTGCAATTAAATTTTAGCATGCTAATGTTTTTGCTAAATGATCCTACCTCTTTTCATGATGGGGTTTTGATATTCATCAGATTACTATGCTGAATGACACATGGGATTTAATTTTGTTATGCGTTATTGATATCTTATCATGAAGCTTATTTTGTTCTTTCTTCTTTGTTACAGACAGATGTGAATGTTCATCATTTTTTTAAAGGGTATTCCGATGGTCAATTCGACGATGAGGGCTGGCCTCAAATACTGAAATTGAAAGACTGGCCCCCGTCCTCTTTATTCGAGAAGCAATTGCCCCGCCATGATGTTGAGTTTATTAGCAGCTTACCTTTTAAAGAGTATACACATCCTCAAAGCGGTTACTTAAACCTTGCAGTTAAGCTTCCTAAAAAGTCTTTGAAACCTGATATGGGGCCAAAAACCTATATTGCTTATGGATTTCATGAGGAGCTAGGGCGTGGAGATTCTGTAACTAAGCTTCATTGTGATATGTCTGATGCGGTATACGCTCTGGTTTTGAATTTCAGCACTTTCCCTGCTATATTTAATCAGGTTTCAGGCTTTGTAGGCTATTCATTATGTTTACATGATTTATGATATCTTGACATTGACAATAATAAAATATTTTATGTATTTCCTAGCCTTTTTGTTAGTTAGTCTTTGTACTTTTGTAATTCTGTGTCATTGATACGTGATTGATTAAAAATACATGAACTAGGTGTTAGAAATTTTTTATTATTAGAGGTTTCAATAAGAGATCTTGCTCCAAATTATTTAATTGGTATTGGAGAAGTGCATTGTCAACATCAGTTATGTTCTTGATATTGACACTGGATGTTATGCCTGATTCATATTGTACTCAATTTTGGTTTTACATCTTTGCTCATTCTAGTTTCAACGTCATTAGGTAAATGTTTTGACACATGTTCAAGCAGTTAACCTTGACCCTGAGAACCTAAAAAAGATTCAAGATTTAAGAAATAAGCATGCTGCCCAAGATCAACAAGAGATTTCTGGAGTTCAAATGGCAAGTGGGGAGAAAGAAGCGAAAGCCTCTGGGCTTGCCAATAGGAAAATGACAGACGTGCATGGTGAGCAAGATGTCTCAGACATTGTTGAAAATGGCACAGAAGAGGGTAAAAAGACAAATTCTGAAGTTGTGAATGTCGACAATGAGCGTAAGGAAGGAGAAAGGAAAGACAGATGTGAAGAGAGAGAATTGTTGACATTGGATCCTCATGCTGTAGGACAAATTCACAAGGATGCAAGTGATCAGATACATCTTTCTGAAGAAGATGTTGGTTACAATATATCTAGTGGTAGTCCAGATGATGCTGAGTGTGGAGCTCTTTGGGACATCTTTAGACAACAAGATGTTCCTAAATTGGAGGAGTATCTCAAAAGGCACTACAAGGAATTCAGGCATATCCATGGTAATCTGCTGCCAGAGGTAAAAGAATCTCAAATTCCTTTTTTTTTTTTTTTTTTTTTTGGGGTTATATAATTCTAGTCGATGCTGATAATTATATTCTGTTCCTGACTGTTTTGCGCTTTCCTGAGAAGTTTGATAGTCCAATTATATTTGTGTCGGCAGCACCTTCTATTGATGTTTGATAAATTGAGAGTCTAGCTTTTATGAACTATTATTTTATGCAAACAAAAGAAGTTAATAGCGAAAGATGATTCAATTGATGCCTTTGGTTCTCCTTATTTTCATGAAACAATGATTGTAGCACCTTTTGATTGTATTTGAGACAAATACTTAGTGCTATAACGAGATGCTTCTTTTGGTTTCCTTTACAGTCCTACATTACCACATAATTTGTTATTGCTCCTTTTATTTTCTTTTCTCTTCTGCCCCCCTCTGCCCCCCCCCCCCACCCCCAAACCAAAAAAAAAATTTAAACAAGAAAAAAGTTGTCTAGTCTGAGGAAGTTGGTGCTTTAAGAATCCAAGAAAGGGAGTGAGAATATTAAATCAAACTTACTGTGTGAGATCATTTGTTCTTTTGGATGAAGTGAATCAATTCTACTGATTTCCCCCTACTTGAACTTTGTTGTGTCTTCATATAATTATTTAATTTGTTTTGAAATATTGCTAGTAGATTATTTTCTGAGTGCATACAACCACTTCAATATGTAATGAAAATTTCATGAATTCAGCTGGTTATTTACTTGAGGCAATAAGGCTAATCAATTGGATGCTATCATGTGGCTACTTCTACTAATGCTACTTTGATGGTAGGATCATCTTTAATAGTTGAACAATAAATATTGGTTACTTAATTCGGATGGCAAAAAGTATTTTTCATACATGAATTCTGCTACCATAATCACTTGGATGTTGTATGCCTGTGATAACCTGTACTGTGATTATCTATTTCTTTCAGGTCATTCATCCAATTCATGACCAAACTATTTACTTGACTACAGAGCACAAAGCTAGACTTAAGAAGGAATATGGTTTGGTTCATATTCCTTACCTTTCCCTCCGCACTAATTTAATGAAGGGGTTTTCCTCAATCTGTTTTGTTTTGTTGGTTTTTTTTTGACAGGTATTGAACCATGGACATTTGTACAGAGATTAGGGGATGCTGTCTTTATACCAGCAGGGTGCCCTCATCAAGTTCGAAACTTAAAGGTATTGTGGTTAGCTTTGGTATCCTTTCCTCTTCAATTGCCGTTTGCTATGGTAGTAAAGAAACCATGAATTATTATGTGACCTTTTGCTATGGTAGTAAAGAAACCATGAATTATTATGTGACCTTTTGCTATGGCAGTAAAGAAGCCATGAAGTCAAATAAGTACTTGCTGTCAAACTTGTCTCAGCAAATTGAAATTTCATACACTTCATTCATGATAAGATCAACTTTTATGTATCTCAGCACCTTAGATCAGTGTTTTTAAACCTGGATGGTTGGTAGGTGATTGAATTAGTTAGTTATGGGGTCATTGGGTCACTGGTTCAATAGGGTAGGTTGATTTAAAAAAACTATGATATATATATATATATATATATACATATATGCGTATCTCTGTATGTATTTGGGGGTGTCGGTGTAAATTATTTTCACAAACAGGTCTTGTAGCCTAGTGCTTTGTAATATAATGTTCTCTGAACTATCACAGTATCACTTGTCAATATATCTTTTCCTCAGCCTGTTTGTACATAATGTTTTGCTACTATATTTATGGAATTAAGGAATCTCTAAAAACTCTGATTTTCTTCTCTATGGTCTCATCTTTTCCCATTTTATACTGTAGTAAGTGGTTTCCAATTTTGATTTTCCCTCCCTGTGGCCTTTCTGCTACCATAGTCAGTGATTAACTCAATTTCGATTGTTTCAAATCCACCAACACGTCATCTTCCTTCTCTCCTAGATTCACTCCCTTTATCTCCAAATCAACCCACCACATCCTCTACCACCAGTCTGAACCAAAGTTGAAGGAAGAAAAATAGGAAACAACTAGAGCATTTTGTTGTTGATTCTCCTAGATTTTGACTGATTTGCGAAGGGCAGACATCAAACTTCTCTGTTTGGTAGCTGATGGCCTAATATCCTATTGTAGACTTTATTGACCAGGCTGGCTGTGGCAGGTTCTGCTGTAAAAACATTGATTTTGGCCTGGCAGATGCTCTTGATTCTAGTTTCTTCTAGTTATATAGTTTGAGCTCAGAAATACTGTCATGGTTGAGCGGGCTGAATTTTGTAGACTGGCCATGTGGCGGCAAATAGAGATTGAGAAATATAAGACCCCAATTTAACTCCAGTGTGAGGTGAAACTCATCATTTTTTAGCTCTTTATTTTCTTACATCAATTACTTCCCTTAATCTCATAAAAACATTTTGATTATTTGATGCATAATAGTAATGGTTTTGAGTACATCTTATGCTGTGTACCTATGTGGACATGGTCATTTGAAATGTATGGTGCAAGGGTTTATTTTTGTTTTTAGATTTTTAATACCAGAATTTTCCTAAAATGAAATCTATACTCTTGTGCAGTCATGCATTAAAGTTGCACTTGATTTTGTCTCTCCCGAAAATGTTCCCTCATGCTTCCAGCTGACTAAAGAATTTCGCTTGCTGCCCCCGAACCACAGGGCTAAGGAAGACAAGCTAGAGGTTTGATTCTACTTTAATTTTCTTTTGTTGACCTTCGCCACCTTTTTTTGTTTTCACAGTTTACCATGTCATGGTATGTATGCCAATTAAAGTTTTGATGCAGTGTTTTTGATTGTCATTGGAAAAATCTGTGCTCTTGTTAAATTTATTTTGTAAGCATGGTGTAAATATAGTTGGTGTTCTCAGTCCTGTGTACTTCAGCTGTTAGGCTTTTTAGCTCACCAGTGAAACCTGGGCTCGTTCATTCATCCTCTCTACTCTTTGAATATAAAACTAATTTTTCATCTAATGAATTTCAAAGTTGATACTTTCTGTCAGGTGAAGAAAATGCTAATTCATGCAATGACTGAAGCTGTGAAAGATGTCCAGACACTCGGTCAACACACTAATAAAACTTGTAATAATTCTTTCTTGACCATATCTATTGCTTCATATTTTTCAATATCATATTTTTTTGGCTGTGGTATGAAGGAATATTCCTGGTACTGCTCTGTATACTCCTTGGTCATTTATCTTTTATTTTTATGGTTGTAGTTTAATCCAGTCACTAAAAGAATCACTTTGTAAGTTAGAAGTGGTTATGTTCGAAATTTTCAGTGCGATTTGAACTATATGTATTCTCTGTGGATGTTTTGATTCCATCTTCTTGATTGTGTAACATGGAAATTCTGTAAAGCATATATCTTGGTAAATTTACTGTGTAAGCATGTGAAGATACCTCAGCCGTTAGGTTATCAGAGAAAGCTATAGTTTTCTATTTCTTCTCACTACTCTTTAAATTTTAATTTAAGTTTTTGTCCAATGACTTCTGAAGGCTTACTTTTGTCAGGTGAAGAAAATGCGAGTTCATGTAATGGGGAAACTGGGAATGATGTCTAGAAGACTCAGTCAGCACCCAATGAAACTTGTAATGTTTCAGTCCTTACTGTATTTTATTATTTCATATTTTCAAATTGAATAAATGCTTGCTCTGGATAAGAAGTAGAATCCATGCAAACACTTTGTGGTTATTTGTCTTTTATCTTCCTTTTGTAGTTTAATCCAATCACTATAGAATTATTTGAAGTTAGAAGTTATTCTGTTCAATATTTTCACAAAAGTTTGAACTGTATTGCCTGTATATGATTTTTGTGTTGTTGATTTTAGGTGGCTAAATTTTGGACGCGCTTAGTTAGGTTGGGTATGCGTTTTCAGCATCCTTGGTGAACCTTTGGTGGTGTGGAGGAAGAGCCTTTTTCTACTCATTTCAGCTTATATATGCTACAATTTAAACTGACATGCCATCCTTTTGATGTGGATCAACATCCACATTTTCCATTCTGATCTTTTTTTTTTTGTTTATTATGTACTCTGCTACAATTTACATTTTGGAATATTTGGTGGTTTGCTCCTCGACCCCCCTATCATTCTTGTGACAATTGTGTGTGTGTGGTTTTTTTTTTTTTTTTTTTTTAATTTCTTTCAACTTTCTAATCAGCTAAAGAATCCATTTCCATATATACATATGCTGCTTTTAATTTTTATAAAGATTCACCTTTTCTACATACATGCTCAATATGTTCTATATGTCATATGCAACAAATATATAATTTATTTCTAGAAATTTATTCAGCAAAATTACGGTTCAATGTTCAGATTGCAAATACTATATAACCCATCGAGCTATTCGTTATTCTCTTACAATCAATCTTTGGAAGTTGATTCAAAAACAGAACCTTACATGCTCTCTACCAGTGTGAAACATACCTCTTCTCTAGATTTAGTCTATTGAGAAGAGAGTATTAATTCAAACTTAAAATATTATAATTTAAAACTTTTAAAAATATAAAATAACTGCATATTCAAATAGTAGCTTACATTTCTAGAATCAATTTCATAACTTCCAATCTTAGAGACCAAATATGAATCCTGCAAGTTAAATTATTTATGAAAATAACATCAAAACATCCGTATCTATATATATATATATATATAATAATAATAAAATAAATGTTTTCATTTTTTGTTTTTCCGCCAAATGTGCTTTCCATTTTTGTATATATAGAAAAAATAAATTTATTAACTTTATTCAATAAAATTTAGATTTGCACTTTGTAAGATTTGAATTTTATTATAAAATAATATTCATATTTGTAGTAGATATGTTGGTATATAAATAAAAATATATTAATATCTTTATCAAAATCTATTAACATTAATGACATAAAAAATGTGTATAACAAAATATATTAATCATTGAAATTTGGTAATATTCCATGAACAATGAGAATTATAAATTCAGATATTAAGTATAATTAATATTTTCTGCTAATATTTTAGTGATAAAAAATATATGTTTTAGTAATAAATAATACAAAAATAATTTTCGTGCATTCCACGGGATCTCACACTAGTTATAAATGTAATAAAATATAAAAAAAATAATCTAACTGACTCCGAATATACAACCTAAAATAGGGTTAATATCAAGAACCAACCTGAACTATATAGCTTTTTTCCATTTGGTACTTGAGGTAAAAAATGTCTCCGATTGCAACCTGTTTTATACGTTTCTGTCCGATTACAACCTATATTTTTTTCCGATCATTTTTACCCGGTGAGAAGGCTAACACGTGAGATGTACGTGGTTTATTAAAGGCATTTTTGTCTTTTTAGGGTCGGACTGAAGGGCAAAATTGCAATTTTCCAACCTGAACTGTTAATGAGGAGCATTCCTTCTTCAATTTGGGGGATTAGGGCTTTCGATTTCAGTTTCTTTCTTCAATTATACATCCTTTACACTTACCCATTTGAAATTCTTGCAGACAAAGTGGATAAGGAAAAATTAAAATTAAAAAAGGCGAACTGGGCTGGAGTAAAAGACGAACTGAAGAGACAATTCCAAAAGTTCAATCGCAAAATGGGCTGGCGAATTAGACGTGACAATGATGAAACGTTATTCTCTGGACAGTTGTGTCCTGACTACGGTACATTCCATCTTTTTTGTTTTTGTTTTTTCTGTTGTTGCGATTAAGAGACATGGTGTTGCTTTTTTGTTTACAGCTTAAATAATAGTGTTTTGGTTGGATAATGGGGTGCAATAGCGTATGGGTTTATGTGTGGCTAGTGATAACATAATATTGATTGTCTGTAATGTAGTTATATATTAGTATTGGAGACCAAAAATTTTGTCTTTTATATTGTTCCATTGTTATTATATTTCTTGTGCTTTGTGTATTTTGATTGTTAATTGATCAATATTTATTTTTGTTTGTGTTTTTCCACCCCCATCAGGTCCTACATCTGAACACTTTACTATTAGAATGCATCATTCAGGAAAGTTCCTTAGAAATTTCGGGCATCCTTGCTACTTGGGAAATGAATTTGGTCATATTGATTATTGTCATCTTGATGAAATGTCTTTGATTGAACTGAAAGAAATGTCATGTGAATTGGGATTGAAGAATTTTGTGAGAATGTTCTATAGTAGGAGTGGGATAAATTCTTGCTATGAATTGGTGCCTATTGAAACTGATTTTGATGCAATGAATCTTATTAGCTTTGTTGATGAAAATAAGATGGTAGGAGTTTTTGTTGAACATGTGGAAAATAATGATGAAGGTGTGGGGGTAGAAGTTGTTGAAAATGAACAGGGGGTAGAAGTTGATGTTGAAAATGAACAGATGGTAGAAGTTGGTGAAACAGGGAAGGGGCATGCAGGGATTCATGAAATCTTAAAAAATAGCAACTTTGTTGATGACACTTTAAGTGATGGTAGTGATGATGTACAACCTTTAGGGTCAGACTCTGAGTTGTCAGATAAATTAGTTGATAGTGAGTTTGATATATCAAATGATGACTTATTTGATGATAATATTAATGAGGATGTTGAATGGGGTGAGTTAAATCCAAATTTTCCTAGTTCTAGCAAAGGAAAGAGTAAAGGAAATAATAGAGGAAAGGGTAAACATAGAGGCCAACTTGTAGCAAAGGGGGGAGTTGTTCAAGATCTAGATTTCTATGTTGGGCAAATGTTTGCTGATATTAAAGAATTTAGAAAAATGGTTAGATTTCATTCTATCAAACAAAGGAGAGATGTTAATTTTCCAATCAATTATAGTAAGAAAGTTCAGGCAAAATGCAAACACCCTTCATGTCCCTGGGTTATTTTTGCATCTCAGTCTAAGGATGATGAAACAATTAGAGTTAAGACATATAATGATAAACATAAGTGTTCAAGGGTTCAAAAGGTCAAGGCTGCTTCTGCCAAGCTCTTAGGTGAGCTTTATAGGAATAAAATTTACACTGATCCTAGGTGGCCTGTAGATTTCATGCAATTATGGGTTCAAATAGATTAGCACATTCATGTCAATAAGCTTCAATTATATAGGGCTAAGAACAAAATATTGAAAGAGGGTGTTGTGTGTGATGCTGACCAATATGCACTTTTGTCGTTCTATGCTGAAGAGATAAGAAACACCAATCATAGAACTACTGTAAAAATCAAGTGTAAAGTACATGGGGAGATTATGAGATTTAAAAGGTTTTATATATGCTGGGGGCTTTGAAAAAGGGTTTTATTGAGGGTTGCAGGCCTATTTGTTTTTGGATGGATGCCATCTCAAAGGTTTTGTTGGAGGAATTATGTTGAGTGTTGTAGGAATTGATGGGAACAATGGGGTGTTCCCTTTTGCATATGTTGTGGTAGAAAAAGAAAAAAAAAAGACCTGGTTGTTTATGTAAATATTGTTAGAGGGCTTAGGCATAGATAACTATCATCAGTGGAAAATTATGTCTGACAAACAAAAGGGGCTGATTGATGCAATTGAACAATTGATGCCAGGTTGTGAACATAGATTCTATGTACAATATTTGTATCAAAATTTTAAAGTTTCACACAAAGGTTTGGCATTGAAAAATATCCTTTAGAAGATTGCTAGGGTCTCTAGGATTATGGATTTTGATAAGGCCATGAGTGAGTTGAAAAACAGAGATAGTGTAGCTTTTGATTGGTTAGTGCAGATACCACCATCTCATTGGTCAAGGTCTCATTTTTATACTCATTCAAGACGTGAGAAGTTAGAGAACAATATTTTTGTACTCATTTAATGTCATTATCTTGAAAGTTAAAAGCAAACCAATTGTGCACATGCTAGAAAGCATTTGACTGAATTTAATGAAGAGAATTCACACTAGATGAGATGAAATCAAAAGTATCATGGAGAGCTATGTCCTGTGATAAATAAAATATTCGAGGAGTTTAAGAAGAGGTCCAGTGAGTTCATTCCACACTGGAATGGGCTTGATCAATTTGAAATTGAGAATGCGTTTGGGACTAGGTTTATGGTGCATAGGGAGATAAAACATGCAGTTGCAGGAGGTGGGAATTGAGTGAGATCCCATGTTCTCATGCTATCAGTGGTTTGTAGTATACGGGATACAAGCCAGAAGACTTTGTTGATAAATGTTACAAGAAATAAACTTTCATGACATCATACAATTACATGATGGGAACTTTGAAAATTATGACAATTGGCCTCGGACATAATTTCCTACATTAATTCCTCCAAAGGTAGAGAACATGCCAGGAAGACCCAAGCTGCACAAGAGGAAGCCACAACATGGTGAAGTAAAAAATCCTAACATAAAGAAGAAGAAGGATGAAATAGTAAAACTTACCAGAAAAGGTATAATTATGACATGTTCTCGATGCCATAAAGCTGATCACAATGTCAGAAGCTATTCACTGAGGCCACAACCACCACCAAATAATGATTCAGAGCATGAAGGATTGGATATCAAAACACCTATTGAAGATGAAACATGAATTAGGAGGGTAAGTTGCAAACTTATGTTCTCTATTATATTATTGATTACAATATTCTATTAATAACTAACATGAGACTCTTATTTTTTCAGGGTAGAATAAGAAAACAATAAAAAAATCAGCCCAAAGAGAAAAAGGGATATATGGGTTCAATCTTTTGTAATGATAAAATTTTGTATATGATTTCAATTATGCATATGATATGTTCCATATGTGTGCAGTCTTGTAATGAACTTGTGGAAGATGGTCGTGCTAATGAAGATACATAAGATAATGATGACTTCACTTTCATTCCTAGTGAGTGGTGGGAATTTACTTCACTTGAAGAGGCTACACAAGAGGCCACACAAGGTACAAGCAGCCAAGTTACAAAAGAAGCACAAGTAAATGCTCATAAACTGGTTCAAATTTTATAAGTGCTTTTCACAAGTTTTGCATTATCTGAATTGATGTCATTTGTTCCCATTACTGCTATATAGATTACCAGCAACAAAGATTCAACTAAGGTCCCAACTACATCAAAGAAGAACAACAAGACACTTTTATTATGGTCAAGAGATAAGGTTCAAACAAGAAGTTATTTCAAAACTCTCCCAAGAATTACAAGAAATTCTGTAAGGAAGACACCAAACTAGGACATTCCACCCTTCAGGAAGTGACACCATAACATGAGATGTACTTTTTGTAGTAATTTTGAAGTTTGGATGTTTTTAAAATTCTAACATTTTGTAAGAATTGAGGTCTGTTAACCTCTTACGTACTTTTGTGGAATTGAAATTCTAACATTTTGTTTGAATTGGAATTATAATCCAAAAGTTAGGATCCTCTAATGTAAACCTTTCATGTTTCATTTTGAATTTCAGTTTAGGATTCATATGGGCAATATTTCGTTTTGTGTTGTTTTAATTTACTTGCTTTGGACAAGTTACATTCTTATGCATTGATCAATAATTTTGTATACTTATTAAACAATAATATAATCAATTCAAAGTCAGTCATTATAATGAGGGTGTCCAAATTTCACAAATACATATCAAAAGTGAAAGTTTGCACCAAATACACAACACTCTAACTAGATCCTAAGATACATAATACCAAAACCACTTTAAAGTGATTACATCCTAACATACATGATTATTAGTGACAATAATAAAACAATCCATAACCACTTTACTTTTCTCTTTAGTACTTTCATCTCATCTTCAAGAGTGTTTAATCATGCCAATTCAGCTTCAAGTTTGTTAACTCCAGCCAATTCACCTTGAACATTTTTGTTGGCTCATACTACATCACCTTCAAGATTGTTAATTCGCCTTAAAAGGCCTAGGATTATCAATCGAGCTCTTTCTCCCATAGGAGATCAATCCATACAAAGATACTGCAGGCTTCAGGACCTTATAATTTGCAGCCTTCAAGATAAGAATTAATATGCAACTACAAAAACTGAATGTTTGCAACCTAAATTCAACACTATTTAGGCAAAAGACGTGTAACAAAAAATCATGAAAAATCAAACTGAAATCGAATTTACCTAAAAATTATCACATGAGGCATATCTCCTACCAGGATTGAGATCGGTCCATGAGATTTTCTCTTTTGCAGGTTTGCTACAATGGCAATGACGATCCATACTTCCTTGCCCAGTTCGTCTGAATTGAAGAAATAAACTGAAATCAAAAGCCTTAATCCCCCAAATTGAAAAAGGAATGCCCCTCATAAACGGGTCAGATTGGAAGATGGCAATTTTGCCCTTCAGTCCGACCCTGAAAAAATGAAAATGCCCTTAAAAAATTACATGCATCTCACGTGTTACCCTTCTCACAGGGTAAAAATGATCGAAAAAAAAAATATAGGTTGTAATCGGACAAAAATGTATAAAACAGGTTGCAATTGGAGACCTTTTTTTACCTCGGGTACCAAATGAAAAAAAAACACTATAGTTCAGGTTGGTTCATGATATTAAACCCCTAAAATAAGTGAAAATGTTTTCTTCATCAGTATTTTGACTTTATAATATGTTCTTTTAATTCGATTTAAGTTGAACCTTGAAATATCTTAACTTTTCCTCCAACTTTCCGATCTCAATCGAAATTGCATCTAAATTACAACCCAATTTAACAAAGGAAAAATAATATTCATCTCATATAAAAAAATGGTATAATAGTAAAATAAAAAAATATAAAAAAAAAAACATGCACAACTTCTAAATCATTAGCAATTCTCCCAATCACTTCTACATGCTCAGAAGTCGCAAACAAAATTGTTCTCTACGTCAGTCCCATTCATAACATGCAACTCAATTTGTTGTTAATACCGTAAAAAATATAAACTCATATTTTAGTCTAGTGTTTAATATATATAAAATATAATAATAAAAGACATTTTAGATAAATCATTGAAAAAACTTATTTTTACACATAATTGATGATAATATATTGTTCATCACATGTGTATGTAAGTGCAATTAGAGCTGTTAAGACGGGCTGTCGGGATCGAGCCAAAATCCACCAAACTCATCATTTGACGGGGCGGGGCGGGCCAAAGAAAAGACGGGCTGCTAAAACCCAAACCCAGGCCAACCCACCAATGGGTCGAAATTGGAGGTGGGGGTGGGGCGGTGCTAGGTGATGTCGATGGCCGTCAGAATTGGGGGTGGGGGAAGGCGGTGGGTGGGGGAGGGTAGTTGTGGGCTGTGGTCGTATCATGGTCGTGAGTCTCGTGACTGGGGTTTTGGGAGGTTTGAGTGTCCGAGTGATTTGAGAATTGGGGGAAGGTAATAAAATATTACTAAATTGGGGATTTAGACTTTCAGTCGTTACTTTTGTGACTTGTGAGATAGGAAGGGTAGTCAGTTGGCGGACTGTTAAATTCCTAACCCAACTCACCTATTTTACGGGGTGGATGGACTAGTTCAACGGACCTAACCTATTTTGATAACTCTAAGTGGCAATTAATTAAAACTAAAAACATATTTATAAACACATATTACCCCTTCTGTCAATGAAAAATTCAAACCGGACTATTAGTTTCATCAAATCTTTCATATGTAGAAGCTCGATAAGTGCGAACAAAATAAAGATGGACAGCCCGAAGAGTCGTACATGGATTCAACTAATTAAACAATGATAACAAAGGCACCATAGCTCAGCAAAAACAGAAGTGAACATCAGTATTTGAAGATAAATTAAGTTTTTTTCATACGGTTGCAGTGCATTTGCCCACAACTAATAACTGCTTTTTCAAAATAATTAGTGGGTTGCTAACTATTAGGGTTGAACTCGGCATATTTTTATTTAAAAAAAAAAAACCAGTTAGTTTAATCGAAAACTGTATATTTAAAAAAATTAAAATATTTTTTTTGTTTTAATTTTATTTTTAACATATGATATATTAAATTAATCTTTATTTTGTGGCCTTTATTTTACATGCCCAATTTATAATGCTCGAAAATGACACTATTTTACTCAAGCCAACCTCTTAATGCCATATTGAAAAACGTAGTCTGCATACCTTTTTCATTTGGAAGAGGCTAGGGTAAATTATTTATTTATTGGAGTCTTCTGTATATTAGCATCTAATTACAATATTATTGATTAATTAAAAATATTTATATATTTTAAAATAATAAATTAATAATAATAATTTTTATATAAATAAATAATATTTTATTAATTAAATAAATAATATTGTATATTATCTTATTATTTGATGGACATAAATTTATATATTGAATTCAATTGATATACACTCAAAAACACAAACATACCATGACCTACAATTTGTATCATTGCTATTTAATAATTCACAAATGTAATGCTTTTACACTACCATAATCATGATAGAGTACAGTATAATAATTAGTGCTTAATTATTTTCTACAGCGACATAATCCCATATTTAATTATGATTAACCTTTAAGCACCAACCCTACCCATGTGCCTGACGCGGATTTGGGCTCCCAACCCGGTCCCACCACCACACACTTTTCCCCACACATTACGGTTGGATCATCTCCATCCCTTTTCGGCCGTCCGATTCCCTATCCCTGATACCACGACAATTATTAGAATGTTACAGGCCATGCGCGGTGGGACCCAGTTTTGGGCCCTCCAGTATAATTCAAACACAGACACCTATTCCACGCTTATCCTGTTCTGTCACCGGCTATACCCGGTAAACACACCGACCTAATTATTGAGAGTTCAGGTACAACACGCGATGCGTACGTTACAACTCCGGAATAAGGTGGCCGCTGTTGGCGTGCTAGTGCCTGTTTGGTTATGCTTTATTTTATACAGAAAATTAAATTATAATTTAGATCCAACAAATATCCAACCAAAAGATCTTTCAGATTGCAGAAATTAAATTAATACGCACTACTCTTATATATTGAAAGATTATTTTATAAAAATTTGTTAAATATTTGAATTCAATCTCGTTTAATTAGTAATAACAATAAGTATATACGAACCGACTTCGTAATATTATTTTTGTTCGATTTTAAATTTTTAATTACTTTAAAATGTAGTAATCTTATGAACTAAAATAAATTTTATTTATTATATAGAGTTTCGTCTCTATAGCTAAAAATAAAATTATATAAACAACAATCCATTTTCGAACAAAGAAACATTTGAACGGGAGCAAATGAACTCTAATTTTTTCAATCCGTATAATTGTTTGACTGAAATGAAACTCGTTGGTTTGATAATAAATTAAATTCTAATTTTAATGGTTAATAAAGCTAAAATAAAAAAAATAAAGTAAAACATTACAAACCTATATTTATTTAGGAGCCACAATTTGAAATAGTAGAAAACGATTAGAAGCCAACCAAACAAGACCTTAGCTTTACTTTAAATTATGAGTCTTCAGTCTCTTGAAGAGTCAATCAGTGGGCAGGTTCGGCTAATACCCCGACCTAAGGTTCGGTTGCCAAACCGTGAGGCTTGGGGTATAACTTTCATGGTCTATAAATGGAGCTTCTCATTAGATCGAAACTAGTCGTTACCCATTGCGTGTGAACTTGAAATTCGACGCCAAAGAGGGGATATTTTGCTAAGAAGGTACCGTTCGGGGACTCAACCTTCTATTAACTATTGTTTCGTTTTTATCCTTTCTATTAATAGAATGTGTGGATCGTGCAAATTAGCTTCTGAATGTATAGATCTGATGATCAACTACGCGCACTGAAAAAAATGTGAATTTCTGAGAATTCTTTTTCAGTTGTTGCCGATCTTCTGTTATACCGTCGTAAGAGTAATCATTTAGCGTGTGAAACAGATTAGAGATCTGTAGCTGTCTTTGTTTGGATCCCTTTTTTAGTGGTCAACTATGATTTCAGTCAAGTCGAAGTGAAATTCTAAACGAGACGATTTTGGTTACTGAAAATTTAGCTCCGATCAGTTTATTTATTTATTTTTTAATTTCTATTCTTTATTTGAGTCCGATTTTGATTTCACTTTCCTTTTGAAATAATTTACTGCTCAAGATAGATTCATTTCGAAAATGGAGAATTTTTTTTGGAAGAAAGGAAAAATGTTCAATAAAGTAAATGTTATCACTTCCTGAAACTGAAAAGAATTCTGTACGCGGTACGAAATATTAGATTCTAATTTTTTAAAGCTATTTTGCGTCCTGTCATTAAACGATTTAAGTCTCGATACCACGCTAAAGAGCAGTTAATAACTATTTGGTTTTATTCTCAGGTTGTTTTGATCCGAAAATCATATAGATCATGGCTCTTGTTTCTGGAGTAAGGTCGTCGCTGAATCCAAACGCGCCGCTGTTCATTCCTGCGGCGGTGCGGCAAGTGGAGGACTTCTCGCCGGAGTGGTGGAACCTCGTCACTACCGCCACTTGGTTCCGGGACTACTGGCTAAGCCAGCACGAGGGAGAAGACATATTCGCTGAGGAAAACGATGTCGTTGAATCGTTGCCTGATACTTTTGACCTAGGTGTCGATGAGGACATCCTGAATATGGAAGAACAGTTTGAGGAATTTCTCCAGTCTTCCGAGGCTTACGACTTCACTGGGAGCAAGGCTACCTGGGGAATTACTGAAAACGGTATATACTTTTTATTAAACCAATATCCCTTTCGTCCATTGTTAGTAGGCTTAATAGTCAAAGAAATCTATCAAAGAGTGAAGTCACATTTTTTGTTATAAAAAAGTATTATCCCAATGCAACTTGATTGTCTTATCTTCAACAGCACACTACTTTTTATAGTTGGTACTATGTCACGTTATGGCTATCAACTTGTGAAGGAGAAAAGCCACTATCCAAATATGACCAGATGGGACCCATTAGGATTAGGTGACGAAGTATTTAATATTTGTTGGATGAATTAGTCTATGCTAATTCCATGTGCTGCAAACAATTCAAGAATTCATTTTGGATTTATTCTGCAACTACCATGACTTTACTTATTATTAATTACTTTTTTTATTTTTTTATTTTTATATATCAGGTGTTGGTAAGAACGCAGGAGCAGTGGTGAAGAGTCTGAGCATGCCAAGGGAGAGAGGCCCAATGAGGGAGCCCATCAAGAATTGGGAGAAGCCCGCGAAGATTGTGAGCCCAAGGTGCACCCCACGTTTCATTCAGCAGCCCCGTTGAGTTCTTGGCTTTGTTTAGGTTCTTTAGTTATCCACAGTACGTCTAAACGAAGCAGCAGTTATTTTTCTTCTCTTTTTATGTAACATTTTCTGTATAGAGCAAGGTTTGCGCTCTCTTGTACTTTAGCCTTGTTCATATTCTGACGTCCCTTGTTTAGTCTTAACCGTAAAGAAAAATGTAAAAAAAGGTATTGTAAGAAATTATATCAAAGGTCAAAATTGGAAAAAAGAGTCTCTTCTAGTTTCTACAGTTTTGCCCCTTCACTTGTGAATTTATATGGATCGGGTCGGAGTCGGTCTAATCCTGAAAGCAGCCCTACCACACCAATCGGGCCGGTTGATGAATTTAAGTTCTCGTTTCTAAGGTCTGCAATGTTTTTTGTTCTTAGGCTGACGTTGATTTCTTGAAGTAATTTTAACAAGAAGGCTTGAAAGTAGGGGGGGTAAAAGGTGTCCCAGATAACGATAAAAGATGATATGATGTAGTTGTACTCACCCCATACAATAAATAAAGTGACATTGCTAAAATGACAATTTTGTTTTCTCTTCTTTTTTAAATTATTCTATTTCATCCGTTTTAAAGAAAAAAATTTATTCTCAAGAGAATATCTTTATAATTTTCATCAGATTAATAAAGATTTATCTGAAATGTATACTATATATTATTTTTCTATCTAACTTATTCAATTATATATTATTTGTGAAATAAAAAATTTCAACATTTTACTTTATTTAATGAAATGAGAATGCCTTTCAATTAAAATAATAACTCTCAAAACATGATTATTCTAGAAAAAAAAATTTTAATTTAGGTCAAATTTTCAGACCAAAAAATATATTTGCTTTTGACACAATTCATGTATAAATGAGTTAATAGTGTAATTAAATAAATTAACTTATAAAAGATGATACACAAAATAATTAATAAATGGAGAAATATAGTAAGAATAGTTTATTGGAGAGTAAGTCTGTTGTGCACAACTCTACTCATTCAAAACTCATTAGCTTACATCCAACAATACATGTATCTTGTATTAATTAACACATTTTAGATAGCCAAGAAATATATAAAGTTAAACAAGTAATAATGAATAACTTTTTTGTTTAATTTTCATTGAGTCTTTACTAATATAATAACAAAGTAGTCTTACGAAAATTCACCATGCAGTCTCTGTCAATAAATAAATATTAACAAATAAAAAAGAAAGATTTTTATTAAAAACTTTTTAAAATTCTAATCTGTAATACAATAATCAATTTATAGTTTAATATTAGTTTTAAAGTAATATATTTTAAGTAAATCAGTAATATTATTAAAAGATAAATTAATATTATTTAATTAAACAATTAACACCTTTCAGTAAAATAAGTATTTATTTAACATTTTATCGGTTCAATTTCTAATCACATATATTATTCATGAAGGTATTACTTTTTGTGTTGTAAGATAATATTGTTTAATTATAAAAGATATAAGTCTTTGTGTTGTATTATATTAGTCTATATATTGAGACATATTATTATAATTCTTTGTGTTAAAATATATTATTGTTTAACTATAACATGTATTACTTTTATGTTGAAATATATTATTTATTAACCATAAATATATTACTATTTGTGTTAAAAGGTATTAATGTTTAGTTGAAAATATATTGCTCTTTAAGTTGAAATATAATACTTTTTTTTATCGTAAATGTATTACTATATTTGTTGAAACATATTAATTTATAACCATAAATGTAAAAAGTATTACTTCTTAACCATAAAGATATTAATCTATATGTTTAAATATATTACCATTTAAACTTAAATGTATCACTCTTTACGTCAAAGTATATTATTATTTTAACTGTAAATGTATTACTCTTTTTATTGTAAAACTAGATGTCCGCCCATGCGGTGCATCAGATATAATATATTTATATTTTATTATATTTGTAATATATTACAAAATTATATTATTGTTATATAAGATTATAAAATATATATGTGATATGAAAAAAATTAAAACATATAATTATATAACAAAGCAAGAGATCATGATGCAAATAAAATACTTATGAAACATAAAATATAAAGAAAAAAATTAATAAATTTACTTACATATATTTGTACATAATTTTTTAACATGATACAAAAATAAATTAAAATAACGCATTTTAAAAATATATTTTATGTGTATGTATTTTTCTTTATAATTTAAATTTTTTCCTGTTTATAAAATCAAATATTTAATAGTATTCGCAATATGCAATAGATATAAGAAATTAGAAATCTAAATTTTCACTCAAATCAATTTAAATATAGTTTCATATGTATAATGTATTATCATTCTAAAAAAAATTCTCTAACTTTAATAAAAAAATATGATACCACAAGCCTCTCACTACTCACTGGCCAATATAATTCATGCATTACATTCATTTTATAATGTTATGTGCTATTGAAATTGTATTTTTATTTATATTGCAGTCGTGTTTGATTATTTTTGTGTGTAATTAATATTTTATTTTAGGGTTTACATTATAGGTTGGAACCCTCAGACCAAATGTCTAAGGAGAAATTAGGTGTCACGTATCAATAAAATAAGTTTACACGTGGAAAGTTTATAATAATAATAATAATAATAATAATAATAATAATAATAATAATAATAATAATAATGATACGTACATAAAGGTAAATAAAAAAAAGGAGAAACAATTAAATAAATAAAGTAAATAAAAAAAGAAGGAGAAACAATTAAATAAATAAAGTAAATAAAAAAAGAAGGAGAAACAATTAAATAGATAAATAACTTTATTGGTCAAATATACGTGATGATGTCATATGAGTATAATCTTAGAAACTAAGGAGAGAGAAATATATACATACACGCATATTTGTTGTACTTTCAGCCATGAGTGTGAATTCAGGGAAAAGAAGAACAGGTAGGTAAGAAGAATACTTTACCTTTCATTTCTACATAATCAATTGTCATTTGTGCCATGGATTAAGCTAAACTAATTTACACTAAACCAAATAAGCTACTAATAATTAAATGAAAATTTTAGGATATGGATACAGGCACGTTGTATCTATCTTTTAGTTATGAACATAATTTAATATTGGTTTCAATATGCTTATAGGTGTACTTGCGTGAAACATGGAAATGATTGTTTTGTTGAATACATTATAATTAAGTGATATAAGTATATCTTTTAATACATCATATACTTAGAATTCAAGTAGGGTTTATAATGTTATTATAATTGCATATTAGTAATTATGAACTTGAAAAGGGTAAGTTCTGGTTTATGGAATATCAAATTTAATTGTTATTTAAGGTATAGCAAATCATTTTCAATTCTAGTATTTCTTCATAAGTTTACCAAGAAATCTTTTTTATGATTCATATGTTGAACCAATGAGAATGTATTTTGAGAATTTCTCATCAAATAAATTATTTGGAAATTAGAAAAGAGATGATAAACTTATATACAATCTGAGTAAACCATAATTTAACTTGAAGTTAGTTAGGAAATTCAATACTTGTATTAGCCTTTCATAATTAATAAAGGAGATAATAAATTACAATGTGGCTTATCGCATTTCTTTTACGGTTTCAGACTAATTTTATAGTGGATCAAGATATTCAGTGTTTTACCTAAGCTAAGGACATAGGTAAGTAGAAATTCATTTGCACTTACAATGCATAGACATATTACATGTTTGTATTATTTAACTATGAGATATTTGTGACTAGTGCTTCTTGATATTGAATGATATGAATTACGTGGTGTGAATGGTTGATTTGGTATGGCATAAACATAACATTCACGAGCATTGGCCTGCGCATGCATAAGTTGTATATAGTCTGCTTTGCATGCACCATATGATGAAAATAAACAGAAAATATAATGTTGACCACTATTAGTGTACTGACATGTTGAGCCGGTGGCATGTGAGACATGGATAGACTCTATGATATATTGAGTCGGTGGCATTTGAGACATGGATAAACTTGATTTGTCGGGCCGGTGGCATGTGAGACATGAATATACTCTATGATTATGATTATTTGTTGAACTAGCTCTTTTCGGTGCAAAGTAGATGGGTCACGGGCCCTATAAAGATAAAAGATTCTAAAACATGTGTTAGGATTTCATTAGTATGCATTTCACATCTCTTTCAAAGTTTATGCAAACATTTAACTTATCGTACATGCATGATTTCTGCTTACTAGGCTGTAAGCTCAAGGCTTACAAGTCATGTTGTTCGTGCTTCAACAAGCTTTTGGAGATCGGTGTACATGGATGACGACCTTTGGGGCTAAACCATGGCTTACTATGTTTTTTGGTTCTATTTTGTTGTTATGTTTGGACTTGAATATTATTACTTGATTTTGACATGTAAATATTGGTGTGATTGTGGTGGATACTTTCGCATCTATTATGTAATTGAGCTTTTAATTCTGAGGTGAACTGTATCTCGTAAACCTGTTACAGGTGTTTACATGTGAAAACAAATGTACATGTTTAATCATGCTAAAAGTAAACTACGTTAAGGTTTATTAGGGTGGGGTGTCACAAAGTGATATTAGAGCCTGATTTATGCCCTGTAGACTGTCTATGTACACAAGCTGAAAACTTGTGGACCATAACCGTGTTGGTAAGTTTTATTTATCTTTGTTTTGCATTATATATTTAATGAGTTATATTGGCCTGTGATCTAGGATTGAGTACAGTCGGTGATACCATGGTGAGAACCAGAGTTGAATGTAGTGGGGAAAATAGAGCTGTAGAATAAAATGCACAAGTTGCAGGTACTGATCGCAATGCACTTATCAAAAGATTGACAGGATTAGTGGAACAAGTCACAACAAATTTAGCGGCTAATCGAACAAAGAAACATTGGTGGACAACAAAGAAATGAGATGAACCGGCCACAACCTCGAGTAGAACAGATAGAGCTGATCGAGGAAAGATTCAGAAAGCTCAACCCGCCAACATTTGAAAATGCAGTGGATCCCACAGCTGCAAAGAACTGGTTGAGAACCATAGAAAACATGTTTCTGTACAGCAGAGTGCCAGACGAGAAAAAGGTGTTGTGTTCGTCTTTTATGTTACGGAAAAGTGCAGGATACTGGTGGGACACAATGAAGGCCATCGAGAATATAGCTACTATGACTTGGAACAGGTTTAAAGAACTTTTAAGAAACAAATATTTTACTGCTCCGGTCCGTGCAATGAAAATGAATGAGTTTATATAGTTGAGATAAGGGCTTATGACAGTTACAAACTACATCTCCAAATTTGAGCAGTTGTCAATGTTTGTTTAATATATGGTTAGAACGGATGCACTGAAAGTAGAAAGATTTGTCGAAGGGCTGAGACCAGAGCTTTATAGAGATGTTCATATGACTAGCATGCAGGGAGTTACTTACTCACAAGTTGCTGAGAGGGCACTGGTGGCTGAGCAAGCTGAACAGAGAATACGTCATGCACAGGAAATTCGACGATAGCTCACACAAAGACAGGGACAGCATTGGGTAGGAAATGAAAGGAAAAGACCACATCAATTTCAAGTCCCACGACCTAGTTTTCACCTTAGACAGGGACAGGGACACAGGAACAAAGAGATACAAGCAAGCGTCTGAGAACTAATCAGAGTAAAGCACCAGGACCATTATCCATTTGCTCTAAATGTGGGAAACAACATAGTGGTGTATGTCTGGTGGGTACTAGAACTTGCTATTTGTGTGGACAACAAGGACATATCTCTACTACGTGCCCAAACAAACTGAACCCCATAACACAAAGAAGAGTACCAACTAGAGTTTTCACCATGACCAGAGAAGATGTTGAGGCAAACCCATCTGTAGTAACATGTAAATTTTCTATCTTTGATACTTCAACATTCTTATTATTTGATTATGGAGCTACGCATTCATTTGCATCCACTGAGTATGTGAGAAGGATAGGTAGGGAACCTGATATAATAGAGAATGGTTACAATGTAGTGATTCCTTCTGGAGAGTCGAAACAAACAAATCAAATCTTACGAGCATGTGTTATCCCTATTGATGGTAGAGAACTTTACGCTAATCTAATCATCCTTAACATTAATGATTATGATGTAATTTTGGGCATGGACTGACTATCGAAATATTATGCATCTATAGACTTTCAGAAAAAGATAATTACATTTCAGCCACCTGGGGAGGAATCTTTTATCTTTGTTAGAGTATAAAAACTTCAGATTTCCACTAATATCTGCAGTCAGAGCACAACGGTTATTAAAAATTGGTTGTGAGAGCTATTTGATGAGTGTTGTGACTACTAAAGAACAACATTGTCTATCTGTTAATGAAGTACTGATAGTTTAAGAATATTCTGAAGTATTTCCAGATGATCTTCCAGGCTTACCACCTGATCGTGAAATTGAATTTGTAATTGATATATACCCAGGAACTACCTTGATATCAAAATCCCCTAATCGAATGACACCAACTGAATTGAAAGAATTGAAGATACAGATGCACAATTTACTAGACAAAGGTTTTATCAGACTTAGCTTTTCACCTTAGGGTGAACCGATTTTGTTTGTTTGGAAGAAGGATGGCAGTATGAGAACGTGTATAGATTATAGAGAACTAAACAAAGTTACAATCAAGAATAAGTATCATTTGCCTAGAATTGATGATTTATTTGACCAGCTTCAGGGTGCAGCAATTATTTCCAAGATTGATTTGCGATCGGGTTATCATCAGCTAAAAATTAAAGAGGAAGACATTTCAAAGACAACATTCAGTACCAGGTATAGACAGTATAAGTTTCTAGTAATGCCGTTTGGTCTAACAATTGCTCCAGCTGCCTTTATGGATATGATAAATCGAGTATTTAAAGACCTCTTAGATAAGTTTGTTATCGTGTTTATTGATGATATCTTGATCTATTTGAAGACCAAATAAGAACATGCTACCTATTTGAGAAAATCGTTAGAAGTTCTCAAAGATAAACAGTTGTATGCTAAGTTCAAGAAATGTGAATTCTGGATAGACCGAGTAGTATTTCTAGGACATGTTGTGTTAGGAGAAGGAATTTTAGTTGACCCAAGTAAAGTTGAAGCAATTAGCAATTGGCCACAACCTACAACTCCTTCCGAGATACGTAGCTTCCTGGGTATAGTTGGGTATTATTGCAGATTTGTAGAAGGATTATAAAAAATTGCATCTTCGCTGACATAGTTGACTAGGAAAAATGTAACCTTCCGATGGACGGAGGCCTGTGAGCAAAGTTTTCAAGAACTAAAGAAGAGGTTGACATCAACACCTATCCTTACAATTCCATCAGGTAATGAAGGTTTTGTAGTTTACAGTGATGCTTCGAAGAATGGTTTGGGTTGTGTATTAATGCAAAATGGAAAGCTAATAGCGTATGCATCTAGATAGCTGGAAGAATATGAAAAGAATTACCCTGCTCATGATTTAGAGCTTGCTGCAATGGTATTTGCACTTAAAGTTTGGAGACATTATCTATATGGAGAGCGATGTGAGATCTATACTGACCATAAGAGCTTAAAGTATTTATTCACGCAGAAAGAATTAAACATGAGGCAACGAAGATGGTTGGAACTAGTGAAAGATTATGATTATGTTATCAACTATCATCTTGGTGAAGCAAATGTGGTAGCAGATGCCTTAAGCTGAAAGTCAACTCATAACACTATTGTGATGACTTTAATTCAGAGACAAGAATTGTTGGACCTGCAGAGAATGAA
Organism: Caryopteris x clandonensis; assembly: GCA_028749325.2. NCBI lineage: Eukaryota > Viridiplantae > Streptophyta > Magnoliopsida > Lamiales > Lamiaceae > Caryopteris > Caryopteris x clandonensis. The sequence continues at coordinate 1,636,263 of JAPYKT020000037.1, read as the reverse complement.
CGTTGAAGTTGTGATACATGGATTAGTGGAAGCAAAGCTAACAGCTCTAATTCTTCGACCCATCGTACTTGATAGAATTGAACAGGGACAACACACAGATGAATATTTGGCTAAAGTAAAGAAAGATGTTGCTTCAAGAATTACGTCAGATTTTCAGATATCAAAAGAAGAGGTCCTTCGATTCAGAAATCGATTATGTGTACCTAATGTGGATAAATTACGTGAAAATATCATAGTAGAAGCACACTCAACACTGTATTCAGTACATCCAAGAGCTACTAAAATGTACAGATACTTGAAATTGCATTATTGGAGGCCAGGTATGAAGAGAGATATTGCTCAGTATGTAGAACAATGTTTGACATGTCAACAAGTAAAGGTAGAACATCAAAGGCAAGCAGGAATCTTGCAACCCTTATTGATTTCGGAATGGAAAATGGGAGAACATTACCATGAATTTTGTCGTAGGATTACCAAAAACATTTAAAGGACAAGATGCTATTTGGGTTATTGTAGACCGACTTACAAAATATGCTCACTTTCTTGCTATTTGTTCTACTTATCAATGGATCGATATGCTCAATTATATATACAGGAGATAGTCAGACTTCATGGAGTTCCACTATCCATTGTTTCTGATAGGGATTCAAGATTTCTTTCTACCTTTTGGAAGAGTCTGTACGAGGCATTAGGGACACAGTTGTCCTTCAGTACTGCATATCATCCTCAGTCAGATGGGCAGTCGGAGCGGACAATACAAACATTGGAGGACATGCTCAGAGCTTGTGTATTAGACTTTCAAGGACAATGGAGCAAGTTTTTCCCTTTGATAGAGTTTTCTTATAACAATAGCTATCAGATAACTATTTGAATGGCTCCATATGAAGCACTATATGGTAGAAAATGTTGATCACTGATACATTGGGATGAGGTAGGTGAAAGAAAATTATTGGGTCCAGATATGATCATACAAATATCAGAAGCTGTAGCACAGATTCGAGAGAGGATGAAAACTGCTCAGAGTCGACAGAAAAGTTATTCACATAAAAGAATGAGAAAGTTAGAATTTGCAGTAGGAGATCAATTGTTTTTGAAAGTTTCTCCGATGAAAGAAATAATGTGGTTTGGTAAAAAAGGAAAGCTCAGTTCGAGGTATATTGGTCCATTTCCTATTATTGATAGAATTGGTGATATTGCCTATAGAATTGACCTGCCTGGATCAATGACTCAGATACTCAATGTGTTTCATGTGTCTGCGTTGACAAAGGATGTAACAAATCCATCTCGTATTCTGAACAATGAACTAGCAGAGTTAAAAACATGACTTAAGCTATGAAGAAATGGCTGTAGAATTTTACTACGAGAAGTGAAGCAACTGAAAAATAAGGAAATTACACTAATCAAAGTCCTATGGAGAAATCAGTCAGTAGAAGAAGCTACTTGGGAAAGAGAAGATGAAATGAAGTCGAAATATCCAGAACTCTTCAGGTAAGGGAATTTCGAGGACGAAATTTTTATAAGGAGGGGAGGATGTGATACCCCATGCCTCTTACTACTCACTGGCCAATACAGTTCATACATTACATTCATTTTATAATGTTATGTGCTATTGAAATTGTATTTTTATTTATATGACAGTCGTGTTTCATTATTTTTTAGTGTAGTTAACATTTTATTTTAGGGTTTACATTATAGGTTGGAACCCCAAGACTAAATGTCGAGGGAGAAATTAGATGTCACGTATCAATAAAATAAGATTACACGTGGAAAGTGTATAATAATAATAATAATAATAATAATAATAATAATAATAATAATAATACGTACATAAAGGTAAATAAAAAAAAGAAGAAAAAACAATTAAATAGATAAATAATTTTATTTATCAAATATAGGTGGTGAAATCAAATGAGTATATACCTTAAAAGCTAAGGAAAGAGAAATATATACATACACGCATATTTGTTGTACTTTTAGCCATGGGTGCGAATTCAGGGAAAAGAAGAACATGTAGGTAAGAAGAATAATATACCTTTCATTTCTACATAATCAATTATTATTTGTGCCACGGACTAAGCTAAACTAATTTACACTAAAGCAAATTAGCTACTAATAATTAAATGAAAATTATAGGATATGGATGCAGGTACATTGTATCTACCTTTTAGTTATGAACATAATTTAATATTGGTTTCAATATGCTTATAGGTGTACTTGCATGAAACATGGAAATAATTGTTTTGTTGAGTAAATTATAATTAAGTGATGTACGTATATCTTTTAATACATCATATACTTAGAATTCAAGTAGGCTTTAAGTAGGGTTTATAATGTTATTATAATTGCATATTAATAATTATGAACTTGAAAAGAGTAAGTCTTGGTTTATGGAATATCAATTTTAACTGCTATTTAAGGTATATCAAATCATTTTCAATTCTAGTATTCCTTCATAAGTTTACCAATGAATCTTTTTTATGATTCATGTGTTGAACCAATGAAAATATGCTTTGAGAATTTCTAATCAAATAGATTATTCGGGAATTAGAAAAGAGATGATAAACTTATATACAATTTGAGTAAACTATAATTTAACTTGAAGTTAGTTAGGAAATTCAATACTGGTATTAGCCTTTCATAATTAATAAAGGAGAAAATAAATGACAATGTGGCTTATCGCATTTCTTTTACAGTTTCAAACTAATTTTATAGTGGATCCAGATATTCAGTGTTTTACCTAAGCTAAGGACACGGGTAAGTGAAATCCATTTGCACTTACAATGTATAGACATAGTATCTGTTTGTATTATTTGGCTATGAGATATTTGCGACTTGTGCTTCTTGATATTGATGGATATGAATTATGTGATGTGAATGGTTGATTTGGTATGGCATAAACATAACATTCACGAGCATTGACGTGTGCATGCATAAGTTGTATATAGTCTGTTTTGCATGCACTATATGATGAAAATAAATAGAAAATATAATGTTGACCACTATTAGTGTACCAAGGCCGGTGGCATGTGAGACATAGATAGACTTGATTCGTCAGGCCGGTGGCATGTGAGACATGTATAAGCTTTGTGGTATGTTGAGCCGGTGGCATGTGAGACATGGATATGCTTGATTCGTCAGGCCGGTGGCATGTGTGACATGGATAGACTCTATTATATATTGAGTCGGTGGCATTTGAGACATGAATTTGCTCGATTTGTCTGGCCTATATCATGTGAGACATGGATAGACTTTATGACTATGATTATTTGTTGAGCTAGCTCTTTTCGGTGCACGGTAGGTGGGTCACGGGCCCTATAAAGATAAAATATTCTAAATCATGTGTTAGGATTTCATTAGTATGCATTTTACATCTCTTTTAAAGTTTCTGTGAACATTTAATTTATCGTACATGTATGATTTCTGCTTACTGGGATTTAGCTCATCTAGTTTGTGCATTGTAGGTGAGCATGAAGATGATGTGTAAGCTTATGGCTTACCAGACATGTTGTTCGTGCTTCACCAAGATTTTGGGAGTCGGTGTACATGGATGACGACCTTTGGGGCTAAACCATGGGCTTACTATGTTTTTTTGTTTCTATTTTGTTGTTCTGTTTGAACTTGGATATTATTACTTGATTTTGACATGTAAATATTAGTGTGATTGTGGAGGATACTTTTGCATCTATTATGGATTCTTGCTTATGGGTGTAATTGAGCTTTTAATTCTGAGGTGAACTGTATCTCGTAAACCTGTTACAAGTGTTTACAGGTGAAAAAAAAAATGTACATGTTTAATCCTATTAAAAGTAAGCTATGTTAACATTTATTAGGGTGGGGTGGCACACAAAATATATAACGATGTGAATTTTATAATTTAAATTCAATTCAATCTACAATAATTCTTTAAGACAATACAAATATTTAAAATTAAAAATAAAATGAAACAACTAAATATATACTTGAATAATATAATATTTTTAATTTATGAAAATATTTTTTATTATTATTCTATAAAAATATTATAAAAATATATATTATTTTTTATTCTTAAATTCATATAAGAATTTAACTTATTTTTTATTGTAAACTTAACACATATTTCAAATAAAATTAAATAATTTAACTCATAAACAGATTATTTCATATTTTAATTTTAAATATAATAATTTATTTTAACATATACAATATTGATATCAAATTAAAGATCGTAAAAAGATAATTAATTTGATATATCACATGTCAAAAATGAATTCTTTACAAAAATGTTATTTGAATTTTAAAATTTTAGTTAACTTTTTTTTTTTTTTTTTTTTTTTTTTTTTTTTTTTACATTAGACTACTTTTTTTTTCTTCTCCAGTGCACCATATTCCAGATAAATATTGTAAAGGATTATGAAGTGACATATGGCAAAAACTAAATTTTCAATATCCTCCTTTTATATAGAGAAGGATATTATAGTTTAATTGTAAGGTCCATCGAACACACATTTTTCAATGCACAATTATCACAAGAACACAAAAATAAAATCAATCGTGTAAATCCTAACATTAAATAATACATGTAACACAAATCAACCACAAAAGTTTTTTACAACACCAAAATGATAAATTCATCCTTTAATAAGTATTGAGAAGAACAAACAATAAAGTTAACGATGAAAAGAGAGACTAAATGCTAAAAAAATAAATAAAATAAAAGCATAATTTATTAATCTTACAACTTGTTTCTCACAATTTGTCCTTTCTCATTGATTTAGATACCATTAAGGAACTTTATAATATTCTTGCTCAATCGTGAATATATAACTTCTTAAACATGAAATGTATGATTTATTTACCTAAAATGTAATGATATATTTACTTACTTAACAAATATCTTTTTTTCATATTGTGTGGCGTTTGAAATTTTAAAGTGACAATTTTATATGAGTGAACATTTTTTTATACCTATCAAATAAAAAAAACTAAAATTTACAAATATGTGATTTTTTTTCAAACAAGAAAGAAATAAAATAATTTAGATAATAATTAGTTAAGATTTAATTTATATTTTAAATTAATTTATAATAAATATGCTAATCCAACTTTTTATGAAGACATATTAAAATTGATGTGAAAAATAATTTCATATTTTTATTTATTATTTTAAAATAATATTATTTATTTAATTAGAAAAATTAGTCATAACGTGTACTATTTAAAATTAAAAAAAAATTTAAATTTTTTTTTCTTATACCTATCCACAAATATATAAATAAATTAACAAATTAATAAATATATCAATTTTTTTACATAACAAATTTTATTTTTATTTATATCAAATTTTAAGAATAGTATATAAATTTTATTTTTAATAATATTGTAAAGCAAACATAAATATTTGTAAAGGTAATTACGTAGTTTAGTGATATGCACTATATTATCGTATCAAAAAGATTGGTGGTGTACAAAACATAATTAAATTTTCTTAAAATGGTCTATTGGACTTGTGGGTAAAGATGCATGTTTATAGTTATGAATGGTTCAACCGTCGAAGATTCATAACTATGTGATGTGATTTTATATATATTTTTTCTTGATATATATATATATATATATATATATATATATATATTAGTTGTCAAAATTTTTCAATATTTTGGAGTGGTCAAAATTGTCTAGACAGTTGTCGTCTTGGCTTTGAAATGTCAGTTTTACCGATATGGTAGAGTTATTTGTGGACAAACGGGTAGTCGCGTATTCCTACCTATATACCTGATATATTATAAATAAATATATATATATATTATATAATAAAAATAATATTAATTACTTGAAAAAATTAATTATTTAATTATTTTTATATCCTATAAATCTTGAACAAATAGTCAAGACATGTAACATAAGATATAAACAAGTGACCCCTTTATCTATGGATTCCCTAATATCAGTCGGGTATTTTGTATTTGACCCGACAACAATGTTCTTCATTTTTTTCCCGATTAATTGAGGGAAAAAAATTACATTTCAAAGAAATATGAACTTTTTATTATGGAGACTGAATACTTTATGCACTACGTAAAATAATTTTGCAGGAAAGTATCTAAATTATTTCACTGAGCTATTAAATCAATATATATGTGTGTATATATATTCAAAAACTTAGATATGCCCCAAAAAAAGAAAACTAAAATCAGTAATTTCACAAACTGCCATTGAAGTTAGAGTCTTACGTGGCACAACCATTGACTTCCACGTGTTGAAAACCATTTCCAAACGTGGCTAAAATGCCAGAGAACTGCTCATGCAAACAACATCTGTCAATGACTCACTCATCAGATTAAATCCTATCATCTTTTCCGTATATGTATCGACATTCCCTGTCCGATTCTTCATGCAATTTGCAGTTTATGGAAATCAAATCTTAAATCATGGTTCCGAAAATGGCGGATAGGATGAAACACGGCCCGCCGCCATGGCAGGTTCTTGATCTCGTCGCCTACCACCTCGACCCCGAAACCCTCGCCGCCGCCCGCTGCGTCTGCAAATCTTGGTCCATATCCATGTCCGCCGACCACCTCTGGCAGCCCATCTGCTCCGCCGACTACCCCTCCCTCTCCCACCTCCGTGCCGCCCACGCCTCATACTGCAAACTCTACTCCCTCGGCCGCGCCGCCGAGAACCGCCGCCTCCAGAAGCCCCGGAAACCCCACCTCTCTCTCGACGACCTGGTCTTCGCGGTCGACATTCAGAACGGCAGCGGTTGTGTCGCCACCGTCGTGAATCCCGGCGGCCAACTCAAGCTCGACAAGAGTGGCATTTTCCGGTTCGATATCGCAATAGACAGTGGCCGCCAGGTGGCAATTGCTGAGCTTGATAGCTTGAGGGTGACGTGGAATGTGTTGCTGCAGGGGTTTGAGGGTGTTTTCATGATGATGGATTGCAGGGGGAAAGGAAGCTTTGTTTTGGGTCTGGAGGGGTGGTTTTCGAAGGAGCTGCCGCCGCCGGGGTGCTGCTCGAGCGGCGGCGCGAGCGGGCTGGTGGCGGATTTGAGGCTTGGGCTGAGGGAACACGGCGGCGGGAAAGTGGTGGTGGAGAAGATGAGTGTTGGGGTTTTGAGTATTGTAAGTTGGAGATATATTTGTGTGGACGATGCTCTTAGGTACTTGCAGCATTTTCTTTTGCCATGTAACATGTGAATCGATTATAACATAATATTATATGTTTATAATTTAGCATTGGACCAAAAAAAAAATTGTAATTACATGAAATAATTTTAATAAATTTTGGATATTAGGACTTAAGACTTACTTTCTTTTGTTTTGTGTCTGAAATTATCGTCCTAACTTGTGTTATTCTATTATATGATATAAAAATGATTATTTTTATAGTGGACAGTTCGTGTTGTTACAATCGTATCACAATTTGTCACTCGTGTATCTTATGTCGTATTATTCAATTATATCAAAAGTTCACACAAATTATCACTCTTGTATCTTGTGTCATATTATTCAATTATATCAAAAAAGTAAAAAATTAGTAGGATATTTATCTTCTATCGTGCTATTCATAATGAGAGGCTATTTATCGTGTTACAAATTATTATTAGTGGGCTTCAGATAAAGTGTGGCTATCGGATCTTGTCGGATAACATTGTTCTCATGGAATGAGGAGAGTTTTCAGCCAAATTGAATGTAAGTAGATGGTTTGTAATAATTTTTAAAATATATGTTTTTAGGGTTTTCTTTCATGTTAAATCTCACACATATATATATATATATATACATACACACTTAATGAAATGCTCAAATAATCCTCAATACGTTATGGATCTTGAACTTATATATATGTCTTTGATGGTGACAGAGAAAATTTACCAAACATGCGGATTCAATCGCTTCCCCAAATATTATTAATAGACTATATATGTTTATTCTTGACGAATTTATATATATATATATATATATATCAGATGATTAATAGACTGTTCGTTCTTGACGAACTTATATATATATGTTGATGATTGTGACAGAGAGAAAAATTCATTCTTAGACCAAATTAGTTAGAAAATTTCATTCTTTAGAAAATCAGTTTGAAAATTTTGTTCTTAATGAAAACAGTCCAGAACCCACTTAGAAGTTTAACATGTGTTAACAAATAAATAATTCCACACATCCTCACCTTTATTTTTGAGTCATATTGGTAAAATTATCTAGCATAAAAAATATATTTTATTGTAAAATTTCCTTGTGTGAATCAATGGAGAAGGTGAGTATTAAAGTATATTTTTATTTTAAAAAATGATAAAAAAATATGTACTATAATTAAAATTGGTTAAAAGTAGCTATTAAAAGTTTAAAATATTAAAGTTGATTTGGCATCACAAATTTATATGAATCCACAATGGAAAACTGGTTACACTTTATGGTTCAAAATGAAGCTTCGGCATCATTATGCCAACATTTTCATTACACGAGGAGGTATGTATAAGAAACCAGTTTCAGTCATGGAATCGAGTATTACAATTGAAACACTTCGAATTCCTTAATTCCTTATTTGAATTTTACAAAGTAACTATCAAATACCTGGATAAAAAGAAAGCAAAATAGGCAACAATTTCTAACGAAAATATGTAGAGGACGAAAAGCTTTCCATCAGCAGCACCAGCAGTTTAGGACAATTTTATAATGAATCGATGATATGATCTGAAAGCTCATATCTCCTCTTTGATCTGCGAGGAGTGAGGCGGCGACAGATCATCTAGCCAGTCTGCGTAGATACGGTTGATCTTCTTCGTAAGCTTCCACTTTGATTTTGTCTTTTCTTCTCCATCTCCATTTGCAGGAGCACCAATTACCAGATTTGCAGGTGGTGTGATAAATGCAGAAACTGATGCTGTCTTTCTTAGAACAGGACCAGCATTTAGTACCACCTCTGTCTCATCGCCTGAACCCAAAATCCTTAACTCTGTTGAAACAAAAGTACATTAGAATTATAAGATGATCCATTGTTAAATTAAGAAAGAAGCAATCATTCTGATATGCATGAATATAGAATGTCTTGTTTGAAAAATAAAAAGGAAAACAGAAAACAAAAATGAAAACAAATGACACAATTCACAAATAAAGAAACGGCCTAAAACGGCTGTGAAGGCCTATGGCCCAGGTGGAGTTCGTTTGGTGAGAAGGGCGGAAGATTGAGACCTAACGTCTAGGCTGGGACAAGGTGCAGTTAGGCAGGTGATCTAGAACATTGGAAGAAAATATAATAGTTCTTATAACAGTTGTTTGATTCAAACAATGGGGAATTTGATTTCGTGCAGATGACTAAATAGCAAAGTAATCAGAACTCATCTAACAAAGGTGATTTTCAATGGCAAGAATGAACAAGTACACCAATCCCACACATTATAACTGAATTCAGACATAAATAATCTAAGAGTTATTATGCATAAGATTGAAATCCCAATACAAGAACAAACAATGAATCAATGTGATAAGATCAAGAAAACTTTTGCACAGATGGAAACTGCATTAAATATAGTAAAACCAATTTACCAGCATGTCCATGAGCAAAATAACATCTTTCTCCAAATGGACACTGCCCCATCTCCCATTTGCTGCAAAGCCTCGTTTTCCAGAAAGCTGTTTGATCCAAATCACCGAAGCTTCCTTTACAATCCCCTGTGACTCCAATGCTTATAGCAGAGCTCTCCCTCTGTCCAGGCATATCAACCTTGAGTTTCTTCATTGGTGGCGAAGGCCTTTCATGGAGGAAATTGCACTTGTCTCCATAAGGACACTCCTCTCCATTGTAATACTTCTTACATATTTTCATCCTATGAATCATCCTCTGATCATCACCCCAGTTACTACTACTCCCCCCACTACCCCACTCCTTCTCCCTAATAAGATCTTGCCAATTCGGAGGCGGCTCATGCAAATCCTCCTCGCCATGAGCAAATGTACAATGCTCGCCATTCCGACAAGTGCCTTCCTTGAATTTTGCACAGATTCGAGTTTTGTAGAATATGTGGCTTGTTCCCTTATTGATAAGTGGATTCATTCTTTGATTTGCTGGTGGGAAAGGTGAGAAATTTGGTAGCTTATCGGATGTTCTTGGTTTTTTGAATTGATGAGGACGATCAAATTGTGATATCAAATCAGGCTGGTGGTGTTGCTCGTTTCCCATCCAGAATGACGGCCAGATTCCGGCAGAATCACCGCCGGAGAAAGGCGATGATATATATGGATGCGGCGGAGGGGTAGGATCTGAAAAACTCATTTTCTGATGATCTCAGTTGCATCCAATTTCCTTCCTCTCAGAGATTGCTGATGAAAATTGAACAAGACTCAAATCTTTTTTCTGAAACAAATTGATCCAAAACTAATACACACAGGACAAAACAAAATCAATCCCAATTCCGAAAACCGGAAATAACAATAAAAAATTAATATAGTTAATCAGAAAAATTCCCACCGCAAATTCGACTGAATTTGAATCGCAAGAATGCATGAAGACGGTTAAGAATCAACAGAAGAAATAACCAGCCAGATCAATTTCCCAAATTCAAATCAGTGAATGGACAGATAAAATTTAATTTTTGCTAATTGGAACCCTAATTGCAGAGTAAACTAAACAACTGATTTTTTTTAAAAAAAATGGAAATAAAATGAAAGAATGATTAAACAGAAATACGAAAAGGCGCCGCCTTAAAACCTAAATCAAGGAATGATTAAACTTTAGAGAGAACCTAAAACCCTAAGGCGGCTTAAACCCACAACAGTTTGTTGGTATTATTTTCCAGACGAAAACGCTGTCGTATTGGTGGAATTCAAGCATGTGACAAAATCCGAGCTGGCTAAATTTGGATAATATAAAGTTTATGACATACTATACTCAATATTTTATAAATTAATAATTATAATTATTATGGATTGCTAATCATATGAGTAAATTACGTTACTGTCCCCCTTTAGAATTGCTAATCACATGATTGCTAACATCTAATTTTTAGTTAATATATTATTTTAAGATATAATTATAATTTTACTTACCTAAATAATCTTTAATTTTTATATTCATTAAACGTTATTTATCTTGTCTTGTTTTATATAAAGTGTATTAACTAGGTGTGTTTGTATTTCACCAATATGAAATTCTATCGACTTATAAAAAATAGATATATCTACAATGTTTTTATTTAATTATTAAAATAAAAAAAAACGAAATCCTCCTAACAAATAAAAATTAAAAACACGTGGCATAAGTGGGCTGAAAATAATATAATTTTGCACAGAAAGGCTTTTTTTTTTTTGAGATGGTTGTATACAGATTCTTTATTTTCTTAGGAATATATGAGGAAGAATTATGGGCCTGAGGAGGTAAAAGCATTGGGCCTGAGCCCATGCAATTCAAGAACAAGTGTGCGGGCCGAGTCCATCTTCCACTCGCGCCATTAATTTTTCTTGCCGCTTTAATATCGGTTCTCCTCCCCCGTAACAAGCTGATGCCAAGTAACGCGCCAACACCTGCACTTAAACCTACGCGCTCACCATCTTTGCTATTCCAATGATTCAATCTCTCAACCTAGGATTCCCCATTTCTATTTCCCGGCGGTAAAAACTCTTTCGTGTTATTCCTAAATTTTCGAAGAACTCTATTTTTCTGACATTTGATTTATGCAGTTTTTCTGCAGTGAATTATAGGTTATCCATATTCAGCGTCCGGTTGTATTTAAACTTAAGAATGGCTCCGAAACGACAGCGTTTCAGCTCACCAGCATTGGCTGCCGAGAATTCGGAGAGGGCAATGAACACTGATGCGCCGAGACCTCGGAAGAATGGTTCAAAGGTTCCGTTGTTATGCAGTTATATTGATAGTGGAATTATTTTTGTTATTTGAAGTTATTACGGTGCAAAAATAATGGGGTTTTGCTTGGAATGTAGACAAGTAATAGTAAAAGTGGGCTTGGTGATGATGAACCAGCTGTGTTCGAGAAAATGACTCTTCAAGAGATGAAATCAAGGTTAAGGTAAATGTACTGTCCAGGCATTTTTTTACTACTTTGCTTTTTATCAGCTGATTTGGCTGTCCAGGAGCGGTAGAGAGACTGTGAAGTTTGGATATTGTTATTTTATTGCCTTCTCTCTGCTTCTCAAGAGAAAAAATATTAGGAAAGGACTGCAAAAAAGCCCCAGTGGCATATTTTCTAACAGTATTATTGAATGCTGGAGTATCTGATGGTCCATTGCAGTTCTTACATCTTGTGCAATTTTATTTGAAAATTCACGAACCAACAAGTTCTGCTTGCTGATCAAGTTACTATAAAAACAGAGCCACGCGAAGCCGTATTAGCATCAGAAGTATTTTTTATGAGTCAACCAATTTCTAATATAGCGTAATGTAACTTATTCTGTGATGTGCAATTAAAGGGGATTTAGAAAGGCCGATATTTTTTGGGGGTCATTTTGGTGAAAAGATTTTTCTTTGGATCAAAATTTTGTTCCCAGTTCTCTCCAAACTGGGTGGTGTGAGAATCAAAGAATACCTACTCAGGAACGATGGAGTTTGAAGAATCCAGTTTATGCTATAGTAAAGAAATAATATTATACTTATTTTGACTTAGAAGAAGAGCTGAAAGACTACACTCTTCCATCAAATTTTTCTCAGATATGTTGAACTATTACAAACAAATAAAACACCCACCAACTCATGCAACTTCAAAATGATTCATTTGAGGCAATTGTCTAATGTGCATCTGCTTTTCTAGTGTTTTGATTCAGGTTTTACGTTAGTGCATGTGAATGCGTTCTTATACTTTACTAGTAAGCTGTTTGCATTAGTGCATATTGAGATTTGAGTTATCTTTTCTATGATTTTAAACTTGTAGGAGTAATGGGGATCATGCCAAGGGTGCTAAGCATGAATCCATCTCTGCCCTGAAGAGTTGCATGAATCATATGGATGGTATTTACTATACCATTTATAACTGGACATTGGTTGCTTTATCTCAAACTTTGAAGATATAGTTTTGTTGTGCCTTATATCAGTCATAAGTAAAATAGAGTATATTTAGGGCCATATAATGGTCGAGATCATCCTTTTGATGCAGGTGAAGGTTCTTCAGCCCTACAAGATCAATTAATCTCTCAAGAGAAGACATCTGTTGCTAAAGGAAATTTAAGAAGAAAGCCTAAAGATTTATCTGAAGATGATCGCTTGCAAATCATGAACAGCATCTCGCAAAGCTCTGGAATCGAAAGGACAAAGAGAAAAGTAAAACGATCACCTGAGGAAAGTGTTGACATCAAATCTTTACAGACTGAGCAAGAGTTGATTGTTGAATCAATTGAAATGGAAGGTGTTCTAATTTGTCTCTTGGATTGTGCTAGTGTTCTTCAGATTCCGCTCAATGACTCATCAATTGTTGTTTGATGTTGGTATCAGAAGAAAAATCCATTCAAGTGAAAAAGAAAGTCTCTTCAAGGATCTCTTCCGCCAATGCTAAAACCAGTACCAGTATCAATCAGTCTGTGGATGAACCTTGGACAGTTCTTACTCACAAGAAGCCGCAAAAAGGGTGGATTGCCTACAATCCTAAAACTATGAGGCCACCTCCTCTATCTGATGATACACCCCATGTAAAGTTATTGTCTTGGAATGTCAATGGGTTAAGAGCTTTGCTGAAGTTGGAAAGCTTTTCTGCTCTGCAACTTGCACAGAGGGAAAATTTTGATGTATTGTGCTTGCAAGAGACAAAACTACAGGCAAGCTTGTTTCTTCTTCTTCTTCTTCTTCTTCTTCTTCTTCTTCTTCTTCTTCTTCTTCTTCTTCTTCTTCTTCTTCTCTTTCTTTATGTTTATTCCACAATTTCAGACGGCAATTTGAAGCTCTCTCTATGTATTAACTTGTGTGCTTATTTCACAAGAGTGTACATAATTGTCTCAAGTTACCTAGTTTAATTTGAAATCTGTTGCTTATTCAGAATTTCGCCGGTCTAAAAATTCTTCTGTTGGCATTACTGTTTTCCACAGGTCTGAAAATATATGTGGATTTCCCATGAATTAAACAAGTTTGTCGGAAATTTATCTTGGTTCTCTTAGACCAAGTCAAATATCCACCAGGCACCTCATGCTCTTTATTTCTATTGCAGATACTGGTTATGAGATATAAGCCTGCCTTTTGCTACCATGGATGAATCTTTTATGACTCATATTGGCTTATTATCTTTGATAAAAATAAAAATAATTGGGTTTATGATTGTAACTTGGCTATCTGAATCAGGAGAAGGATGTTGATGCAATCAGACAAACTCTCCTAGAAGGTTATGACAATAGCTATTGGACGTGTAGTGTCTCGAAGCTGGGGTACTCTGGAACAGCTATTATTTCACGTGTACATTCTTTTTCCTTTTCTCTCACATCTCACATAGTCATTATTGCATTTCTTTTCTTAGTTTGTCACTTGAATATGCTTATAGCTTTGAGAGATAAAGATAAAAAAGCTCAGCTTTTTGTTTTTTTGCCTGTTACTATGACTATGATTACCTTAGTACTTAACATCTAACTTTCCCGCTTCTATGGCTTATACAATGTCACAAGTCAATTTTGGTATGGTATGTTAGAGTTCTTAACCCTGCTACTTTGCTACTAAAATTTCCTCAGTGGGTCTTGATTTGGACAACATTCAGTTTTGAATTGGCAAGGTTAGCTTTTAGCTAGAACTCTCATGGTAGACCATCTTGGCTTGTGTTTTTTGACTGATAAGTGTAGAGTTAATACGTATCACGCCACATCCTTCTTAATTTGGAAAATATAAATGGAACAAACATTCTTCTTGTTTCCTTTATGCATGAATTGGTTTTGAAATGTGGTTTTATCTACCAGAATAAATCATCTGAAAAAAATGTCAGGAGATTTTTATTTACTGGTTATGTTATGGCCATTTCATTTGGTCTAGGTAAAGATAAGTAATGCCCTGTCTTAAATGTTCTCATAAGCTTCATTTTGCCTAGATTAATACCTTTTAAAGCGTACATTTGTGTTTTAGGTGCTGTCATAAATGCCCAGGCTCCTTATGAAATGGACTTCAGAGCAAGTATTAAGAAGTCTGATTGAGATTTGTTTATCCTCTAGCTTAAGTATTTTTCTTTACTTGGGTTGATTAGCACAAAGCTAGACCTTTACTTTATTTGACTCTACAAATTGGTATCCAAGTCATTCACTTGCGCATCTTTCCTTTCTCTGGCAGATAAAACCTCTTTCTGTTAGATATGGTTTGGGCATATCAGATCATGATAGTGAAGGACGCCTTGTGACAGTGGAATTCGATCACTTCTATTTGTTGAGTAGCTATGTTCCGAATTCTGGTGATGGTCTGAGACGACTGGTACAAGACTTGTGAACTCGTATTATGTACCTTTTTTTATTGGAGTGAAATCATTGATAATCTTTTTTTTTCCACTATAGTCATACAGGATAACCCAGTGGGATCATTCTCTCAGCAACTACATGAAAGTAAGTCTCATTTCTCCTTTTCACCTGGTCTCATGAAAGTAAGTCTCATTTCTCCTTTTCACCTGGTCTCGCCCTTCTATTAGCATGTTAATTATGCATGAGTGGTTTCTTGTTGAGCAGTTCAGAATTGATGTTCTTTGTTTAAATTGAAATTGTTTCACAAACTAATCTATGAAATGTCCAGTGGTAGTACCTGAAAGAATACTTTCGCATACTTATGCCAAGCTGGAGTCTCCAGAAAATGCAATTATACTCCTGATTTTTCTGTCCAAGAATTTTACATCTTTAGTAATATCGACCCCCCCACAACAAAAAAGTGTGCATAATTACTTTTTCTCCATTTTTCTTGTGTTGATTTGACGTATTCTTGTTCTGGTTTGGAGATTGAATGTTGTTTCGAAATATTAACATAGAAATTATTGAAATAAATAGTCAGCTATTTATAACTTCTTCCTGCTTTTTCCTTTCGTCCTTCGTTGTGTCTTCTGCTGACAACCTGCTCGTAAGAGAGCAAAAATAATGTACCATGTAAGAAAATAACTACATTTCTCTCTCTAAAAAAATCTAGCCTTTGTCAATGATCTAAGCTGAACTCATAGTTGAAATTATACTTTACAGGATCTGGAACAGTCGAAGCCTGTTATTCTTACTGGTGACTTGAACTGTGCTCATCAAGAAATAGATATCTTTAATCCAGCAGTAAGTAAATTACATCCTGAGTTATGTCATCTCGATTTTGTTTTCTACTTTACTAGGAAGAAGAAGGTCATGCAGCTCGATGTGATACCACTGCAGTTACTTGAGAAAAGTCAGTAGATTGATATAGGACTTGAATTTTTCATTTTTTTCGTGTGGACGTTTCAGGGAAACAAAAGAAGTGCAGGTTTCACAGATGAAGAGAGGAACTCATTTCAAACAAACTTTTTGGACAGGGGATTTGTCGATACTTTTAGGAAACAACATCCTGATGTTGTTGGCTACACGTATTGGGGCTACAGGCATGGTGGGCGAAAAACCAACAAAGGTACGTTAGAACTTGTACTTTAAGCGTTGATGCCAAGTATGTCATGCTGTTGCTCTCTCACACACTGTTGGCTCTTTCCTTCAGTATTGAACTGTATTTTGTGTTTTAATTAGGGTGGAGGCTTGACTATTTCCTTACCTCAGAATCAATTGCAAACCAAGTATACGACTCCTACATTCTTCCCGATGTGGCCGGGAGTGATCATAGTCCCATCGGCCTTGTTCTCAAGCTATAGGCTGGTGGTAACCACACTGTTTTGTTCGATAATATCCTTCGAGGATGTTAACTGGTCAAAGGCTTTGTTGAAGATCAAACGTTGCTCGATTGTCCGGATCTTTTGCGAAAGAAATGGTTTAAGTCATTTTGAAGATAGATTTCCTAGGCTTTTAACATAGACAAGTTCACTAATCTTTAGTACATATGTCTTGACTTTACAATGGATCTTCATAAGGTTCTTTGCAGTAGCTCTTGCTCGTTCTTCACTGTAAATTCTCCACCTTGTAGTCGCTGGTGCTCGTGATCATCTGCTGGGAATTTTTCACTTCAATTCTTCTGGCCAGAACCCTAACTTCTAGGGGTATTTTCATCATTTACACACGGCACCCGACATGATGACAAATGCGCAAGAATTGGCATACAGGAAGCATTTCTCAACTACAATTGTTTGTAATAACATCGACAGTCAATGATTCATCTCTTCCAGCTTCTGCTACATTACCCCTGCTCGATTTCCTCTGTTCTTCAAGAACTAAAACCAGATTTTTCAAGCAGACTTCTGCGTTTCCGGGCTCGTCTTTCGGCATCAAATTCTCAGCAACATCAGCAGGAGTAATCTTCATCTCTCCCAACAGATCCTCAATTCTTGGAAACAAATCATGCCATTCCAAACCAAGATAATTCTTCGCCAAAACCTTAAACCCTTCGAACCCACAATAAGACAGCTCTATATGCTTGTCCATTCTTCCTCTCCGGATCAACGCAGGATCCAATCTCTCCACATAATTCGTGGTAAAAACTACAATTCTCTCTCCTCCGCAAGCTGACCAAAGCCCGTCTATGAAGTTCAGCAGGCCCGAAAGTGTGATCTTGCTGCTCTTCACCTCACTTTCTTCCTTAACCATTCTCTGAAGCATGTCACTTTCTCTCTCTTCCTTCTTCTCCCTCCTCTTGGCCCGCTGACCTGTAAGATCAGCCGAGCAATCGATGTCCTCAATAACTATAATTGCCTTACTAGAAGTTGCAATCAAGAGCTTCTTCAACTCTGTGTTATCTTTAACTGCAGTTAGTTCAAGATCGTAAAGATCATAGCCCAGAAGATTAGCCATTGCTGCAATCATGGTGGACTTGCCAGTTCCGGGCGGGCCGTAAAGAAGGTATCCCCTCTTCCAGGCCCGCCCGATTCTGGTGTAGAAATCCTCGCCTTTACTGAATGCCAACAGATCAGTTACAATGTCCCTTTTCTTCTCAGACTCCATTGCCAACTTCTCGAACGTTGCAGGATGTTCAAAGGCAACATGATTCCACGTGGACCCATTGTTGGTGTAGAGCTTTCTCTGTCGGTGTTTCACCTTGATTGCCTTCCCTTCTTTGAGGACGTAATCGAGGTAATTTTGGAGCACGAATTGTCTGTGCTTTTTGTGGAATCTGAGGTTGTAATAACGCCTCTCGTCGTTAACTGGCTGGAAAGAAAACGTCTGATTCTTGGAAACGTGTTTGGCCGAAGCCCACCAGACTTTGACGCCGTTATGTTCGTCAGCGACTTCTTCGTTGTCGTCCATGCTGAGAGAGACTGTTTGGGTGGTGTTCTTGGGTATGTCGGCCTTGAGCCGCCGCGCCTGGGCGGAGGAGGTGGTGCTGAGGTAGGTTTCGATGGCGGAGTAAGCTTCGCTGCGCATTAAACGCTCGCCGGTGAACTCGTTGAAGGTGATTTGGACGTAAGGAGAGAGGAAATTGAAGAATTTCTGAGAATGTCTATCGATGGAGTTTCGGATTTGGTGAGGGAAATACCGTTCGATAATTGCTTTCATAAACATGAAAGCAGCTATGATTGATCCTAATTGCCCAAATATTTCTCCTAACTTCATCGTTTCTGGGGAATTCGTCTAAGCTATGCTGACTTTCTTGCAGCAAGCTCAGAGCTCTCTCTCTATAAATATATATATTGGTGATCACATGTTTGTCATCTGATGACAGATGTGAATTCTTACACGTTAGGGTAGCAATGTGTCGTCGTCTTGCTCTATGAAGAAAACCTTTCGTCCACATTCTTTTCCTTTTCTTCAATTCTTTGGTATATTTTTAAGGGTGGGTTATTTTTTAAATATAAGTCTAAATATATTTTATTAAAAATTAATAATTCTGTTTTTTTGTTAAATATATCTCATTTTTATTTCTTATGTCTTTTGCGGACTCCATGAAGTTGTTAATTATGAACTTGAAATTCAAAGAAATTATAAATCTGCAATTTCAATTTCTCTATATTGAAGAAACATGGAGAAGAAGAAGAAAACAAGGCAGGATTTGCCTAAACCTACGTAATTCTCTACTTTCCCAGAAAAAATTCCAATTTTTTTTCTCTCTGTAATTTCTCTATCTACCATAAATTTCTGCACTTTCTCTCTTCTCTACCAAGAAAATTTAGGTTCACTTCCTCTCTTCTCTACCAAGAAAATTTAGGTTCAACGCCAATATGGCGGCTTAGGTTCAACAACCAAAATTTAGGTTCGCTCTATGTGGGTGACTTAGATTTCAATGTGACGGACTCCATGGAGTTGCTGATTAAGACCATCAGACGTACCCATATAAAACGAGCATATATATATATATATGAACTCTTGTACACAAAATTCTTAACAAAATCAAGTTTAGGAAAAAATCATTTAAAGAATAGTGTTAATTGTGTTACTTATTATATTTGTCCTTCATGGTGAAAGGTTTCAGATTTGAAGCCAAATATCAAAAAAGCCATAAATCTGCAAACTTCTCTGTATTGAAGAAAGATGGAGAAGAAGAAGTCAAGGCCAATTTCTATAATTGAGAATAGAAATAATATATATATATATATATAAAGGTATTTTAGTTAATTCATTCATGTTTAATTTTGTCATAAATAATGATTTTTGTAATCCCATTAAATAATGATTTTTAAAATTTATTTATTAAATTAATGAATTAATAGTGGTAGAACCTATAGGAGCGAATGACCTCACTATTTATAAAGGATTTATATACATGTTACTTCCTCGTTTTGAAAAAAAGATCATGTTTATAATAACAATTTTTAATTTGATCAATATAACAAAGGTAAAATCTTCTAAAATTATAAATTTACATTTATCCAACTGTTATTTGTTGATTTAACTTATTTGATCATATATAATATATTTTCAAAATAATTTTTTTAAATATTGATTAATTAAACAAAATCTTAATCTTTATAATAACATTTTGGGTGTTTTTATTTATATCATAAAATTTTCTTTTCCCACCACATTTATTTAATACATCAAATATAGTAATTTTATTTTATCATAATTTTCCAGCCTCAAACTCTACACCCACATTTCACCCTTCACATCGGGAGGTAACATCAATGAAAAGTTGAGATTTTGCAGTAACTAATTTTCTCTCAGGCTGAAGAATGCAAAGTCGTTGCCACTGCCGCGGCCTCATGGAGGTGTAAAAGCCTAGCCAAAGGCGCTCTGGTGTTCCCAGAGCCCTAATTTCCATCACCCATTTCCCCCTCTTTCAACGATGAATACTTTGTACTTTTTGCCTTTTAGGGTGTATCTCCTTCAAGAACTTACATCTAACGAGTTGCTCGCTCAATTTCTTACAATTTTTTTAAAGCTAAATTGGAGAAGAAGTAGATAGCTAATATCATTGAAAATCCGTCCATTGCAACCGAGGGTCCAGTTCGACGCTAGTAAACAACGGCCACACATTTTGGAAACTTTTCACTCTCACTAACAAAAATTTACAATAGTAGAAAATTGGAGAAGAAGACAGCGTTTGAGTGCAGAAGGAGAAAAAAGATAAAAAAATATGGATTTAAGAATATTTTTGTCATTTTCATTATGTTTCTTGTTCATAATTTTTTGTGGTGTTTAAAGAAAAAATAGTGGTGTCAATAGAATTACCTAACTTTTTTTTGGGACAACAAAATATTTTTGAAACTTAATTTTTTAATCTTTGGAACGGAAAGAGTATATTAATAGTGGTTGGACTTAACTGAAATATTTAACCTGAAATATTTAACCTAAACACAATAATTGATTTGAAAAAAAAAATTATAAATATAAAAGCGGTTAACATAATTCACAAAATAAGGCACCTTTCTATAACACACCGTTAGTTAAATCTGTTATCCCTCTACTAACCAAAAGTACCAAATTCAGTAGCCTGCTACGTGCATCCAACACTGTCATTTGTCTTCTTCTCCCTCAAAACAAAATTCCTTCAACATACCTTGTATCTGTGTCTGCTCTCTCAAAGCCTACAATTAGTTAAAAGGATGTCAACACCAATATAATCCATCATTTATACCACCCCGTTAGAAGCCACCGCAGGAAAAAGCAGAATCCGCAGCATATCGCCTGCATTGTGCATATCACGTTACATAAAAGCTTAAGCACACAGGTATGAGATTTGCTGTTAACAGGCTCGGCGAAAGGTAAAAGTACAGGGACCTGTTTTGGAACAAAAATTAGATCCCTGTACTTCCAACTTTTGTTTCAGGAGATCCTTCCATTTCTAAGTTTTGACTTCAACAGCATTCTTAACAATTTTGGCCAAAAAAGAAAATAAATCAGGGATGAGTTACCTGGAAAACTAACAGTAGAACACAAAGGGACTTCTCTGATCTCCGACCGAACTGTCTCAGAAATAAGTTCACAAGAGTTCCATCATTTGTCCCTGTTAGTAGGCCAGACTGGGGGTCAAACCTGTATATCATAAATTAAATTAATAAATATAAGAGGCAACTAATAAGAATCGTAAGAACACAGAAAAACATTGAATATGCCTACTTTGGCAATCGATGCCGCGGACAAGGTATAATACCAGCCAGCTGAGAGAGAAAAAAGGAGAAGTCATTAACCAATACATTTTCTTATGCATCTTTTCATGAGTTTAAGTGAAGGAGTGGATTGTGTGTGATGTACGCACGTGCGCGGCACACACATGCACACATATATAAAAACACACACACATACAAGAGATAGAGAGAGAGAGGGAGAGAACCTGAGGGAGCGAAAGCAGGAAGTTGAGAACTTGTGGAGTAAAGAATATCAGAAGTGTTTCACTGAAATAGAATTATGAGAATCTCTATGAATTAGACGAGGCTCAACTTATAATGAAGAAAAACTACAAAAAGACAACATGGATAGACAACCAAATTAAAGAATTTGTACAGAAAAGGCAGAAACCAGGAAATCTTTTGATTGAATGAAAGCTGCAGTTGGGGTGCAAAGTCGGCCCATCTATATTTGCATTAAGAAGGAATTATTTAAAGGTTGACAAGAGCTCTGCTTGCCACTACGTTCGATAATTTAGATTCTAATTTCCATAATGGGGAATAACAACTTAGAATAAGCTACAGTCAACAAAGCTGCTAATCAAGAACAAAACTTTTAACAGTAATATATTTGAAGTTGTTTAGTTAGTTTGGATAATAAACTTCTTGGAAAAGACACAGACGGCCACTTTTTGAAGGACAACCAGAACGAGCTGTACTTAGTTTTAAAAGTATAAACACATGCTGGCATAACTATAAATGGTGACGCTTAATCAACGTAGGACCTCCGCCTTGATTATGCTCTAATATTATATTGAGTGAGCACCTCATCTTAAAGCTTAAGCTATTAAAGATATTCGACTTTCCAACTATTTCAAGTATTATGAAGCTACAATATTATTATTTGAGATCTGAATGTGTTATGGAGAATTAAAATCACTCTTATTCATCCATATCCTAGAAGTTATTTGCATGCTCTATACATTTTAACCAAACTGAGCAGCAATGGTGTAGGATATAAAGAGAGACACCTGAAGTGGCCTAAAATGCCAACTACAGCCATGGTCATTCCAGCAAAGTAAGTATACGTGTCACCAACAAAAACTGAAGATGGATACCTATGACAAAGAAGAAAAGGGGTTAGCACCGGGAAGACTTTCTTATTCTGCATCAAATAATACAAAACATTGTTACCAGTTGTAAGACAGTAGAGCTAAAGAAGTTGCAAGCAAGGGTTGAATGAGGTAGATGGAGAATGCATGCGCTTGTTTGTATTCAAGATCAGTAGATGCCCCGATTTGCATGATGTTATGTATCAAGATCTGCAATAGCAATATGTTAGATTCTATACAAGCGTTGAAATGTGAATTATGTCAACAAGACGTTTTGCTTACAGCACAAGCGATAACAATTGTCTGTCCAACTTCAAGGCCATTGATACCAGCATGAATGTTAATTGAATTTGTGCAGAAAACAGCTAACAATCCCATGTAGAGCTTATATATCCACCCTATTAGAATAGCAACAAAGAAATGTTAGAGAAAATGAAACAGGCAGATTGGACAAAATATGAGCGCAGCATCAATGAAATTCACGTAGTGCCAAATGTATATTAAGATAAAGCTTCTTTATATCATCTACAGAAAGATTTTTTGAATAATTTACCTAAATCTAAAATCTCTAGTCCAACATATGGAACAAGTGGCTTTGGTATAATTATAGTTGTATGCCCAGCATAAGCCATCAACAGAGGAAGAGTAGCAATAGACGGCAACACCAATTTCCTGTCTTCAAAATTACACAAGAGCAGATAAGAATCTAGCATAGAGGAGATTATGAAAATAATGCAGAAGAGACATCAAGGTAGCTTACACTCTCCAAGGTACATCAAGGACGTCATCAACAAAACCAAGTAGAGTCATGAAGCAGATTGATGCTAGTGCAGCATTGTATTCAACGAGCCACTTAAGGAAAAAAGAAAACATGTGACTCTCTCACCACATTTAATGTACTAACGAAGACCTAGAATAGTTTGGACAATCAATAATTCTTCAATTGAAAGGATAAGTGTGACAGAAAAAAACATACTAAAGGAGGAAGAGAATAAGTAAGGAAGAAGATGGACATGCATGTCAAAAGTACCAACCTGCACTTACTTTGTAAAACTTCCAATTTCGTAGTGTGTTATTACTACTGCGCTAGGGGAAGGGATATCAACCTCATAACTAATTCAAAGCCAAATGTTGATACTGACATGCGGAAGTGATTTCTTTACCTCCAGAGTTTGTGTTCATGAGGTGGATAAATATTTTTCTCTTTAGATATCAACAGAAGAAATCAAACTCTGTACAACTTTTTTTTTTTGGTTGGCATTCGTCATTACAACACTGCACATGGCAATGATTACATTTTTATGTCACACTTGAGTATTTATTCTTGATCTACACATGTCAGTAAGCAACAACTAAAAGTGTCACTCTAAATACCCTAACCCATTTTTATGCTTGTACTAAGTCCCACAAAGTATTGTGCATTTGTCGGTGAAACTTTGCTTGTACCAATTGTCATACTGTTTATAAACATCCTTTAAATGAATTTATACCCAATGTTCAAACTAGATTGTGTGCACCTCATCTACAGAGGGTACTTCATTAGCTTCCACAACTAACTACAGACTACGAATTTTTGCCAACACCACTGGTAACTGTTTTCATTCTCCCTATCCCCAGTTCACGCATTTATAAGTGTTCCTACTGCTACTATCAAAGGCCACAACATTCCGTATCTTCTCCACTTCCAATAGTTTTTTGTGGGAAATTCTTTCCATAGTTCTATAGGTGACTTGTAGAGACAAAAAGGGCAACAATTTTAATTAGCCACCAAGAACATTTTACAACTTATTATACATTATGTGAATTGAACACTCAAAGGACTAATATGAGGCAGCACAGACTGTATATGGTGCACAATTTCTAGAATTCGTAAAGTATATAGTGTATATGCGTAGTTAAGGTATTAAAGATTAAGGCAAGTAAAGGTAAGACAAAATTACATTGGAATCTGCTGTGAAGTTGAAGTATTGAAACAGGATAGTCACAGCTAGAAAAACTATCCCAACAACAATTCCTAATGATTCAGGCCTGCATAGCATCAAACAAAAAAATTAAATCAAACTTACAATAGGTAAGAGAAGACCATCCCAAATTCAATGTATGGGCTAATCACTGTGCATTGCTTTGTATATTATTTGCAATTCCAGGTTTTTCTAAATCTATCGCAGTAGTCTCTCGTTAAATACGCATTTGAGCTCAAAATATACCAAACTAAAGAAATTAAATAGCATAAGCATAGTTATTAATAAACTTACACTTTGATGGATCCATCTGGGGTGCCTTTCTTGTTAATATCATACCCAAATAAATTCCTTCTCAATACGTACTTTGACGCCACGGGGATCATTCTAACAGTAATGAAAAATCCCATAACGCTGACGAGTGCACTGATAAAGATCGACTTTTTAACCTCATAATCAATTCGATAGTGATAAAAAATCAAGTAAAAATAAGGGATCGAAAATATGAGCGAAATTTTGAATATTGTGGAAAATTTAGCAGGCCGAATTGGGGGTTCGGACGGCGGGTTTTCGGACTTTGTTTTCTCCGGGCCGAGTATCGGAGTGGTGTCTGTTGTTGCTGAAGCTCGCTTCCTAGCTGCCATTGCTACACCTGAATCCTGATCTCCGAAAAAATCCCTGCTCTCTCTCTCTCTCTCTCCCCTTTCTATTTGTATACACATATCTTATACGGCCACGTAGGATGTGCTTGTCATATGTGGGACAGTGGAGATGAGATGGCATACATAGTAGCCTTGTTTTTGAGAAACTACTAAAAACACATTGCTTCAACTCCCATCAATTAATTAGCCAAATTCATAAGTTTGTATAATAGTGAAACATTAATTTATCCCGATTTCAAATGTTACAGTTTTATTGTCAACCTTCTACTCTATTAGCTCATATTTTAGCAGACAAACAGATCAATTTATAAATAGGAGACAAACATAATATTAAAATCAAATGCAATCATTCATCCAACCACTACCCCTCACATCCTTAGTTAAGTCGTTGTGCCTCACTCCCAAACCCAATTTGCATGGGTCGGTCCTGATGTAGGCCAAGTGGGTAAGGCTTTCTGTAATGGATTGTAATGACTCACATAATGTTGTGGTTGGCTAAGGAATTTGCATGTCGGGCACCATAATCGTCATCACCCCAGCCTGTGGGTGTGATCGTTTTGTAATTTTCAACGACATAATCGTCATCACCCCAGCCTGTGGTTGTCCTTTGACTCAGAGACCAAATAACATTATTGAGATCTAGAAAGAGCTCATGATCGATTTCCATATCCCAAACGATTTTGTTGACGTAAGATTGGGTCTTGCACCTGTATGTTGCATGAGAAGCCTTTCTTTCGAGACTAGAACCGTTCTTTTGCATTGACAACTACTTCTTTCCCAGCATAGTAATCCCACTCTTATCACCTTCATGTAGAGATGCACACAAGCTTTTATCTGCATTAGTTCCACCATATATCCTATGTAGAGATGTTAAACGGGCTAGCCCTAGCGAGTTTCGGGCTAATCGGGCCTTGATTTAATCAGGTCAATTTAAACGGGCTTGATTATAGTGAACCTAACCCTAACCCTAGCGATTTTCGGGCTAATCGGGCCACTATCGGGCTATGAGTTAAAATAGTCAAATTATATATTTAAATTTAAAATTTTAATTGAATGCATATTATGCTCTATTTAAAATACACTTTTAGATAACATTAAAAGATTATATATTTTAGAACTTTTATATCACTATACAAAATTTAAAGATTCAAACATTTAAGTCAAATATATTATTTCATTCTCTCAATTATAGCTTTAAGAGCATTCACTGTCATAAAATTTGAAATTATGTTACATTTAAGTTCTAAATTTAATTGGCATTATTTAGAATCTTCTAGTAATTAAATATAAATTTTAATATATTTTACTAAAAACCAAATATGGTATATGAAAAATAATTAAAAATGGTGTATATTATTAATTTGATATTAAAAAATTGACAAATAAGAAAAAAAAGTTCGGGCTAAGCGGGTTAGCCCTATAGGGCTTCGGGCTAATCGAGCTCGGGCTAAACGGGTTGAGTTATAAACGAACTAATAAAATCAAGTCCTAACCCTAAAATTTTTCGGGCTAAACGGGTCGGCCCGTCAGGCCATGACCCTTTTAACATCCCTAATCCTATGGAACCTATCACTCTGCAAGACTCATATAGGCACGAGTCCTAAATCAACATGCAAAAATAAACACTCCTGAGAAAAAATAATTAAGAATTTAAATAAACCACGAGATGCCATCATCTTCTGTTATAACCTTCTCTCATTATCCCATCCTTGCCTCCTTCCCTCCATGATCACAAACTCTGAGAAAACAAGAATCTAGGTTTAAGAATGAGGGTGTTTTGTTTGATTTAACTATTCTACAAATGATAATAAATAAAGCAAAATAAAATTCAATTGAACTTTTCAACTAATAAACAATATTCGTTATCCCCTACTTTTAAATATACTGTTCAATTGTTATGACGTTCCCTCTAATTTTAATCATAAGATCTGTACCCAGCAATCAACAATAAACTTTGTTCATCTAATTGTTTCCTAAGTATAATTAATCTAAAAAAACTCTTGGATTAATCCATTTTATTCAATAATTCAAAATAAGTTCTTTGAATTTAATTTATTACGCTCTCAAATTAAGACATAATGTAGACAAGTTATTTAATACACAAAGCTCATTTCAATTAATCCTAAACATTATTTTAAGAAAGTGAAGTTATTTAAACAAAATCCATAATATACAAAATATATATATATTATTTTTAAAATGTTATTAATTATTTCAAAAAGTGAATATTATTTTTTAAAAAAAATTAAACTAAAATATAATTAAAGTTGAAATGTATGTATAGAACTTTGAAAATTTTAAAGAAACCTAAAAGTTAATTTTAAAGATACAAATTTAATTTAAAAAAAATTAAAATTATATATGAATATTGAAATCCTTTAAGTAATCTAAAAAGTAACTGAATAATCTGAAGTTTAAAATAGAGAGGATAAGTTTGATTTTTTAAAAATATCATTTCGAACTTTTTCATATAATTTTTAGTTTATTTTTTTTTTCACTATTTTCAAATAATTTCAGGTCGTAATATATGCTCTGATTTCCTAAATTAAAATCTTGAATCATTTGAATTTTTTTTACAATATATGTTTATAAGAATTATGGATTTTAAATAATGAATTTTTTATTTTAATATATTTCTATATGTGTTTTAAAAATACTTTTCAATTTGAATTTTATTTTTTCTTATTTTTATAGAACTTTCAGATTTTTCATATAATTTATAGATTTTTTAAAACAATTCCATTTTTTATACATAAATTTACGTAATTTTATATAAACTAATATGTTTTAAAATAATTCTCAGATTTGATTTAATATTTTCAGAAATTTATAATTTTTTAAAGAAAAATCATTATTATAATTATCACATAGGATTGGAAAAAATTATAAAATTAATCCTCTATCTTTTGGGCGGTCCCAAATTAGTCTTGTATCTTTTTACTCTATCAATTTTCTCTTGTATATTTTTTAATGTTCGATTTCAATCCTATTTTTTATGAGAATTGATAATGTTGTCAGAAAAAAATATGTGTCTCTCACGTGATCTCAAATAAATTGGGGCTTTATAATATTTCGGTCAGCTCAATTACGTGGCAGCGTCAACGTGGAATATCATGCTACGTCGAACCAAAAATTTGTCAATTGTGTCAAACTCAATTCTATTTGGTCTAGATTTGGAGGATATTGAGGGAAAGCCTTATAAATTTGGTTTCGATCCGGGCTTTTTCTTTTTGGAATGGTTCATAAAATTTATTCCACATTGGCACTGCCACATAATCAAGCTAGTTGAAATATTATAAATCCACAATTTATTTGAGATCACGTGAGAGGTATATGTTTTTTTGACAATATTATTAATTCTCATAAAAAATAGAACTGAAATCAAACATTAAAAAAATACAGGACTACTTTTTTAGTTTATCCAAAAGATACAGGACTAATTTTGTAATTTTTCCGTAAATTGTTTTAACATCTGGTTAATAAAATTGGTTCAAGAGTCCACATTGTGACACTTATGTACAATTCATGTACAAATTGAGCCCAATTGTGAGATTCAGGCCATAATTGCTTAATTCGTACATTTTAAAAATTAAAAAAGTTATCGTCCGAAAATACAAGTGAGCGATATGTATGGGTTTTTTTTCAAAATAATGCGAAAAAAATAATTTACAAAATAGGTGGGTTTTAAAACAATTTTTTAAAATAGGTAAAACGTCAGCGATTTAAAAGTTAAACAAAAAACATCACCTTAATTGACGTTCTTATCATTCTTATGTATATATATAGATACCCTACACATACATAACACATACCATACCACATGCATCCATGCATTAATATATATATATATATATATATATATAGACATACACCACAACAACATATATATATATACACACTCGCACATACATATATATACTCGCACAAACACACACACACACACACATATATATATGTAATAATTTATATATATAATATATATGTATATATATTTTTATTTTTATATTATAATTATTTATGTTATTATTAGAATTTATTTTATATATTTATCAAAATTATAATATTATTAATTAATATATATATTTAGGAATTTATTTATATATATATTTTTTAAAATAAATAAAATAAATATTTGAAATTATAAAATATTATAATGGTATTTAAGAAAATTTAAAAAATATAAATTTAAGAAATATATATTATAATGTATAATTTTTTTTCTAAAAAATAAATATTATATATTTTAATAATACATAAATATATATATAAAAAAACAAAAACGTCAGCCGCACTGACTTTTTTTAAAACGTCAGTTGCGTTGACGTTTTCTTATATTTTTAATTTTTATTTTAATATATATATACATATATATATTACCTATATATATATTCTGAATATATATATATATGTGTAGGAATTTATGTATATATATTTTATTAAAATATATATTAAATTATAAATTTAAAAATTAAAATATTATAATGTTATTTAAGATATTAAAAAATATTGTTTAAATTAAAGTATAAGTTTTAATTAATACGTAAATATATATAATATATATAATTTAAAAAAAATAGAAATCGTGAGTCGCACTGACGTTTTAATAAAACGTCAGTTGCGCTGACGAAATTTCTTTTATTTATATATATTATAAATATATATATATATATTATAAATATATATTCTGAATATATATATTTTTATTATAATATTATATTACTTAAGAATATATATATATATATATACAAATTTATGTATATATATTTTATAACAATTATTTAAAATAAAATTTTAAAAAGTAAAATATTATAATGTTAAATAAGATAATAAAAAAAATTATTTTAAATAAAGATTATTTTTTAATTACTATTATTTATAAATTTATTTTCTGAAAGATATTTAATTATATATTTTTTAATAATAATACATTAATATATATATAAAATATATTATATATAGATATATATATTTATAAAAAAATATATATATAAATATATTCTAAATATATATTTTGAATATATTAATTCATATTCTGAAAATAAAATAATATATATATATTAATAATATATAAATATATATATATATATATATATCAGAATAAATATATAATATATTATAAATAAATATATATATGAAATATATATATATTTTAAATATATATTCTGAATATGTATATATATTTTTATTTATTAAGTAAATATATAAAAATTTATATTAAATTATAATTTTAAAAAGTAAAATATTATAATTTTATTTAAGATAATAAAAAAATTATTTAAATTAAAGAATAAATTTTAATTATTAATATGTATAATTTAATTATCTTAAAAATAAAAAAAAATATATATATACACAAATAATAAAAAAAATTAAAAAATCGAGTTGCGATATTATTTAAGATAATATAATAAAATAATTATTATAAAAAATATATCTATATATTTTACAAAATATAGATTATTTATGAATAATTATAATTGAAAAATATAATTATAATATTTTATATATTATTATTTATATAATATATATATATTTAATTGAAATAAATAATAATTTCTGAAACTAATAAATGAAATGTCTTTCAATGTCAGATGATATTGTCAGTCACCAATTTGTTACAGAGTCTCGTGAATTGAGTGTCAATCATCAGTTTTGTTACAGAGTCTCGTGAATTGAGATTACTTTTTTTGCGTGCATGTCTTCTCAAATCCGAATAAAATTTGCACCGCATCGTGTAGTCAATTCAATAATAATTATGTTGTTGAAGTAATATAAATAGGAATATATTAGGATAATACATAAATGAATAAGGAGAATGAGTAAGGAAAAAGGGCGTGCTTTCACGAGTGAT
Source organism: Caryopteris x clandonensis (assembly GCA_028749325.2). NCBI lineage: Eukaryota > Viridiplantae > Streptophyta > Magnoliopsida > Lamiales > Lamiaceae > Caryopteris > Caryopteris x clandonensis. Next base: position 1,605,142 of record JAPYKT020000037.1, on the reverse strand, counting down.
GAAGTGTACACCGATCTCTCGCCAATTCTAGATGAGAATAAGCCTTATTTCGATATTACATTGTCGAAATCACATTTTGCCCCGCACTATCTAATGGTAATTTTTGTTTAATAAGAATATTTGTGTATATTTTTTATTTAAAGGTTGATTTGTTTATATTTTTATATTTTCATGCAGTTATTACCTAAGGAGATGATCAAACTCTTGTCTAACACTGAAGTCCCAGTTATTTTATATTGTTTGATATATCATGGAAACCACAAAAAATCGAAATTTGATAATGCAAGTTGGGGGCGCTTTGTGGAGGACACCAGATTAAATTTGGGTGATTTATGTATTTTCTTAGTGGTTGAAAATACTGAAACGAAAATCACTTTTAAAATTTGTTTGGTTAAATTCAGTGCTTCTTTAATATCTGAAGATGTATCCGGTACAAGTGGTAGTTCATGTGGTTAATTATGTCCATGAAAAATTGGTAATAAGGATTTTATTTTGTTTGTTGTGTTTTTTTAGAAAAAGTTTATTTAGTTTGTTGTTGTTTTATATATATGTTATTGTGTAATAAAAAAGTTTATTTATTAAATTTTTTCATAATATTGTTATTTAATTATAATTATTTGCCTTGAATAAGATGAAGAAATAAACATTATATATAAAGCGCGAAGCCGAACTGACGGCGATTACAACAACTACTAACTTAACCTTAACATATACTATAACACGCAATACAATCAATATACCCTAATATCATTACAATATTCATGCAAATATATAATTGAATTAGCAATCGTAGCTACACCAAATCATTTTATATTTGCCTTGGATCTCTCCATATTTAAGGAAGATGGTCCACCGACGACGTCATTATCTTCAAAATTGAAAAGCTTCTCTAGTTGGTCGAAGAATGGCTCATTATCCATTATATATGCAATTGTATTTGTCATTTTGGGATCACGATCCTATAAATGTAAGAATAATTAATATAAGTGTAAATAAAATATCTACAATAAATAAAATGAATGCTTATTTAATTTTTAGAGAAAATTACCCATAAATGCCAATAATGAGGTGTAGCGTTTATGTACCGTCGTTCACCAACCATACGAACTCGAGCCGTCATTATCATTTTTTTGAACGTGTAGTGATGGGATTGTAGCAAATCAACACTTCTTTTCATGTCAGCGTAAGAGAACTTACTCTCCTTGAATTGGTTCTTCAAAACATTTCTTACGTTCAACAAGCAGTTGTTATTATGGTTACCGATTTCCCAATCACCTGCTTCGACGTCCTTCACAAGAGTATCTACAAGCACGGTCTCCATATCCTTTGTCCAGTCGGCGTTGGAGTAGAACTGAGCTTCAAACAAGTTATAACATTTTGATTGTGGAGGAAGAGGAGAGAATTCTAGTTGTTTATCCATATTTGTATGTAAGTAAATTGAGTCACCACACACATATTTATAATGCTTTCTCCCTAGGTCCCTTAAATTTTTTTTTTCTTTTAGGCATAAAGTTAATAATATAGTTGATGGGAAGTTTTTTTTTTTGATATTAACATATTAAAAAAAAATGTAGAAACCATAGCTAAATGAAAGCAGGTAATTCTTAAAACTAAATAAACATAGTCAAGCACATTTGTCTATATTTTTAGAAGAGTAATGAATATCAGTTTATAAGCAAAACAAGAATAACAGATTGACCACCTACTTCAACATCGAATAAATTCATGGTCGATACGGAGTGTTTGATGGGTTGAAAGGTTGGTATGCAGGATATTCACGCTCTTCAAAATGCCCTTGCTGCACATGCCACTCGTACTGTTGTCTCTGCATATCAAGTGCAACTTGAGAATTATATGCCTGACGATGCATATATTCTTCAATGTTGGCAACCCGTGTGTCTAAGGTATTTCTCCATTCTGACCAATCGTTCCAACCTATATGATATGTATGTGGAGGGTGGGGCTACTGGGAAGTTTCGGCCTCTTCCATCATCTCATCTTCAGTTTGTTGTTCGTTATCGACCTCCATAGGTTCGGTTCTTGTATATGTACCTCTTCTCCCCCTCTTCCTTCTAGTCTCTTGATTACTCAGTTCTCTCTCGCTCTCCTCGATGTCTTCATTGTGGATTGAGCCATTAAGCAGAATATTCGGTACTTTTTCACCAGATACATTTGTCAGCCGAGACTTGGGCAGAGCAAGTCTTTTCTTATCAGATAAAATAAGGTACAATTTTCTCGTGCCGGGATGCAACATACACATCTTCATGTTGATTAGAAGTTCAAGGTTGATGGTTGTTTCGCCTGGAGTTTCTTCCAACCCTTCCAAATTAATCCCGTAATAACGAGCAATTGGAGTAATCAAGCCTCCAATATGGTTGCTACTTGCTGTTTACTTCGAACGAACTGTCGTAAAACCATCGGTGCTACATTGAATTTTTTCTCATTCAACAAACACCAGAGAATGAACAACTCATCCAATGTAACAACCCCCGGTTCAGGTTTTACCAAAATTGTGCTTGAGAGGAAACGTTGGAAATATTGAATAACCGGGCTTCTTATACTTGATGTTTTTGATCGGCTTGGGTTGTAAGCGGATGCTTTGTCTAGGGAAGCCTCAGTTATATCCTTCCAAAACTGGATTGGATTGAATTCAGGGAAGTTGATCTTCGTATCCGGCAGATTGGATGGTTTGTTTCTCGGAAATCCATAAATTTCATTCAACGTTAGTGGCCAAAACTTTCTGGACTACGCATTTCTTTTCGCGGCACACTCAACTCGGTCATTGACTCAACTCGGTTGACCGAGTTGAAACTTCAATAATATATATAAATTTTTTTGTTTGTTTTTGGGCATTTCAATTCATGTAATCAAAAAGTATTTTCTTGCAATTATTAATTAATGATTGAAATTGAAGTAAACAATGGTAAATAATAAGGAAAAAATAAAATCAATATCAAACACACGAATTGTTTGGATCTAAATAATCTATATTCACGAATATTACAAATGACCTCCTGTACGACAACCTTGAATTCTTCTAGTTCGCTGACCTCTTCCTTGACCTTGCCCGTCATTTCCTGACGTTTCTTGTTGTCTTCTTCGAATTCCACCTCTTCTACCTCTTCTGGGAACAACGGGTGCTTGTGGCTGTATTTCTTCTTCGACGTCATTTTCCTCCAAGGCTGGGGTCGAAGGAATTGTCATTCTGCTGGAAGATGACGTAGACTGGTCTGCTACATCCCTGAAGTAGCCACATCTGAGTACTGGAATTGAATAGGAGTAGGACATACATAGTCGTATTTTGGCTCATTCCTAGTTTCTCTTGCTCCGAGGTCAACGTTCATATAATGAAATGGCGAGGGAGTGGACATAGATGGATGGTATGGTGTCGGAGTATACGTCGGTGTACTCATTGAAGTTCTATATACATCCGACATATTTCCTTCAGTTTGGCATCCTGGTCGCGAAGATGTTGATGCAAAGTTCCTAGGTGGTGGCATCCGATCTTCAGGGCTACTTTCATCAGCACCCCTATGACGCCTTCTACTTCTCAAAATTGTACCTGATTGACTTTGCGACTCTTGTTGATGTGCTGGCTGGGTATACGTCATATGCGGTGGCTCCGGGGACAGTCTCTCAATTCTTCGCTTTATAATTTCATACAATAAGAGTTGTTCATGTAACAAAGTATTCAGTTGCTCAATGTCGAACCTATTTATATTCTTTATGTTTCTCTTCATGGGTTCCAACTGTTCAATCTACAAATAAGATAACAAATGCACATTAAAACACCAATCATGTTGAATAAATATAAAAATAATTGTAGAATTAGATATATGCTGCGTACCATGTAGTGCATCAATGAAGCATCTCCAATTTTTATTTCCATTTTATTTCATACGTATCTACAGGGGATATAAAACAATGTGTAATCGAGTTATACCAATCATAGTAATTTGGAGTCGTCGTTGGGTTTATAACAAATTGGGTTCCCGTGAGATATTCATGTCTTTGATTCCATTGATGAACATATTTTGCGTGTATGTCCATCCAGTTGGCATTTTTATGCCCTTTACGATCAATATGATGCACGTTCGTCTTCCAGTCATCAAGAGGGTCGATCCGATTAGGTATGTCTTGCAACACTCAGAACTGACATAAGACTCTCTCTGGATGATGAAACTCCACAAATGAGAAGAAAATGAGAGGACATTGAGCTCGCACATTGTCCGAGAAGCAGCAGGAAGGTAAATGGAGTACTTCCGGTTGCGACCAATCATATGGATCCCACGTAAACTGGTGAAACACAAAAAAAAACATATATATATATATTTTATTATTACATATAAGAATTGTTCAAATAAAGTAAGAAATTGAACCTAGTCATGGGTCAATTTATCCAAGATTTCTCGGAAAACCTTCACTTGGCGCCTACCAGTGTGCACAAAACTGCTAACATTATTCAAACTATTACATATATTTTACTAGTTAATTAGTAGATGCATTACACTTGGGTGTGCATTGTAAATATTACCAATAATGATAAAATAACCAAAATTACAGGGTGTGCATTGTAAATATTACCGGGCACCGAAAGGGGGGACAGGGAGTGTACCACCACCCAAATGTTCAGGTCTTTCAATTTCTAGCATATTTAATCTACTTGTCTTATATACAGGCACAATGGACGAGATTCGTGACCATGCCCAAATCTATCAAATATTATGAACACGTAAAACATTCGTAATTAATGAGGTTATGTATAATAGATTCATTAATATTTCTTATAAAAAAGTACCTGTAACAGTTGAACTGGGCCACCGAGATTTTCTTTAGTTTTTAAAGCGCCATCGCACAAGTGACGGTATAGATAGGATGGCACTGCCCCAGCTGAATTCATTAACTGATTTTAAATCTTGCAGGCATTGTAAATATACTAGTGGTAACAAATTTCCACTAGCATCAGGGCACATCACACCGCATGTCAGGAATAAAGCACATGCCCGTGCATATTGCTCAACATGTTCAATTGTGCTATCATCCGTCACCAGATGCGATCGCATATGAGCTGCTAAAGAGCTGGCTCTAAGCTTTCCACTTTTTGTGTGGGATAGTTCTGGCGTGTAACCTAACATCGCCTGACAGTAATTAACCCACTCATTGGGAGACAGCGTAGGATCAAGTCCACACACCGGATCTCCTTCAACCGGCAAACCCCCGATTAAGGCGACATCCAACAAAGTCACAGTTGCTTCACCCACAAGCAAGTGAAATGTGTGCATTTATGGTCGCCACCTCTCCACCAAAGCGGTTATTAAGTGGTTGTCTGGGTAAAACCTCCCGCACCTATACACACCGTAATAACCCATTTGAAATAACAAATCCAGTACGCGTGTGTGGATCTCAAACCCTTCATCTTCAAATAATTCCCAAAAATCATTATCGCACCGCCTAAAGCGAAAGAAAGAGTTCAAATCCACGTCGGGCTTCAGTAGGCCCTCAAAAATGTGTTGAGATTGAAGGGTGAGAACTGTCGGTTCCCTGGGGCCATAGTGGTTCTGTGAATTGATATCCATCGATCACTGCAAATGAAAAAACAACATTAATGAATATAGGTCTTTCAATTGCACATCTTTAAAATGCAAATTGAAATTTGAACAAACATGTCTCAAACAAAAACGACTTACTCCATGTGGGGCATTAAATGTTGGTATTGACTTGATTGCACTTAAAAGACCTGCATTTCTATCTGAAATAATGCACATCTGAGCCTTCCCACCTATGACGAACTTGCAAATCAAATCCAAAAACCACTTCCAAGATTCAAAATTCTCCTCGTCTACAATAGCAAATGCTAGAGGAAATATCTGTTTGTTTCCGTCCACTGCAATGGCTATCAGTATTTTATGTTTGTATTTTGTGTATAGATGTGTCCCATCAACACTGATAATCGGTGGACAGTATTTGAACCCAGTGTAACAAGGCTCGAACGCCCAAAAAACATATTTGATAATATATATATTATTTTTTTGAAAATTACACATAATAATATTAATTAAAACTTATACTTTAATTTAAATCATATTTTTTAATATCTTAAATAACAATATAATATTTTAATTTTTAAATTTATAATTTAATATATATTTTAATAAAATATATATACATAAATTCCTACACACACACACATATATATATTAAAAATAAAAATTAAAAATATAAGAAAACGTCAGCGCAACTAACGTTTTAAAAAAAGTCTGTGCGGCTGACGTTTTTGTTTTTTATATATATATATATATTTATGTATTATTAAAGTATATATTATTTATTTTTTAGAAAATAAAATTATACATTATAATATATATTTCTTAAATTTATATTTTTAAAATTTTCTTAAATACCATTATAATATTTTACAATTTCACATATTTATTTTATTTATTTTTTAAAAAAAAATATATATATATATATATAAATGTGTTTGTGCGAGTATATATATATATATGTATGTGATTGCGAGTGTGTATATGTTGTTGTGGTGTGTGACTATATATATATATATATATTAATGCATGGATGCATGTGGTATGTGGTATGCATGTGTAGGGTATATATATATATATATATATATACACACACACACACACACACATAAGAATAATAAGAACGTCAATTAAGGTGACGTTTTTTGCTTCACTTTTAAATCGTCAGCTCCGCTGATAAAACGTCAGTGTGGCTGACGTTTTACCTATTTTAAAAAACTGTTTCAAAACCCACCTATTTTGTAATTTTTTTTTCGCATTATTTTGAAAAAAATCCATGTATGGGTTAAAAAGATGACTAACTTTATTTATTCGGATGACACTCTTTTTTTAGCATCCTATCGACATAACTTCAATAACTGGTAACTATCAATTTAGAAGCTCTACCACAATCGATATTCATAAATAGAGATACCATACATTTGATCAAATCAACTTTATGTATAACTTGCCCAATGAGTTACTCATTTTTTTTTTCTCTAGAAACCTATGAAATTTGATTTTTTTGAACAATTAAATTAGGCCGACAAATTTTTAAAATCATCTTCTTAATTTCGCCAATTATGAAGAATTTTGGCCTGAAATGGCCCAGTCAAGACCATCAACAAATATTTTCACATTCTTAATTTGGTTAATACTCCCTTTTTTAATGTCACTAGAAAACATTAAAAAAAAAATCAAACAAGAAATATACAGGATGAAGTTATAAAATTGAGAGTTAATTGCGTAAAATTGCACAACTTTTTCTTTTTTTAAATTATATAATATCTCTTAAAAATTGTTAATTAATACATGAATTTTTATTTATTTTTATTTTATACACGAGGTGACTTTCCAATGAAAAATCAATAGGGTAGGTTTGTTATAAGCTTGAAAAAAAAATATTTTCAATCTCAAAGTATCTCATTCCCGTTTGTTTTGAGTAGTAAAATTGTATTTTACTATTTAATAAAATTCTACCCTAATATATATTTATGTGTCTATATCCTTATTTTTCTTTTTATCTTTTAACTTATTTCTCTTTATCAATACAATATAATATTATAATAAATAATCTTTTCTAACATTGATTTGATATTACAGCTCAATTTTATCCTAAGCAATCTCAAAACAATCAAAGATTATTACTATTCAACTTTATTTAACAATCCTAAAATTTTAATAAGTCGGGATTTCCCGTGACCCATTTACACTTAAAAGAATTATCCCAATAATTTTTTACAGATGTTATATAAGGGGTTATTTACCGAAATAATGTGAAAAAAAAACCAGCCTGACGTTTTTATTTTAAAAAAAAAAAAATATATATATATATATATGCTTCATGCTACATTCATCCTATACAATGATATATATATATATATATACATTTGCATGTCATATGATACATATATATATATATGGTCGTGTATATATATATATGCAAATATATATATATTCGTATATATATACACGTAGATATCTATTTATAATATGTAGTTCTGAATTTATTTATATTATTTAATAAATTATATTTATATGATTAGAAATTAATAAAAAATTTGTATTTTTATTTAAAGTAAATAAAATATAATATTAAATATATAAAAATAATTTTTATTAAATAAATATATATTTATTTCAATAATATATAAATTAATAATATAATTATAAACCAATAAAATAAATATTTATATTCAACCTAATTAAATTATATAAAATATTTATTAATAATTATAAATTTTATATTACGTATTATTTGAATAATTTAAATAAATATATATAAAGATATATAAATTATATTAATATTTTTATATAGAAGAGGTATGTTATATTAAAATTAAATTTATTAAGATATTATAAATGAATTAATACATAATATAATTAAAAAAAAGTATTTTATATAGAGTGTTTAAATATATATATATCATAAATATTAAATAGATAAAAAAAATACAAAAAATAATTTTTTTTAAATAAAAAATAATCACTATATCTTAATATTAAATTCTCTAACTATCTCTATACAACTATACATTTTTATATATAATTAATATTTATATATAGGAATAATTCTATTTTCTTTTAAATTTTAAATAAATAATTTCAATAGATAAAAATAATTAAAAAATTACAGAAATATTTGAAATATATATATATATATAATTTAGTTAATATATATATAAATATACATACATAAATACATACATGGCCCAAAACGAAGTGTGGTTCCCAGGTTTCAAACCCACAACTACAGACGTAAGAAGTCTTTCACCACTGGAGCAGATTACATGTTTGATCTTTATATGATATAATTATATTTATATTTATATAAAATATAAAACAATATATTTATAACATTTTTTATTTTTAATTATATTATGTAATAATTCATTTATAAATTTTTACAAATAATTTATATTAAATTACATTCAATAAATACCTATAATAAAATATATAATTTAAATAAATATTCATTAATTTTTCAAATTTTATTTATAATATGATTTAATTAATTTAAATAAAAATATATACATATATTTCTAAATAATATTTATATAAGAAAAAAATTACGATAATTGTATATACTTTAAACATAATTAATAATGTATAATATATATAGTAAATATAAATAATATACATAATATAAAATTTAAAAAATTTAAAAGAAACGTGTGGCCTAGTGACCTTTCTTTTAAAACGTTAGTGGACCTGACGTTATATATTTTTTTTATATTTATGAAAATATGTATATATATATAATTTTTATTTAAAATATTCAAATAATACTTAAAATAAAAATATAATAATTATTAAAAAATATTCTTTAAATTTTTAAGAAATTTATTTGTAATATAATTTAATTATCTTAAATAAAAATATAAAAAAATTTAAGTTTACAATTATATAATATATATTTATATAGAAAAATTATATATACATATATTTCTAAATAAATATTTATACAAGAAAAAAATTAATATATACGATAATTATATATATTTTAAACAGAATTAATAACATATAATATATATATTAAATATAAATAATATATATAATATAAAATAAATGAAATTTTATAAGAAACGTCAAGCCTAGTAACGTTTCTTTTAAAACGTTAGTGGGCCTGACGTTATATTCTATTTTTTAAATAATTAATATATTATATATATATATATATATATATTTTAAATTATTCAAATAGTAATATAAATATTTAAATTATTAATAAATATTCCTTAATTTCTTTAATATGATTTTTTTAAATTATATTTTTTATTGGTTTATAATTATATTATTAATTTATATTTTATTGAAATAAATATATATTTATTTAATAAAAATTATTTGTATATATTTAATATTATATTTTATTTACTTTAATTAAAAATACAAAATTTTAATTGATTTCTAATAATATAAATATCATTTATTAAAGAATATAAAAAATTCTGAAATACAAATTATAAATATATACATATATATATATATACGTGTATATATACCAAAATATATAATATATATATGCTTGTATATATATATATACACACTGCCCTATATATATATGTATCATATGACATGTAAATGTATATATATGCATATGCATCATTGTATAGCATGTGGCATATATACATGTTAGATCATAATCTGTGCACGTGTGTAATGGTTCAATAGTAGTGCTAACTGTAAATGAAATTACGGAAGCTTATAATAAACTTTGATTTTAGATGAAGAAGAAATCTCTTATTCCTCTAAAGTAATTTTATTAGAAGACATATTTGTTCCCACAAATGTTACAATAGAATTTACAAGTATTTGGCTCCCCCTAAATACTTGTCTACCCGTGTAACTCGATCTTCTAATCACTTACTTGACCATCTAGTCCCCTAGATGGATTTTGATACAAACTCCCGTTTGTAAGATGTTGAAATCTCCCGAAATCAACTTGTGGTGAATTACCGAAGTAATGCAGACTCTGCGTGGTTCACGATCAGGTTGCCCTTGAGTTCTTGTTAGGCTGTTGTATTCTCACGAATATGACAGCTTCTTCACCAGCCTCTCTACTTAACTCTGCCCTTATGAAGGTAATTGAAAAGTATCAGAGATACCATCATCTTTGGCTAGAGGTCTTATTTACACTCGTGTCTTTCCCCTCCAGAGATCTTCCAATATCTCTTTCTTCATTGGCTGTGATATACATATATTTGTTAAAGCAATCTCTGATATGCATATCTTGTATCTCTTCATAATCTTCATCGTATCTTCAAAGATATGTTTCCCAGATTTTCCTCTCGATTCTCCCCTTGATCAGCCGTAACCTTCCTTTCATGAATATCTTCAATATATCTTTTATAACTACACAAAAAAATATAATAATTAGAATTTTTGAATAATTTGTCAATAATTTTTACCTTTTCAATCTCCCCCTTTGGCATGTTCGAAAATTTCAGGACCATATCCAAGCTGCTATCTGAAAAAAGAAACACGAAAGAGAACCATATGCTATGGAGAAATGTTCACATTGCACAACAAAATATCATCCATCAAATTCAGGTATTGGTAAGCAAAATCAAGAACCTGCCCATATAATCAAAATAAGCCTAGATTACTGATATTGTTTTTAACATCCTAACTACAAATCCATCAAACACAAACATTGTTTTAAACGATTACATGCCAGAATTAATTGTTCAATAGTCATAAACCATCCCACTATAATCGGAACTGCTTTCACTCTCCCACTCTCCTTCCTCCTCAGTGTCATCCACCTCAGTTTCTTCAGCAGCCCTCTTCCTCTTTGTCTGCTTGGTTTTCATTTTCTTTTTCCCTTTATCTGCAGCAGAGGAAGGTCGTTTGGTTGCCTTGGAAGTCTCTCCCATTTTTGAACTACTCGCCAAAGGATTCAAACCCCTGTATGGTCTGCCCTATAAGGGAACTTCCAGAGATTTAAGAATATTAGACAAGTAAAGCTTCTGAGTAGCTACCTCAGTAGCTAGAGTGTCTAATATCTCTAGTTGCTGGTGTAGGAAGAGAGGGAGAGTATCTGCGACTTCAGATAGACGAAGGGTGGGCTCAATTGAGCGAGGCCTATAAGCGATATTGGCCTCCCTCGAGGCCATGTTCAGTGAGGGTGCAGCCTTGTGGAGAACATCAGAGGATTGAGCCTGTATGCCTTGGTGGGAAAGTAGACCCCAGATGAATGTTAGGAAAGGGAGTTTCTTGCGAGAATCAGGCTTCTCCGCAAAGCTCATGATGGCTTCAAAAACTATCATCCCAAAATCAACAGGAATGGTCTTCATCACTTTGAAAATAAACTGACACTGAGCCGAGGTCAAGTGGGATTTATTGGACGTGGGTGTCCAATTATGTCGCCCTATTTTGTGTAACCAGTTAGCCTCGTGTGTCAGGACTGAGGTAGATATGCCAGGCTTAGTCCATCGAGTCAAGTTGACACGGTCCACATATTCCCTGATTTCTGCCTGGAAGTTTAGGCAATCCTTGTACACATTGTGATTTTGACAAGGCAATGAGGTGGTTATATCCAATATGTCCCAATTTTTGATGCCATATTTATGTTGCTCCCGAGTTGACATTATAGCATTCGTGAGTCCTGTCAAGAAGATAACAGTTGTTAGTGGATCGTGTTCCAGTGAGTATACATTCATTATTTTTGTTTACTACCAAGCATTTGTTATGAGTGAAATTTACTTAAAGTCCTTGATCACAGATTTGACTAATGTTTAAAAGATTTGCCTTAAGATTTTCAACAAGAAACACATTAGACAATTTAGGCATGCCATTTACATTGAGAGTCCCTTGCCCAATGACACGCTCACTCTTACCATCTCCAAAAGTCACTGACTCTCCTTTTATTGGGGTGAGATCTGATACGTATGTTGCATTACCAGTCATATGTCGTGAGCACCCGCTGTCAAAGAACCATGTTCCAGTACTGTTCGCCCCAAGTGAGACTACACACGAAGTAAGACACATGTTGTTCTTAACCACCCATATTCTTTTGACATTTGGTTTTCTATTTTTGAACTTTCTTACTTCCATATTGTCTGGTGGCATATATCTTTTCACAGGAACACCATACATATTCCAAGTTGAAATATTACCTGATTGTAGATCAAGTTTCATTCTGTAGCATCTTGGTCGGATGTGCCCAGGTGCATCAAAGTAATTACAAATAGGAATAAATTTTCTCATACCTTTTGTGTCCTGCTTTCTTAGCTGTCTTGTAGCATTGGATCCTTCTTGTTCGAATGTAGGCAGTGATGCTGGTACAAAGATTGTTGAACCTGATGTTCTTTCTTCAGTATACCCTATTCCTGTTTTATTGCTTTGTGGCCTCCCATACGCTAGGATTTCATCAAATTTGGCTTTTCCTCTGTTTAGTCCTTGTATGGTTCGCACTGCTTTGTCCAGCTCAGCTCGTAATTCAGTTAACTCATATCCTTAACCTATAATTTTGAGACAAAATTTGTTAGTTTATTGGTCAATAAGGAGTTAACCTGGTGATTGCTTGTTGTAGTTTTCCGTGCTGTTTCTGAGTTGATTTTGAGTGACTCAATTTCTCGTAAAGTTGGACCTGATGTTTGAGATTCCTCACATTCTTTTGAGACATAGTCAATTCATCACTCAATATTTCATTTATTTCCCTTGTGATTTGCAGTTCTCGTTTCACTTGACTGAGTTACTAATTCTCCATGTCGAGTGCACCTTTGATTTTGTATTCCTTCACTTGATTCTCTAGTCTTCGAATAACATATGTGGTTGTGGTACATCTGGCAGATACATCAAGATACATTCTCTCCAGATCTTCTAGAGTTGGATCGTCAAAATCAGGTTCCTCAGTGTACTCTTGTTCCTCATCAGTTCGCACAACAGACGTGAGACATACCAAGTCCTTTGATGATGTATAGATGGAAAAGTTACTGGGGTATTCTTTTTCTTTTTCGTTAGTTTCTTCTTCTCCTTCAGATTCAGATTCACTCCAGGTGGCTTTTAGTGCTTTGTTTTTTCTTAGGAAATTTGGGCATTCAGCTTGATAGTGTCCATATCCTCTGCACTCTCTGCATTGGTTAGAGTCCTTTCGATTTACCTGCTTAGTATTTGAAGGTTTGTTTTCACCTTTTCTGATGTTCTCTCAGAGTTCGGACTTTTGTTGAACTGCTACCTCTGATTGTATTGTTTTACAAACTTGCTGTAATTTTTTGTGAGAAGTGCCATTTTGTCAGCAATTATTATTACATCATTCTCGAATTGTTCAGTTGTTGTCTCCATTTTTAGGGCTATTCCTTTGTTCTTTGGTGTGTCCATACGATTTTTTATTTCAAAGGTCCTTAATTCTCCCATCAAATCATCTAATGTCATCGGTGTGACTCTCATGAATGATTCTAGAACTGTGATTTTTTCTCTGAATCTAGGAGCTAGTGTTCTCATGATTTTCATGATTTGAACATCTTCCTTGATAGCATCACCGAGGGTGTAGCATTGATTTACTATGTCGCTGAACCTTGCATAATACATTTCAATGTTTTCATCTTCAGTCATTTGTATTCCATCGAATAGTGTGGCCAGTCTTTGCAGCTTTGATTTTCTTACGGACTCATTTCCTTCAAATTATTTTTGTTGTACATCCCAAGCATCTTTAGCGGTTTGGCAGTGTATAATCAGCTTGTGTCTCATTGCATCAACCGAAGCAAGAATAGCATACAATGCTATGTAATTTGCATATTCGACACACTTCACGTCCTCCGTCAATAGTGTTCTTGGTTTGTCTACAACATTCATTGTGTCCATTCCATCTTGCATCCTTAGCCACGTCCACTTTGTTTGAATTGCTTCTCCACATCGTTTTGATCTTAGATAGATAATCATCATAGATTTCCAAAATGGATAGTTTTTTCCATCAAGCGAGGGTGGGCGTAGTGAGGTCCCATTATATGATCCCATGTGTCTGTCGTTGGAACTACCTGTTTAGAAAACAAAAAACTGGAACCTGCTCTGGTGCCAATTGTTAGATCAGAATCTGTGCGCATGTGTAATAGTTCAATAGTAGTGCGAACTGTAAATGAAATTCGGAAGCTTATAATAAACTTTGATTTTAGACGAGAAAGAAATCTCTTCTTCCTCTCAAGTAATTTTATTAGAAGACATATTTGTTCCCACAAATGTTACAATAGAACTTACAAGTATTTCGCTCCCGTATAACTCGATCTTCTAATCACTTACTTGACCATCTAGTCCCCTAGATGGATTTTGATACAAACTCCCATTTGTAAGATGTTGAAATCTCCCGAAATCAACTTGTGGTGAATTACCAAAGTAATACAGACTCTGCGTGGTTCACGATCAGGTTGCCCTTGAGTTCATGTTAGGCTGTTGTATTCTCACGAATACGATAGCTTCTTCACCAGCCTCTCTGCTTAACTCTGCCCTTATGAAGGTAATTGAAAAGTATCAGAGATACCATCATCTTTGGCTAGAGGTCTTATTTATACTCGTGTCTTTCCCCTCAAGAGATCTTCCGGTATCTCTTTCTTCATTGGCTGTGATATACATATCTTTGTTAAAGCAATCTTTGATATGCATATCTTGTATCTCTTCCTAATCTTCATCGTATCTTCAAAGATATGTTTCCCAGATTTTCCTCTCGATTCTTCCCTTGTTCAGCCGTAACCTTCCTTTCATGAATATTTTCAATATATCTTTTGTAACTACACACAAAAATATAATAATTAGAATTTTTGAATAATTTGTCAATAATTTTTACCTTGTCAATCTCCCCCTTGGCATGTTTTTCAAAAATTCCAGGACCATATCCAAGTTGCTACCTGAAAAAAGAAACATGAAAGAGAATCATATGGTATGGAGAAATGTTCAAATTTCGCAACAAAATATCATCCATCAAATTCAGGTATTGGTCAACAAAATTAAGAACCTGCCCATATAATCAAAATAAGCCTAGACTACTGATATTGTTTTTAACATCCTAAATACAAATCCATTAAGCACAAACATTGTTTTAAATGATTACATTCCAGAATTAATTATTCAATAGTCATAAACCATCCCACTTTAATCGGAACTGATTTCACTCTCCCACTCTCCTTCCTCCTCATTGTCATCCACCTCAGTTTCTTCAGCAGCCCTCTTCCTTTTCATCTGCTTGGTTTTCATTTTCTTTTTTCCTTTATCCGCAGTATATGAAGGTCATTTGGTTACCTTGGAAGTCTTCCCCTTTTTCGAACTACTTGCCAAAGGATTTGAAACCATGTATGGTCCGCCCTGTAAGGGAACATCAACAGATTTAAGAATATTAGATAAGTAAAGCTTTCTGAGTAGCTACCTCAGTAGCTAGAGTATCTAATATCTCTAGCTTCTGATGTAGGAAGAGAGGGAGATTATCTGCGACTTCAGATGGACGAAGGGTGGGCTCAATTGAGCGAGGCCTATAAGTGATATTGGCCTCTCTTGAGGCCATATCCAGTGGGGGTGCAGCCTTGTAGAGAATATCAGAGGATTGAGCATATATGCTTTGGTGGGAAAGTAGACCCCAGATGAGCGTTAGGAAAGAGAGTTACCTGCGAGAATCAGGCTTCTCCGCAAAACTCATGATGGCTTCAAATGCTATTCTCCCAAAATCAACAGGAATGGTCTTCATCACTTTGAAAATAAACTGACACTGAGCCGAGGTCTAGTGGGATTTATTGGACGTGGGTGTCCAATTATGTCGCCCTATTTTGTGTAACCAGTTGGCCTCGTGTGTCAGGACTGTAATATGTATTTTCTAAATATTCATTTATTTATTTCTGTTGAGGTAAAAGATTGCCATATATTCAAAAAATCTAATCATCTTTAAAATTGTATGCAGGATATGATGTGGATATTCAAATCAAGAAAGGATCTATCTAGGGAATCAACGGTTGGAGAAAATAAAGGAATGAGGATCATCTTCAAAGAAGGTCAAACCATCAAGAGATATACAAGGAGAGAAAATTGGCTGAATTAAAATAAAGAAGAAAACAAAATCAAGAAGATATCAAGACGACTGATTTGATAAAATTCAGAAAATCACAGGAAATCAGCAGGCAGCAAATCAGGCGTAAAGATACTCAACAATTGCATATTCAAGATAAGAGGCTTTAAATAACAAAGGGCAAGAAGACTGCAAAGCATCTCTGTTACATTCAATTAACACCATACAAGCAGAGAGCTGTGAAGTTACTGGTGGAAAAGTTATCGGATTCGGGAGAATACAATAACATAAGGAGTACTCAAAGGCGAACAGACAGAGAACAACGCAGAGACTAAACAATATCATTACCCACCACTGATTGGACTCGGGAGAGTTCAGCAACTTATAAACGGGAGTTTGCGACAAAATCCATCTAGGGGACTAGATGGTCAAGTAAGGTATTAGAATATGTGTTTACAAAAGTAGACTAGTATTTAGTGTAAGTTTTATTTGTGGGAACAAAGTGTTCTAATAAAATACTTGAGAGGAATAAGGAATTCTTCCTCGTCAAAATCACAAAGTTTTCTTTTAGCTTCCGCAACTTGAATTATTGTTCGAACTACTATTGAACTAATACACACGCGCACGAATTCTGATCTAACAATTGGTACCAGAGCAGGTTCCAGTTTTTTGTTAAAATAGGTAGGTCCAGGGATAGATACATGGGATCCTATGAAGGAACGTCACTACGACCACCATCGCTTGATGGACAAATTATCCATTCTGGAAATCCATGATGATCATCTACTTGAGATCCAAATGATGTAGAGAAGCAATTCAAACTAAGTGGACATGGCCGAAAATGAATGATGGTAAAGATATATCAAAGATCGTTGAGAAATCCAGAACACTGTGGACCGAGGATGAAAACTGTGCAGAAGATGCAAATTACATCACACTATATGCAATACTGGCTTATGTTGACTCAATGAGACACAAATTGATAATACACTGCCAAACGGCTAAGAATGTGTGGGATGAACTACAAAAACAGTTTGAAGGAAATGAATATGTGAGGAAATCAAAACTACAGAGACTAGCCACATAATTTGATGAGATTCAAATGTCTGAAGAAGAAAACATCGAAATGTATTTTGCAAGGTTCAGTGACATAGTGAATCAATGTTACACCCTTGGGGAGGCAATTCAAGAGAGTGTACAAATTATGAGAACCTTGGCCCCTAGATTCACAGAAAATATCAATGTTCTAGAATATTTCATGAGGATCACCCCAATGTCATTCAATGACCTAATGGGAGAACTAAAGACTTTTGAGATAAATAATGGAATGGATGCACCAAAAAACAAAGGGATGGTACTCAATTCAGAGTCAGCTGCCCCTAAGGTTGTGTTAGGATCTTAACACTGGCGAAGGTTTCTGTGATCACATAACTTATGTTATTTCTCGGTGTGGGCGCTATGCCGCTTAGCCTTACTTAATATGGATATGGCTTCCCATGGTGTGCGGGCCAGCTTGACTGGGAAGGTAGGCAGAAAAGGCGAGACTCCTTCCCCCGCCGCCTTCCGACCCGCGGGAGTATACATAATTGATCGAGAATGAGGTGACAGAGATTTCTAACAAAATGGCATTACTAAAAAAAATTACAGCAAGTTCGTCAAAAAATACAACCAGAGACAACAGTTCCCCAAAAGTCCGAACTATGGTGAAAACTTCAGAAAAGGAGTATTCATTACACCAAACTTCAAACAAGGTAATTGAAAAGACTCTGAAAAATGCAGGGAATGCAGAGGATATGTACACTGTCAAGCTGAATGTCCAAACTTTTTAAGAAAAAATAAAGCATTGAAAGCCACTTGGAGTGAATCGGAGTCAGAAGGAGATGAATAACCTGACGAAAAAGAAACAACTTATTCTAGTAATTTTGCTGCATATACATCATCGAAAGATATGTTGTACCTCACATCCTCTGCGCGAAATGAAGAAGAACTGAAACTTCCTGAAGAGCCAAATTTTGATGACCCAACTCTGGAGGATCTGGAGAAAATGTACCTGGACATAACAGCCAGATGTACAGCAGCTACTGAGGTTATTCAAAGACTAGAAAATCAAGTGAAAGAGTATAAAAGTAAAGGTACCATTGCTATGGAACATCAAGAACTAAGTCGGGTGAAACATAAACTACAAATCACAAGGGAAATCAATGAACAACTAAGTGATGATCTGACTATATCTCAAAGAAATGTGAGAAATCTGGAACATCAGGTTCACATTCAAGCAACCGATATTGTGTCGCTCAAAATAGATCTAGAAAAGGCACAGAAATCCGTTCATGATAATCACAAGGTAAGTTCTTTATTAACTGATAAACTAACATAAAGTGTATCTGAACTACGGGACAAGGATTATGAAATGGTAGTATTGCGGTCTGAGTTAGACAAAGCAGTGCAAACTATACAAGAACTGAATAAATAAAAGGCTAAGTTTGATGAGATCCTGGCGTATGGAAGATCACAAAGCAACAAAACAAGAATTAGATATACTGAAGAAAGACTATCTTGAACAACAACCTTTGTGTCTGCCAGCTCCTCTACGGTTAAACAAGAAGGTCCAAATAACACATGTAAATCAGGAATATAGGACACCAAAGGTACAAAAAAGTTCATTCATATATGTCATTACTGTGAAGCACTTGGACACATCCGACCTAAGTGCTAAAGAATGCAACATGACTTACGATCATGTAACATCTCTAATTGGAACATATTTGGTATCCCTATGCAAAGATCTACATTACCAAAAACTGCAAAGGTGAATAGAAACAATCACAAGAAATCACAATAGAAAATATGGGTGGTCAAGAACAACATGTGTTTTGCATCTTCATTAGTTTCTCTTGGTGCAAATAACACCGAAACTTGGTTTTTTGATAGCGGATGTTCACGTCACATGACTGGAAATGCCACTTATTTGACTGATATTATCTCGGTAAGTGGAGAATCTATAAGGTTTGGTGATGGTAAAAGAGAACGTGTAATTGGACAAGGGACTCTTAATGTACTTGGTTTACCTAAATTATCTAGTGTGTTTCTAGTTGAAAATCTTAAGACAAATCTATTAAGTATTAGTCAAATATGTGATCAAGGATTACAGGTGAATTTCACTCATGACAAATGCATGGTTATTGACATTAGTCATCGATGTATACTTACTGGAACTCGATTTACTAACAATTGTTATCTTCTTGATAGAAATCATGTGTGTTGTAATGCAAACACCGGGGCAACATAAGTATGACATTAAAAATTGGGACACATCGGATACAACCACCTCACTGCCTTATCAAAACTCAATGTGTTCGGGGTTTACCTAAACTCCCAAACATGAATCAAGAAATCTATGGTCCGTGTCAACTTTGCAAACCAGTGAAAAGTTCACACAAAGTAACTCAAGATGTATACACTAAACAGATTATGGCCCTATTGCATATGGACTTGATGGGACTAGTTCAAACTGAGAGTATTGGAGGTAAAAGGCATATATTTGTGTGTGTTGATGATTTCTCAAGATATACCTCGGTAATATTTCTTCGAGAAAAATCAGAAACATTTGAAGAATTTGAAAAACTGATAAAATTACTTGAAAATGAAAAATAGGATTCCGTTGTTTGAATATGAAGTGACCATAGTAGAGAATTTGAAAATAATTCTTTTACTGATTTTTGCACCTCACGTGGTATTGCTCATGAATTATCAGCTCCTAAAACACCGCAACAAATTGGAGTAGTAGAGAGAAAAAATCGTACCTTATAAGAAATGGTCAGGGCTATGATGCTTGGCAAGGACGACACCCACAAATGGTGGACTAAAGTAATAAACACTGCATGCTATGTTTCAAACCGTGTCTACCTAAGGAAAGGAGTGGGAATGACCTCGTATCAAATCTGGAAAGGCAAAACTCCAAATCTCAGCCATTTTCACATATTCGGGTGCAAGTGCTATGTATACAATGACTGATAATAATTAGGTAAATTCGATGCCAAAAGTGATACTGGTATGTTTCTGGGTTATTCTACAAACAGTAGAGCTTTTCGTGCATTCAATCTAAGAACTCAAACACTCATTGAAAGTACTAATGTTGTATTTGATGACGCTTTGGTAAGACTGGACACTTATCTGGAGGAAACAGGTTCATCTGTTGTGCGCCCTACAGGTGACCTAAATTGTGAAAACACAGTAGAGACTGATCAGATATAACCGAAGGATGAATCTAAAAACATGAACCTTCCACCAGAATTCAAAAGGAACATCCTAAAGAACTTATCATTGGAGAACTCGATGAAAGAGTAAAGACACGCAAAAAGCCAAAACCCGACTACTGCAAAATGGAGGGGTTAGTCAATCATTCATGCTATACATCTATGATCGAACCTAAGAACATTAAAGAGGCTCTCAAGGATGACAATTGGATGTTAGCCATGCAAAAAGAGTTGGAACAATTTACTAGAAATGATGTATGGACACTTGTATCACGATCGGACAGTGCAAACATCATATGAACCAAATGGATTTTCAAAACAAAACTAATGAACAGGGGAACATTTCAAGGAATAAAGCCCGTTTGGTAGCTCAAGGATATACGCAAGTAGAAGGAGTTGACTTTGAAGAAACGTTTGCTCCAGTAGCACGACTGGATTCTGTAAGAATCCTTCTTTCCTTTGCATGTATTAAGAAATTCATACTTTATCAAATGGATATGAAGAGTACATTTTTAAATGGTTTTTTAAAAGATGAAGCGTATGTCGAACAACCCAAAGGGTACGAAGATCCACATTAGCCAAATCATGTGTACAAAATGAAGAAGGGATTGTATGGACTGAAGCAAGCCCCAAGAGCTTGGTATGAGAGACTGACGAAGTTTCTAATTGCCTAAGGATACAAGCGAGGAGGGGTACACCAGACCTTTTTCATCCAGTGGTCGAACAATGACATTATCATTGCACAGATTTATGTGGATGACATTGTATGTGGAAAACTTTTTGTGCGAAACAAAATTGTCAACTTCAGTATTCGAGCTATAAATGATTTCCTTAAACTAAATGGCTTAGAAGACGGAGAAGAGAATGAGTTAGATTTAGGAGAAGTTGTTGATCTTTTAAGCAATGGGAAGCTGACAAAATGGACAAAGCCTGGCATATCACCGTCCATACTTACACATGATGGAAACTGGATGCACAAAATTGGTAGACACAACTAGACTGCTACTGCTAACAAATCCCATTCGAATGCTGCCCAATGTGTCTTCATCTACAAAGTCTTGAATAATATTTCCCTTGATTTTGGAAGAGTGGTTTTTGAGACTGTTATGGGATTTTCTGAACGACCAGATTCCCGCAAGAAATTTCCTTTCCCTAGTCTTATTTTGGGTTTGCTCTCACACCAAGGCATTCAGGCCAATCCCTCTGATGTTCTGTTCCAGTCCCCTCCGCCGCTGAAAATGGCTTCTCGTGAAGCTAATGTCTATGCACGGCTGTGGACTACTACACCAACACTTTGCCCTTCAGAAGTTGCCAGTAATCTACCACTGTTCCTCCATCAATAACTTGAAATTCTTGACACTCTCACCGCTGAAGTAAGTGCCCAAAAACTCTATCTGACGAATATCCTTAAATCTCCGGAAGTGCCTATAAATGCAGGGCCATCCCGCACGTCTAACACTTTGACACACGGCTCAAAAAAGGGAGAGACCAATGTAGGCACAAGAGCACCAAGGATGAAGAAGAAGGAAGCCGCGGTAAGGAAGAAAAAAGGGAAAAGACTCATCGATGAAAGTAATGAAGAAGAATTCGACCATAGAATCGAATCAGAAGAGAACGAGAACTGGGAAAGTGAAGAAGGGTCAGACTAAGGGGGAGACTGGTTGTCTATTGATGTTCATTTTAATGACAGAGACTTGTTAAAAGACATTTGTTAAGTTTTTCTTTGGGTTGTAAAAACTAAGATTACTGTGGATCATCTTTGCTTATGATGTCATGTTTTACTTTGTAACTAAACTTTACTGTGTATCTCAGGGCCAAGTTAGTATATGCTCTTATCCTGCAAGAAACCAACTTGATCAAGATTTTCGAACCATGTGCCAAAGGGGGAGATTGATGAGGTAAAATATTACCATATATTCAAAAAATCTAATCATATTTAAAATTGTATGCAGGATATGAAGTGGATACTCAAACTAAGAAGGGTCTATTTAGGGAAACAAAGGTTGGAGAAAATAAAGGAATGGGGATCATCATTCAAAGAAGGTCAAACCATCAAGAGATATACAAGGAGAGTAAATCGCCTGAATTGAAATAAAGAAGGAAACAAAATAAAGAAGATATCAAGAGGGCTGATTTGCTAAAATCCAGAAAATCAACGGGCAGCAAATCAGGCGTAAAGATACTCAACAATTGCATATTCGAGATAAGAGGCTTTAAATAAGAAAGGGCGAGAAAACTGCAAAGCATCTCTGTTACATTCAATTAATAACATTCAATTAATACCATACAAGCAGAGAGCTGTAAAGTGACTGGTGGAAAAGATATCGGATTCGGAAGAATACAATAGCACAAGGGATACTCAAAGGCGAACAAACAGAGAACCACGCAGAGACTGAATAATATCACTTACCCACCACTGACTGGACTGGGGAGAGTTCAGCGACTTGTAAATGGAAGTTCGCAACAAAATACATCTATGAGACTAGATGATCAAGTAAGGTATTAGAAGATGTGTTTACAAGAGTAGACTAGCATTTAGGGGAAGCCTAATACGTGTAAATTCTATTTGTAACATTTTTGGGAACAAAGCGGTCTTCTAAAAAAATACTTGAGAGGAAGAAAGAATTATTCCTCGTGAAAATCACAAAGTTTTCTTTTAACTTCCGCAAATTCAATTATTGTTCGAACTACTATTGAACTAATATACACTCGCACGAATTATGATCTAACAATTTCTTTTTGAGATTTTTCACCAATTTACAATTAACCAGTATTTCTGACATGCGTTGTATAATTTGAAAATTTTATTATTATATAATATTGAATTATTATTAATAATAATATAATTATAGAATAATGTTATTATTTTGTTTTGTATAACTCTAATGTGTTGTGTGAGGGATTGTCACTCCTATGTAATAAATTAATAATCCTATATAAATAGGAATATATGAATTTTTTTATTATATTTTGTTTTAAATAAAAATGTCAAATAATGTTTTTATATGAAAAATATTTAAATACCATAAAGAGTATTTTTAATCTAAAAATTAAAATTGTGAAAAGAAGATTAATTTAATAATTTTTTTGTAAATAAAAAACTGGATAGAGATAAAAAAAAAAGTTATAAACCTTTTAATTTTTTATAAAAAATGAAAAACAACTAGAAATAACCAAATTTATTGAGACATTTAACCCACATTTTCAGTTTATATATATATATATATGTGTGTGTGTGTGTGTGTATCCTTTTGCAACAAGACAAGCTTTCCAAGAGATTAGACATCCCCCAAAAAATATGCAATAGCCAGTCATGGATTTGCGCTTATCCAAGCAAAGATCCACCGCAACAAATTAAGGTTTTACCCACATATCAAATGTGTATACATATTATTTTAACTTTTCTGGGTAATAAACTAGGCCCAATTACTTTCTTAGGCTACATATATTTTATACTAGTGAGTATTGATTTTTAGTAATAGTTTTGCAAGGTGGGAAATTTATCGATGTTTTTAAGAGTTTGACAGGTTATTCTATTTGGGATCAATGCTAATGTGTTAATTTTAATTGATAATTTTGTCCTTCTTCATTTTAAATTATATGTGGGTAAAAATAGTATATTTAGCTACTACAAACTTTGAAATATGTGGCGAAAAAGATAATATTTGATTAATTTTTTATATTCTAAAATCATGTGGCAGATCCATTCTAGCTAAAAATCTCCTAGTAAAGGGTCATTATTAAAAACAATTGAAAAATAGAATATTAAGCACATAATATATGTTAGATATGAAACTAAATAAAGGGAGAAAAAAAATAAAAAAATAAGGGAATGGAGATCTTTTATGATCACAGAGTTATTGACAAGAGATGGCTCTCTTCTAAGTAGAAACAATTACAATAACAAAGCATATGCACATCATTCAACATACACCGTCATTCCAAAAACTCGAAACTTTTTATGCACTTTCAAGAAGCCACAAAGGAAAAACTATACAAAAGTTTAGCACGTTCTTGGAAAGGGTTCGTGTGATTTAAAGTACATGTTATTGATTTTAATTTCATGATTTGAATCCCTTGTTGTCTATTGTATTAATCTAGTTTTTTGTTACATTTAAAAAATAAATAAAAAATTGATACGGATCGGACAAATTTTCCATTTCTTGAATTGAACGACAAGCTCTCTCAAATTTCGTTGTCTACAAGGAGACAATTGTACTTCTGGTTTATTTTCCTTTATAATTTATGCCCTGAAATATTTCCTTTATGAGTAACGCCGAAAGTCAAGCTGAGAAGCTCGGTACTCGCCTCGAACTTGTCTCGCTACAGGCTCGATCATACTCGTTCAAATCTCATTCAATCCAAGCTTGAACAAACTTTTTTGTTCGTAATAATTTTGAGCCGAGTATTAGCATAAGCCTGTTCGATTCGTGTGCCTATGCATATTTTTTAATATTTTTATTTTATATTTGTTTCTTACCAACCTTCCTTCATTTCAACATCATTAATGTGGAAATTGTAATCAACAAATCCAATTCCCCAATTGACGTCCACAATCAAGAACATCTTTCCTATTTTTTGACAAATATTTTTGGAAGATCAGGATTGATAAGACCTTTATAAATTATCATTTCAGCATGAGCGCATCAGCCTTTTGCAAGAACGGGTGTAGGAGTCTCAAAAGTCAAAAGGTGATTAAAATTTCTGCTTTCAGTTTTTTTTAGAGGGATTATGAAATCCTTTTCAGTTTCTTTATTCAAAATTCCACATGAACCTTTTATCCTGAAATTTTGTGATTATTTGAAATTTGATAATGTTAAAAACCATGAAATCTTTTTGTTTTTTTTTAAATCAATCAAATACCTAATACATGTTTAATTATTTCTCTGAAATAACTTATGTTATTCTCTTCATTGATTTGCATTAGAGTTGGTGAAACTAGAGTATTTATATTGCTGGTGACTATCCTGAAGAGGACAATGTTAGTAGTTTAATAATTTTAATTAAAGAAAATGCACATAACGTGTTTGATTATTTTGCAGAAACAATTTAAGTTTATTTTGTTGTTGATATTAAGTTTAGGTGGATTTGCTTAACTTTTTTTGAATTCAACATATATTATATTGGATTTGCTTAACTTTGTTCTAACAATTTTCTTTGTTTGTTACTTCTTTGAAGAGCAAGCTTGTCATATTAAAGAATATGGATTCTGCTCAAGGAAATGTTCAACTACCAATAGTCATCGACGGAGATGCAGAGGAGGATACCCAAAAGAATGAGATGCAGGGCATGGAACAAAAAGGAGTGAAACGAAAATGTCAGAATAGGAAAAAAATCTAAAGTTTGGTTAGATTTGACAGTTATTACAGCTGAAGATGGTAAAAAAAAAAAAAAAAAAAAAAAGTGTAATCATTGCAATACACTAATTGCTATCAATACTCAAGGTTCAATGATACAATTCCATCGACAGTTACGAAGTTGTCTAATTCATCTTGCCACTACTAGAAAACAAAGACTTCTGAATGTTCAACCTTTATGACCAACTAATTTTGAAGTTGGTTCAGGTGGTACTACTATCACTTACAAGTATGATAAGGAAAAGGTAAGCGAATACTTAGCAAAGATGGTTATTGTGCATGAATATTCATTCAGAATATTGGAGCATGGGTTTTTTTGTTATAGATTGAAATGTATGAATGAGGAAATGGAAGAAGAGTTATATATAAATTGGAAGGGGTTTTGGATAGTGATCAAATTAAACATACCTAAAACTTTGGCATTTTTAACAATTTATGTGTTCGCAGTGTACATATATTGTGCACAATGATATACAATGCACTATCACATACATGTGCACACAACTCAATCTTAATGTAGGCCTTGATAGTAGGGGCGATTGAAATAAATTGATACTTTCATTCTGCCAATCAGTTACGACCACATATTGTTATTGACCACTTTCCAGTCTATTGAATAACATTTTTAACAAATAAGTGAGAGATTAATTTATCAGATGAGACAAACATAAATTGAAATCAAGTGAAAGCATTCTTAACCCACAATTAAAATAAATAAATCAATAATTTGAATATATCACGAGATATCTTTCCTTGCCTCCTTCCCTCCATGATCACAGTCTCTGAGTACACAAGAATCAAGAAGTCAAAAATAAAAACACACACAATGACTCAAATGAACAAGAAAAATTCAGTACAAAAATAAAGAAAAAATATATATGGTTGATAACTTTTAAAGGTACAATTTAAAAACTCGTTGAGTTTAGTTCTACCTTTAGCCATCTGCTATATGGAAGGGGTATTGAACGGTGATGAAAAAAAGAAAAATCTTTGAAATATAAAAATGTTAGTCAACTGAACTTCAAAATTAAGCATATTTGATTTTTTGGCATTTTTTAACAATTAATATAAGGTTAAATGCACTTTTTTTTTTTGAGTACACGTGTTCAACATGTAAATTGTTCATCATTGTTCATAATAATATATGTGTTCGTAGTGTGCCTATATTGTGCACAATAATAAATGATGCACACATATATTAATCCTAATATGGGCCTTGTGGGTAGGGGCACCTGAACTAGATTGATACTCCCACTCTGTCAACCAGTTACACCCTACATATTGTTGTGATATATGAAAGAATGAATATGTCAAGATTCATCATCCTTTGTCATCATTTTATAATTGTCAAAGACACAATCAGCAGAAAATACAACTGACTCATTGTTCTTTTCTGTCCTAAAGATAAGAGTACACTATCAAGATTTGGGAAAAGATAAAACTAAGTCAATCACCTTAATTTAAATAATAATAAAAATATCTATATCAAAATATCAATATATAAATAAAAAAAAGTTAGAAATTATGATCCAATTTCAACCCAATTTGAAGAAGAATTCAATGTTTATTCCGTTTTTCCCCCCACTTTTGATCCAATTTTGAAGTTAATTTTTTAATATCAAAAATTATTTTTAAAATTATTTTAGTTTTTGAGATATTATTTATTTGAGTAATGTTATTTTATTATTTATTTCTTTTTCCCTATAATTTTACAAAATAATTAAATAAAATTATATATTTATGAAATAGTAGTTCCTTTCATGAAATTTGGGACTAAAGTAAAATTTCTAAAAAAAAAAAAAAAAGGACGAATCCGATTGAGTAAAGTCATTTTATTAATTAATAATTCCCTATAATTTTCTACTAAATAATAAAAATAAATTTTAAATTATGATGCTATAGATATTGGCCAGTCCATATCCATTATTGGGGACTTTATACCTCGGATCAGGACACCCCCAATGTCTACAGTTCATTTCTTCCCGTCCACACTCATCCCCTCCATATCTACAGCCAAGGCCACACCTTTCATGAATCTCGAATCATGCTCATCCATGGCCGAGCTCAAGCAACATCACGCCCAAATCATCAAGCTCGGCCTCTGCTCCGACAATGACGCCATGGGCCGTGTCGTTAAATTCTGCGCCTTGTCAAAATCCGGGGACTTGAACTATGCTCTCAAGGTGTTCGCTTTATTGCCCCACCCGGATGCTTTTATATATAACACCATGTTTAGGGGCTACCTACAAGCACAATTGCATAGGAACTGCATTATCTTGTATGCGCACATGCTGGAAAAATTCGTTACTCCTAACAAATTTTCTTTCCCTCCTGTTATACGAGCTTGCAGCGTTGATGGCGCGGTTGAAGAAGCAAAGCAAGTGCATGCTCACGTGATAAAATGTGGGTTCGCCCAGGATTCTTATTGTCAGAACAATTTGATTCATATGTATGTGAGCTTTGATTCTTTGGAGGAGGCGAAAAGGGTGTTTGATAATTTGGAAAGGAAGGATGGTGTTTCTTGGACTACTATGATCAGTGGTTATTCACAATGGGGATATGTCGATGATGCTTTGAATGTTTTCGAGTTGATGCCTGTCACAAATTCAGCTGCATGGAATGCTGTTGTTGCAGCTCATGTCCAAAACAACAGGTTTCATGAAGCATTTAATTTATTCGATAGAATGCAAAAGGAAAATGTTCCGATGGATAACTTTGTAGCTGCTAGTATGCTGGCAGCTTGTACAGGGCTTGGTACATTGGCGCAGGGTGAGTGGATACACGAGTATATTAGGAGCAGTGCGATCAAAGTTGATCCAAAATTGGCAACTACAATCATTGATATGTATTGCAAATGTGGAAGGCTTGATAAGGCCTTAGAGGTGTTCAATGGATTGTCAAGTAAAGGGGTTTCATCTTGGAACTGTATGATCGGAGGATTTGCAATGCACGGAAAAGGCAAGGCTGCTATCGAGCTTCTGAAGAAAATGGAAGCAGAAGCTGAGGTGAAACCTGACTATGTCACATTTGTGAATGTTCTCGCTGCTTGTGCACATTCAGGTTTGGTAGAAGAAGGAAGGTATTATTTTTCTTATATGACTAATGTTTATGGGATTGCTCCAAGAATGGGGCATTATGGATGTTTAGTGGATTTGCTGGGAAGGGCTGGATTGTTAGATGAAGCAAAGAAAGTTATAAAGGAAATGCCAATGAAAGCTGATGTAGGTGTGTTGGGAGCTCTTCTTGGGGCTTGTAGAATCCATGGGAATATCAACATGGCAGAGGAAATCGGGAGAGAAGTGATTGAACTAGAGCCGTATAACAGTGGGCGCTATGTCTTGTTAGCAAATCTATACGCTAAAGCTGGAAAATGGGAAGAAGTTGCAAATATTAGGAAGTTGATGAATGATAGAGGAGTAAAGAAGGTGGCAGGTTCTTCCGTGATTGAACTGGAAGGTACTGTGAGTGAATTTATTGCAGGAGGGAGGACTCATCCAGAGGCGAAGGAGATATATGATAAAATCGAAGAAATACTGGTTAGAATCAAGGATCTAGGTTATGTGCCAGATAGTGATGGAATGTTGTATGATATATGCGAGGAGGAAACAGAGAATCCGTTGAATTATCATAGTGAGAAGTTGGCTATTGCTTTCGGGCTGCTGCGGACAATGCCTGGTGAGACAATTAGGGTTACGAAGAACCTGCGCGTCTGTAAGGATTGTCATCAGGCAAGCAAGCTGATATCGAAGGTTTATGATCGAGAAATAATCGTGAGGGATAGGAATCGGTTTCACCATTTTAGAGGAGGAGAATGTTCTTGTAATGACTACTGGTAACATCATAGTTGATTAGTACAATAGTGATTATCATAGCTTTTTTGTTTTTTGTATCCAAACATACTCTGATTCAAAAGAATGGTTCGAATAGTATTTTTCCTACATCTGACGCATTCTGAGTTGATGGAAGAATTCACATCTCAAATATATAGAAGAAAACAAAAAATGCGGAGAAAAACAGGATTAAGCGGATAGATTTTCTTAAGAAATATGCTACACAAGGGACTACTTTACGTGCTTACGCGAGAAATGGGTCTTGTCGATGCTACACCTGTTAAACACATCAGGTTGTCTATCCAATGTAGATTTGCACAAATACTGATGGGGTGTGTGTAATTGTGTGTTTATGAATAGTGGATGAACCATGCACTAGGTGGTGTAGTACTGATACACCCTGTGTAGCATGAAATAAACCCAACAAACCTAACTCTTAAGAAAGTTCCCGACTGCGCTTTGCAGCAGCAACAACTGCATTCATCAGAATTCCACGAAAACCAGACTTCTCCAACTCGTGAATACCGGCTATGGTTGTACCACCAGGTGATGCAACATCATCTTTCAGCTGACCGGGATGCTTCCCCACATTTACTGCCATTGATGCTGCTCCCAGTACCTAATTCAGAGATTCAGAATCAGTAGCTGAGATTGTATGAAGTAAAGAGGGAAATCACTCTCTCTCTCTCTCAAAGATGGAAGTGGCTTACAGTTTGAGAAGCTAAACCAAGAGCAAGTTCCCGAGGTAGACCAGCTGCCACACCTCCGTCTGCTAAAGCTTCTATTGCCAAATAAATGTACGCCGGTCCACTACCACTGGACATTCAAGAAAACAAACGTCTTAGTAAAAATGGGCCAATCTATGACGAGACAAGCAGGAGCAGCATACCTGAGGCCAGTGATAGCATCAAACAGTTTCTCATCAGCTGTCCACACTTTTCCGATTGCTCCGAATAATTTGGCAATCAATTCTCCATCTTCCTTACTCGCTGCAGCCCCCAAGCTGATAGCTGTGGCATACATAATTTTCTCAGGGAAACTGCATCACTTATGCATGTATAGATATGTACTCTATGCAGTAATCAAGCTGGACTTAAATTTGTAGGAGAAACCATAAACTTGTCATATTCTATTAGATATAAATATGACTGGAATCCCATCCATTGATGAAATTGTAAGATCCTTTGATTAACTGATAGAACTAACAGAATTTTGCGAAATAGACTATGCATTATCAAAGTTTCCGTAGAAATGCATAATAGTTTCTTGGTGCATTACAAACTACTCGAATATTGTAAACAGAAAATGCTTCGAACTTTGAATTAAATTCCCATCAATTTAGTAATTGTAGATAACAGCCACAGTTACTCATTAGTCAAATATTAAAGTTGTCGGTACAGATTCTCGGCAGAACATTTTGTAAATGGACGACAGGAAGTTCACCGGATGATTCGAGTTTCACCACATAAAAGCTCACTACAAAACAATCCATTTAAGCAATAGTATGCTTATACAGATTATCATCAAAATTATAAGGGAAAAGGAAAAGAAAGATAGAAAACAAAATACCAGATGCAGCAACACCAACAGCAGCTGGGGTGTTGGGCATTACTCGGATGAACCGACTGTGACCAGCCCACTCCTGCATAAATCAATTCCATGTTGGCGATACATAAATATATATATGTATATGTATATGTATGTACATGTATTATATATGTAGATATATATAGAGAGAGAAGGGGTTGGGGGGGGGGAGTCAGAGAGGAGAGTTCCACCAAACAAACCTGCAGATCCTTCAGCTTTACTCCAGCAGCAACAGACACCAACAGCTGCTTCTCTGAAAGAAGTGGCCTTAACTGAAGCACCACATCTTTAACTGCATATTCGAACACAACAATACAGTATGTGAGCTTTAGCAGGGACCATTATATATTTTAGATATTATGCAAAATGATTCAAGTGAAAGGGAACTGAATGATAGCACACATTCTGCTAACTGTCTTGTCCAACATGTATCTTCATAATACTTAAAAGAGTGAAGAAAAATTGTGTGCTTATGTTGAAATGCTTCTTATGTTTCAATCATTATAGGCACATCACAAGACAACCTAGCAATATAGTTTTTCGATACTGCTAGATATCTCCTCCAAATGCAGTTTACAATACTTCACGAGCAACGAAAAATATATGTGTTTTGTTTAAGTACTTCATATGCAGCTGCTGTCAAAGTGGGCACAGCATGAAACAACCTAAACATTTAGTTCATCCATATTCTGTTAGATATCCAACATGTAGTTTCAAAATATACTACAATGTGCACAGAAAAAAATGTGCTTTCACGACAATGCTTCATATGCTTCAGCTATTATAGTACGCACAGTTCATAACAGTCTAAATATTTGATTTTCCATACTCTGCTAGAATCTTTTACAGCATGTGGTTTCAAATAAAAAAAATGTGAGTCTGCCTAAATGCTTCATAACTTTGGCATATTATAAAACAATCGGAATACTTAGTTTATCAATTTTCTGCTACATATCATTTGCCACTCTTAGTTTCAAAATACTAAAACAGAGAAAGAAAAAAAAAATCCGTGTTTTGTCTAAATGGTCTTTATGCTTTAGCTATTAGCATATACACGGCACAAGACAATCTAAATATTTAGTTTGTACATATAAAAACTCGTGTTACTTGTTAAAACAGATTTTTTTACCTTTACGATGAGAAAATTTAACTATCAGTAAATCAAGGTGCTGGAAAAATGGCATCTACTAACATTTCTACTTTAAAACAAGATAGCAGCTTCAAAGATTAGCTTAATGAACTCATAATAAACGAAGAGGAAGAAAAAAAACAGCAAAGCTACATGGCAACAACCATACCAACTTGAGGTTTCACTGAGAATATAACCACATCACTATCCTGGACTACCT
Organism: Caryopteris x clandonensis; assembly: GCA_028749325.2. Lineage (NCBI taxonomy): Eukaryota > Viridiplantae > Streptophyta > Magnoliopsida > Lamiales > Lamiaceae > Caryopteris > Caryopteris x clandonensis. The sequence goes on along the minus strand of JAPYKT020000037.1, from coordinate 1,572,254 downwards.
GCATTTCAGATACCACCAAAAAGGAACAGAATTATATTCATGACAATTTAAAATTCAGAAAACAGCAACAACCATACGGAAGCAGCCCTCCTTGCTGTTCAGTACATATCATGTTCTATGTTTCACCATTACTTTCCTGGTCCTCCAAGTGAAATGCCATATGGTACAATAAAAATGAAACCTTAATCAAATTTTAGAACAATATGCAACAACTGGAGTATTAGACCACCTGACTATTTTGATCAAGGACTTTGACACCGAATGATTCGAAGGCAGTACGCCGAGCAGTGCCAAGATGGGCAGTCTGAATTTGGGAAGCGGACAGCACCCCCGATTTGACAACTCCTCTAGCAATGCTCTCAGCCATTTTTCCAGCCCCAATAAAACCAATCTTGCAGGATTCAGTTGGAATTGGTGTAATGTTGGCCATTCTCTAGTTATGCTGGTCCAGAAAAAAACAACCTAGAATGTTCTGAAACAGGAAAGCCGTAATTAAACAATGAGGTGTAGCACAAATTAAGATCCTCAGATCAAAACGAGAAAACTTTTCCGAAACAATACAACATTGGATTAGATATGCTGCAATTACGACATCAAAACTTGGGCCGTCCACTCGTATAAAAAAGAATCACAAGCATATCAAGATAACAAGGTCTTTTTCAATAAGCATGTTAATCTTCTATTAGATTTACAATTGAACACAGAACATGGCTCTAAAAATATTTTGTTTTCAAAAATTCAAAAGCGGCAAAACAAAATGGTTCAGTTTCTTCAGCCGAACCCAATAATTTATTACGCCAAACGCCACCCATTATTCCACAATCAAAATTCAATCTTCAACAGAATATGACACAAAATGGACAGGATAAAAGAGCCAGGGCACAAAATTTTGGGCACCAAGTACAACGTATTCAATGTTTTCCAATGTGCTTTAAGGTTCTACCTTGCACTGGAAAAAGATTAACAATAAATACAAAAGCCAGAATCAAGAAGCGATCTATAAGAACTCAAAAACATATAGATGAAAACTGAAAATTAAACAGCACGAATTGATACCCTTCTTAATTATTCACGTGAGTGCAGCTTGTCGACGCCCGCAACGGATAGTTTGCACGGCGTCACGACGGCAGCGAAAGAGAGACTCAGTTAGTGCGAGTTCTTTTAGCTATACTAACTTGTGTCTGTGTGTGTGTGTATATAATGGTCAAAATGAAATGACTTAAGATGTAAAGGGTCTTCAGAAACTTACATGTTTTAAAATAGGTGCGGCAATTCATATTTTCAATATTTTAAATATATTTTATAATAATTATGATAAAATTAGATATAATAAGTTCATTAAAATATTTTTATATATTTATATTTTTTTATTCTATTTTTATTTTTAACTGCATAAATTTTCGCCTTGTCTTTTTCTTCTTCATATTTCTTTACAGAGAAGTTGGAATTGTCAAACTTGATAAGCAACAAACACTTAACACTATTCTTTAAATGTTAATTCCCCCAACTAAATTTTGTTAAGAATTTTGTATACAAGGGTTTATATATATATATATATATATATATAAAGTGCTATCATGTGATTGAATTATTTCATAAGAAATATTATTTTTCCTTTTAATCTTCTTGTGTTATACTAATGTTTTCTAAAAAATACTGATTTGAAGAGAGGAGGTGTAGATTAAAAAAAAGATATGGTAGACTAAAGCATAGAGAAATTGCAGAGATAAACTTTTTTTGAATTTTTCTGAGGAGGGCATGGAATTGCGGGTTGGGCAATCAGGTTTGGGATTCTGATTTGTTTTTTTATTTTTTATTTTTTATTTTTTAATAAAAATGATATAATAGGTATAAATGTGGTATACTTAATATAAAGAAGAGAATTATTAATTTTAACTGGGGTATATTTAGATTATGGGGTATATTTAGACATTTCGGGGGTATGAATAGACGTACCCTTTAAAATATCCAAATCTATAAAATAAATGTCACTATTACAAATTTTTCACATTTGGAAATATTATTGAATAATATAAAGATGAAAATTTAAAGAATAATATATTTAGTTCGGGGCAATAAAAAATTTACTCCAAAATATCATATAATTTATTATTTAATAAAGCTAACTTTAGAAAATTCAATCTAATATATATATAAGTGATATAATATAATAAATTATGTATATCTATATATATATATAAACAAAATGATTTTTTTTCAATTTCGTTTCCCCCCCTAAACTTCATTACTTATTTAGAATAATTATATTATTATTAAATTAAAATTAGACGTTTTTATACTGGAGATTTTGATTCGATTTCAAAATCTAAATTATTCCACAAATTTGGGTGTTTTAAAATTAGATGATATCAAGATGAATATATTGCAATATTTAATACATGATTCTAAATCTAGATATTTTTTTGAATATAAATCAAATCACATAAATATGAAATTCAAAAAATATATGAAATCTAACAAATATATGACTCAATTTTCTCAATTCATTTTATCAAACAAAATCTATATATATAATTAAAATGACTTTTTTAAATTTTATTTTTTTCGGCCTAAATTTCAATCATATAAATGTAAAATTATATATATTTATGGAACTCTTTTAAGATGCATTATTAAAATTTAATTGAAGAGATTAATATCAACAATTTTAGGGATTTGCTTAGTTTTTGTTCTTCAACATAAATATATTCAAATTTTAATTTTTTTTTTGTTAACTCATAATATATTTAAAATAAGAAATAAATTTGTTAGGGACGCAAAATCATTGTAGTTTTATTATATTATGAAATATTATTAATAATTTTCCTATAATTAAGCTATCAATTATTTAAAATTATCCAATCATATGGATAAAATCTGATTTTGTCAAATATGAAATTAAATTTTCAACAATCTTACCATAATTCAAAATCATTTCTCATTTTTGTATCTCTTTTCTTTCTATATATTTTATATTGAAGTCTTACCATAATTCAAATATTGAAGTCTTTTGCGTTTTCTGTTTTGAGAAAATAAATGGTAAGACACGTATGATAATATGTGTCATATTTCAATAGTTACAAAAGCCTACACTCTTTAAAATATTAATTTTAAGTTTATTTTATTTTTAGATTTATTATTCACCTGTTGCTTTTAATTTATCATAAACATATTTAATTTTTTTTAACTATTTTTCTTTCTTATTTTTAAACAAAAAGTCCGTCCATATCTTTCATTTTTGTTTGATTATTCTTGTGATTTTTTGTTGAGATCTGCTAATTATTTCGACATATAAGCACCGTGCGATTTTTCATTAGCTTTCAAAGTATTTGTTTATATTAAATTTAAAATTTTTGTAATACTATTACATTTAATTAGCAATTTACAAAATATTTTTGTCCTTAATTTGACAATGTAATTGGCAAATTTTACAAAATCTGTACAAATATTTATTTTCTTTAATCTGCTGATATCGCTATTTTTTTAATTTAATTTGATTCAACCTTCTATAAATCGTGGATATCATGCTTATCATTTATGAACGAAGCTAATTCTAACAGAAGAAAAGACAAAATATAAAATTACAATAAAGTTCTACTCATTATACAAAAAAAATAATCACTGAATTACAAATCTACACCTTCTACAATATACCATATAATTTGAATATATGATTATATTACAAAATATAAGAAAAAAATATCTTCTATATATCGCACATGTCCCATGTTAGTTTTTATAATAAAATATATTACATTTCGTTCATTGCACCGGGTAACAAAGTATGTAAAAGTTTAAAGAATAATCATACGCAATAATATGGTTGAACAATCAACTGTTTCCCGATTGTTGGAAAGATAATTATTAACTTTCCAATATTGGTTTATGTTTCTTCTTTTCTAACTATAGTAGTTATACCTAAATATCATGATCATGTGGTTATACTGAAATGCCATATATGAATTATAAACGCTGAAAATAAGACGTCACATGTTGAAAAATTATCCAAATTAAGGAAAGTTTGTCCAATTTTAGAATGATTTGCGAAATTATGTTATTAGTTTTAAGGATTTATTTACCTACTTGTAGTGTTATTTTAGGGGTTTATTTTTAGGTGTTAAATGTTAGTGAACGGTTTGATTTAATCTTTGTCTTGATTTTGAATTGATATCGAAACTGGCCGGTAAGATAGCTGTTTCAGTAATCTGCCAGTTTTAAGTTCGGTTCTAAATATGAAATTAAAAAAAAAAAACTGAAACCGTGGAACAAAGGTTCCAAAGCTGGAACCTGCTATATGTCAATTTAATTTCAATTCCAACCTCTAATTTCAAGAACCAGGTATATGTGTGTATATGACGTGTGAGAGAGAGAGTGAGAGAGATTAGATGAGTCAATGAAGAGAAGCAATTAATTAACGGCGCAGAATCCGGAAGGAAGCACGTAGACTACATTTACCTTAAAAAAATAGATAGGAGATCAAGCTGTCAGCCACTTAAATAATTCAGACAACCACCGATCACGTCTCCTTTTGTTTCTCTCTCTCTCTCTAATATATATATATATATATATGGGAGAGGGGACAGTTAAAGAAAAACGCCATGTTTATCCAATCCAAAACAATAGATTAGAGTGTTAGAAAATGGGGACACTATACATTCATCCATCTCTTCTTCCTTCTGACAACATTCTTTGCAACACCTACACTGTATTAAGTCAGTCATATATATATATATATATATATATATATATATTGTTTTTCTTGACTAATACACAGATGGGTGGCCACAACATGGGCCCACACAATTTTTTACTATCACCAGGTGACAACAAATATATGGCGCCAACCGCAGGTTCACGTCTCAGGCCCCCACAAGCCACCCCTCCCCCCCACCCCCTAAAAAATTAAATATAATAAATAAGAAGATAAGGGCAAAAATTATAAAATAATAATAATAATAATAATAATAATAATGAGAAGAAAAAGGCGAAAAAATATTTTAAAACCATCATAAAATACTCCCGCCCTACAAAAGATCTGTTATAAAAGTATTTTTCATCGCAAAAATATATTGTTTCAAAAGTCAATATTTTATTTTATTAAATAAATTTAAAAACTTCACAACTATTTAGACAATTGAATAAGTAAAATCTTCCTAGAAAAAATAAGTAAAATCTTCCCAGAAAAAATAAGTAAAATAAACAAATAAAAAAATACAATTTTTTAATTTTTAATTCCGAAATTAAAATCTTGTCACGTCTATGTTAAATTGTAGGTATTTGTTTTTTTATTTGAAATATTATAATTTAATAAGTGTGCATTATAATAATATTATTTTATAAATAATATAATAATCATGATATCTATATTAATATAAAAACATGACAGTTTAGTGTTTCCATCCAATTTTTTTTTATTCATAAATTTTGGAAAAATAAAAATAAAGTGATGGGTGCATGTTATTGAAGGTGTGTTTATGCAGAAATTGTTGGTCTATTATTTTTTTAATTTTTTTTTATTTTTTCACTTCAAATTCTAAATGTTTATAATTTTTATGTCTCAATTCATTTTTTCATGAAAAACATATCAAATTAAGTATTTTTTGAGATCTGTAATTTGATATTCATATTGTGTATATTAAAATATTTTTTAGATTAATTATCATATATTTTGATATTTAAAATATTTTAAAATAAAATAAAATTGTTAGATATTTTTATAAAAAATCAAATTATATTTTTATTGTTATCTTAAACTTTTGGCGTTGTTCCTTGCATTTACCTATGGTTGCGCTTAGAGTAAGAAGGTAGGTGAAAGGATGGAGAGTCGGATCTTATTTTTAAAAGAATAGATACATTAGATATTTACATTTTTCAAAATATATATATAAAAAGGGAAAGTTGATTTATGTGTAAATAGCACATGTGAAAATCATAAAAATAATAAATATTTTTTAAAATTAAATTTCAGATGCCTTCTTAAATTTGAACAATTAATTCCCAATTGTATCCCATGTGTTTGTGATGACAGCATTGGAATACAATGTCCATTTGTGAGTGGAATACAATGTCCATTTCTGAGTTATGACAAGTGTTTGGACAACAAAATTGTGCTTGGTTGTGCACAACTTGCCCTCTCCTCCTTTTTTTTTTGTTTCTTGTCTCTCTCCTCCACGCAACTGTCTCCTCTCCCCTTCCCTATCTCTTTTTTTTTTTCCTCCACATAATTCTTCAATCTCCCATGAGGTGATGGTACATATTATATTTTTACTTTTCTTTATATTAATATTTTATAAATTTGTATTTGTAAAGTTTTATTAGTTACATATACAAAATGAAAATTGTAAATATTACTTCTATAACATAAAATATGCTACCACTGTAATTATAATTTTAAAAATGATCGATATACAAATATTATATATACACACACACACACACAAGAAACTACAAAACATACATTTGGCAAAGATAATATTTTTAAATTATTAAATTATAATATAATCTTCAATCATCTCTCACCAATTTCATAATTTACAAAATTTTTAATTATTAATTAATCATCCAATCTTCACATATTATTTTTCACAATATAATAAATCATAAACCTCCCATTAAAACCTACTAATTTGATATTTATAATAAAAAGCTACCACAGCACAATTCAAAACAAACACAACTTTTTACTATAAATTTAAATGTACACAGCCAGTTGTAGCACGAAAATCTCAAACCTATCCAAATACAGTTGGGTATTTCATTGCCACATTCTAAAAATAAATAATGGATCACTCCCTATATCCCCCAAAAAAAAAAAAAAAGGAGCAATCAGTATTTGCAATAGCCGAGGGAGCAATAATAGGAAATGGTGAAACATTGAATGAAGAACACAAATCGTCTTTCTCTTGCAAACAAAATCTGAATTCTCAACCCCACTAAGCCCAGTCAAATTTGAACCCCTGAAAACGGGCCCCCGGTTACTGCCTTTACCTGATGCCCAAGAACCTCCTTTCTTTTGCAAATCCCATAGATAGCTATAAATATATATTGAAACCTAGGATCTCATCAATCCCACAAAAATATTTTAGAGAGAGAGAGAGACAAAGACAGAGAGAGATAACATGGCAGATTTGTTTATCAACCAGGCTAAGCAGTATTCTGAGGGCAGGCCTAGTTACCCACAAGAACTCTTCCATTTCATTGCATCCAAGACGCCCTCTCATGACCTTGCATGGGATGTTGGCACCGGTAATGGCCAAGCTGCCCAATCGGTCAGCCTCTCTCTCTCTCTCTCTCACACACACACACACAGAGACTCGCACAGAATATACAGAGTTCCCTGTTTATTCTATTGTCTAACATATATGCTTCATTTTTGTGATTCAGCTGGCTAAGATTTACAAAAACGTGATAGCCACGGACACAAGCCCAAAGCAACTAGAATTTGCTGCAAAGCTACCAAACATAACATATCAGTGCACTTCCTCAACCATGTCCATGGATGAACTCCAAACCAAAATCGGATCACAGTCCAGTTTTGATTTGGTCACCATAGCCCAATCCATGCACTGGTTCGACCTCCCCACATTCTACCAACAAGTGAAATGGCTTCTAAAGAAGCCCAATGGAGTGATTGCAGCATGGTGTTACACTGTACCAGAAGTAAACCCTACTGTTGACTCAGTGTTTCAAAGATTTTACAAAGTGGATTCGGGCCAATACTGGGAATCGCCCCGCAAGCTGGTGGACGAGAAATATGAAACCATTGATTTCCCATTTGAGGCAGTAGATGGGCTTCAGCATACTGGACCGTATCGGTTTGATATAGAGAGGGTGATGGATTTGGAAAGCTATTTCATATATTTGAGGTCATGGTCTGCTTATCAAACTGCTAAAGAAAAAGGCGTGGAGCTGCTGACAGAAAAGGTGGTTGAGGATTTCAAGAAGGCTTGGGATGAAGATGGCAAAATTCGAAAGACGGTTATCTACCCTGTTTATTTGAGGATCGGAAAAGTTGGTTCGTGGAATTGAGATAGCTTTGGGTGCATATATATGAAAGTGCTGCCTGAAGAATTCAAAGGTAGTTGATGGTGTTTGGGCATGATGCATTCCTTCCTTGTAATAAAGCTGTTTTGCAATGATTGTGAACTTCTTGCTAATCACTACCGAATCCAGCTGTACTTCTGTCTTTTCATCCCTGTTTTCATGAATGTTGTCATAATAACAGAAAACAAGAAATAGTTGAAATTATTTGTTCTAGTTTCTGAACCGAATTCTGGGGCCTTTACACAGTTAAATATACTCTCTCTCACCCACACACACACAGCAAAGAAAATAAATTCGCAGAATAGAATTCACATACTGTATCCTAGAGCTTCGAAACTTAAATTTGAGAATTACCTGAGGTTCGAAATTTTTTAACCTTAGGAGCTATGCTTCCATTTATATTGCTGAGATATATGACATGATGATACATATTGGTAGCTTAGGATTCATCCCTATTGTTCCTGTGCCCTGGCCAAGAATACAGGCTAAGCAAGGTTAAGCCGAACAATAATCCACACTTTAGTTGCCAAGTAGAATGTTGCTTTCATACATATGCTATAAAGATCAAGAATTATCTGGGCAACTCCACACAAAACACAATACTGTATGGCTAAATCATCAACAAGACACAGAGGATCGTAGAAGTATACATGCTTCAATCCCCCCCCCCCCCCCCCACACACACACACAACAAAAAAAAAAATCAATAAAGCCCACAATAAAACCAGCCTTAATTACATCAAATTATCACTCAGAAGAAGCAAGAGCTGACTGCAATACATCTTCGAGGAACTTCTCAGCAGCGGCATACTGCCTCTTCTTATCCTCAATTGCCAAAGACTTATCCTGAAAATGATAAGTTCTCCAAATCAATCTTCATTAGCTAGAATTATGAAGCAGAAAAATTCTAAGATAATTAATCAGAAGGAAAGTACTGGAGGCAAGTCCTGGTAGCTTCTCAATGTATCGAGGATTGACTTTGCTATCTTCTCCAAGCCCTTCCTGTGCTCTGCCATTTCAACCAACACTCCATGACTAATATCAGGGCTATAGCCCACGCGATTGAGCATTGCCTGTGATGAACATGTTAGAATCAATGAGCAGAATTCATATTCTTCGTCTTACTGACTGGCTCAACCCATAACAATAATAAAACTACAATCTCCTTATCAGATTTAATAATGATATATGATGGACAAACAAAACAGAAAACTTATGCCGGGGCTTTTAGCATATAATAGTATACCTTGTAGTTGGAATACTGTTGCAGATATTGTCTTTCTTTGGAGTCCATTATTGCCAAGTTCGTTTTCCAGTGTTCCATTTGAGCTTCATAAGGTGCTATATAATCTTCCAATTGTGCAAGTGTTCTGGCAAGAAAATACAATATTTACAAGGACATTATGCAGGTTAATCATAGTTTAAAACAGCTCCTGAAAACAGTCTTGCCAAAGGAGAGAAACTAAATAATATTTGCAAATGAGAAAGAATAATTCATAGATCCACCTTTTTAAATAATATATCACTTATATATTTTATAATGATATATAATAATATAATTTTATAACATATTATTAATATAATAAAATATATTTTATCCTGTGCATCGCACATGCAAATATCTAGTATACATAATATCAGAAGTACTAGCTAGTCCACAAATTTTTTCCACTCATTTTCTTTCCACTAATAGCTATTATATTTGTTTATTATATTAGCATATTTTTAATCAAATGTTTTAGAATTGTATCATATTTATAATATATTTAAGATATATCATATCAAATATGTTTGAAAATTAAGGGGATTTGATCGATATTGAATTTATAATATTATTTATAATATTATATATATATATAGATATCTATATATATATATATATATATAGAGAGAGAGAGAGAGAGAGTTATTTGATAAGGGAAATGGTTAACTGATGATCTACTATTGAGATGTACCAAATGATACATAATATTATATAATTTTGCTCATAAACAACTTTAAAATATCATAAATTTCATACAATTTTGTTAATATTCATAACTTTATTCTTATACATGCATTGGTCTATTACTTCTAGTTGAACTATATATTATTACTTTCTTTCATCCTAAAATTGCAAATTTAAAGAAAATAAAAAGCACAATTTTCTTATTTTCTTAACACAAAAATTTCTACAACTGGGAGAAAATATAGATTTATTTATTCCATTTACTCATTATATATATAATTTTATATATAATATTTGTATTTTATCATAATCATACTACATAGACAAAATATTAAAAATAATTATATATATATATATATATATATATATATTTTTTTAAATAATGTTATGTATTTTAATAATATTATATTATAATAATATATTCGTGCATCGCACAAAATGACTTACTAGTGTGTGTATGTATATATATATATGCATGTATTTAAAAGAAAATACAAAACATACATTTGGCCGCTATAACATTATTAGATCTTTATTTATTATCCTATTATATATATTAATAATATAATGTATATATATATATATCATCAAATATCTGTCACCAATATCATAATTTACAACTGCAATTATTAATCAATCATTCCCTCTTCACGCATCATTTTTCACAATATAATAATATTAAAACATCCAACTATAACCTATTGATTTGACATTTATAATAATAATTTATTCTATCACAATCTAAAACAAATCATTTTTTTACTATAAATTTAGATGAGCGAGCCAGTTAACGGAAGCCTCCAACCTTGTTCTCAACACAAATACATACGATAAGAAGAAAAAAAGGAGCAAGCAGTATTTGCAATATCTGAAGGAGCAAAAATAGAACATGGTGAGACTTTTAATGAAGCCCACTAATTAAAAATCGTGTTGCTCTTGCGAAAGAAAATTTGAACGCTCAACCCCATGACGCCCAGTCAAATTTGAACCCCTGAAAGTACAAGAATGACCTTCCCCAGTTGGAAACGGGCCCCCAGTTACTACGTTTACTTGATGCCCAAGACCCTCAAGTTTTTGCAAATCCCATATATAGCATTATAGCTATAAATATATATTGAAACCTAGGATCTCATCAATCCCACAAAAAGACTAGAGAGACAGAGACAGAGACAGAGACAGAGACAGAGACAGAAAATATGGCAGATTTGTTTACCAACCAGGCTAAGCAGTACTGAGGGCAGGCCTAGCTACCCACAAGAACTCTTCCATTTCATTACATCCAAGACGCCCTCTCATGACCTTGCATGGGATGTTGGCACCGGTAATGGCCAAGCTGCCCAATCGGTCAGCCTCTCTCTCTCTCTCACACACACACACACACACACAGAGACTCGCACAGAATATACAGAGTTCCCTGTTTATTCTATTGTCTAACATATATGCTTCATTTTTGTGATTCAGCTGGCTAAGATTTACAAAAATGTGATAGCCACGGACACAAGCCCAAAGCAACTAGAATTTGCTGCAAAGCTACCAAACATAACATATCAGTGCACTTCCTCAACCATGTCCATGGATGAACTCCAAACCAAAATCGGATCACAGTCCAGTTTTGATTTGGTCACCATAGCCCAATCCATGCACTGGTTCGACCTCCCCACATTCTACCAAAAAGTGAAATGGCTTCTAAAGAAGCCCAATGGAGTGATTGCAGCATGGTGTTATACTGTACCAGAAATCAACCCTATTGTTGACTCACTGTTCCAAAGATTTTACACAGTGGATGCGGGCCAATACTGGGAATCGCCCTGCAAGCTGGTCGACGAGAAATATGAAACCATTGATTTCCCATTTGAGGCAGTAGATGGGCTTCAGCATACTGGACCATATAGGTTTAACATAGAGAAAGTGATGGATTTGGAAAGTTGTTTCTTATTATTGAGGTCATAGTCTGCTTATCAAACTGCTAAAGAAAAAGGTGTGGAGCTGCTGACAGACAATGTGGTTGAGGATTTCAGGAAGGCTTGGAATGAGGATGGCAAAATTCAAAAGACGGTTATCTACCCTATTTATTTGAGGATTGGAAAAGTTGGTTCGTCGCATTGAGATACATTATTAACTTTTGGGTGCATATATATGATAAGCAATTGAAACTGTTAACCTGAAGAATTTAAAATTAGTTTGATGGTGTTTGGGCATGATGCATTCCTTCCTTGTAATAAAGCTGTGTTGCAATGATTGTGAACTTCTTCTTGCTAATCAACCGAATCCAGATGTACTTCTTTCCTTTCATCCCTGTTTTCATGAATGTTGCCACAATAATAGAAACTAGAAATTGTTGAAATTATTCATTCTAATTTCTGAAGCAAATTCTGGGGCCTTTACACATTTAAATACTCTCTCTCACCCACACACACAGCAAAGAAAATAAATTTGCAGAATCGAATTTATATACTGTATCCTAGAGCTTAGAAACATAAATTTCAGAATTACCTGTGGTTCGAAAATATTTAACCTTAGGAACTATGCTTCCATTTATATTACTAAGATATATAACATGAAACATATTGGTACCTTAGGATTCATCCCTATTGTTCCTGTGCCCTGGCCAAGAATACAGGATAAGCAAGGTTAAGTTGAACAATAATCCAAACTTTAGTTGCCAAGTAGAATGCTTGCTTTCATACATATGCTATTAAGATCATGAATTATCCGGGCAACTCTACACAAAACACAATACTGTATGGCTAAATCATCAACAAGACACAGAAGGATCGTAAAAGTATACATACTACAATGTACCCCCCTCCCCCCCCGCACACACACACACACACACAAATTCAATAAAGCCCACAATAAAACCAGCCTTAATTACATCAAATTATCACTCAGAAGAAGCAAGAGCTGACTGCAAGACATCTTCGAGGTACTTCTCAGCAGCGGCATACTGCCTCTTCTTATCCTCAATTGCCAATGCTGCCAAAGCCTTATCCTGAAAAAGATAAGGTTCTCCAAATCAATCTTTATTAGCTAGAATTATGAAGCAGAAGAATTCTACAATAATTAGTCAGAAGGAAAGTACTGGAGGCAAGTCCTGGTAGCTTCTCAATGTATCGAGAATTGGCTTTGTTATCTTCTCCAGGTCCTTCCTGTGCTCTGCCATTTCAACCAATACTCCATGACTAATATCAGGGCTATAGCCCACGCGATTGAGCATTGCCTGTGACGAACATGTTAGAATCAATGAGCAGAATTTGTATTCTTCATCTTATTCACTGGCTCAACCCACAACAGTAATAAAACCACCTTCACCTTATCAGATTTAATAATGATATATGATAGACAAACAAACAGAAAACTTATGCCGGAGGTTCTGATAGCATATAATAGTATACCTTGTAGTTAGAATACTGTTGCAGATATTGTCTTTCTTTTGAGTCCATAATCGCCAAGTTCGTTTTCCAGTGTTCCATTTGAGCTTCACAAGGTGCTATATCATCTTCCAATTGTGCAAGAGTTCTGGCAAGAAATAATAATATTTACAAGGACATTACACAGGTTAATCATAGTTTAAAACAACAACTCCTGAAAATAGTCTTTCTAAAGGAGAGAAACTAAATAATATTTGCAAATGAGAAGATAATAACTCATAGATTCACCTTTTTAAATAAGTCAATCTTGCTATTGCCTTTCGAGTATAATCAAGAAGTTCTTTTGACTCCTGCTGCACTTTAGCCCTCTTCTCTTCAACTGCTGTTTTTCTCAGAGATAAATCTGCCATTGCTACAAGAAAACTGAAACATATTTCCTTGTAAGTTGGGGGCTACTCCCTATGTATTATGTAATTATATATAAACATATGGACAACAAACGCACCTACTTAATTCAGTATCCCTGATGTTCAACAAATTTGCCACATTGGCAAGAACTTGGGAAGATGATACCACGTTTGATGGTAGACTTTCTTGCACCAATCCTATGTGCTCTAGAATCTCTCTTATCCTAGCAGCTGTGGACATAAAGAAATTAATTTAACAAAAAAAAAACACTCAATGTGTTTGTTATACATAACAACTCCCACAGAAAATGCCACAATAAATGGACTAACATAGAGATTTTAGAAATTTCCAATACAACTAATGAAAGCAATCGCTTAATAATTATTTTCACAATAAAAATAAAAGTGCAGATAAGAAAACTAAAACAATTCAATACAAAATATGCAAGAAGGCATGTACTCAACAAATACATGTGTGAGTAAATATTTGAAAAGAAAGTGAGACCTTGAGAGTGATATTCTGCAGCTTTTTGACGAAAGTCATTTGCCACAATGGTGGCAGCCTGAGTCTTGGCTTGGGAGAGGGTAGATATGTTGTGTAAGTGGTTAATGCTTCGAGACGTGTACTCAAAATCAGGCAAATCTTTCCCAACTGCTTCAAATTGGGAAACAAGCCATGCTTTCACTTCTGCAATTCGATTAGCATCAAAGCCAGTGTTACCACTGCTTTTTGATTGTTCAGATGATGCTACTGACATAGAAGGAGAAGGAGGATCAGACCCCAAATTCTCACTCATCCTTTTGCTCTGCCTTGTTTCTACTTTTGCAAACTTCAATCAAGACCTTCACCCAAAAAACAAAATAGATGACCATGAGAAAATTAATACAGAGAGTAATAAACCCCCAAGAATGACTAACTATGGAAACTTCACATTTTTATTATTTTTCATATTAAACTTCAAATTAGACCAATAAATTTCATATACATATTCTTCCTCTGAAAAGCTAAAAAGAACTGAATTTTTTTTTCAGTCGTAATGTAAACCACTCAAAGTAAATTACATGCCAAAGAAAGAAAATCTGGAAAATTGGAAACGTATCCAAAACTGAACCTTCTTCAGATAGGGTTTGAAATTGAACTGGAAATACACGAGATCGAGCTTAAAATTAAATGCAACGCAAAGTGAATGACACGAGCCCAGGCATAAATTGCATCTAAAGACTACGATAGGCATAAACCAAAGATAATTGAAAACTGTATATTGTGCATTAGTAATTTACATAATCAGGAATCTTTAAAAATGCCGAAAAATAGGAGATTCTTCCTGAATAGGATTCGGTAACATAAGATGGAAACAGCAGTATAATCATGAAAACTGAACCTCAATTCGAGAGAAAGAAGTCAAGCCGAGAGCCTGAGGCATAGAGATTGTGTGAGTGTGGGTACGCGAGTGTGTTTCCTAATCGAGATTTATAGATACATAGATACATATATACATATAGAGAGAGAGAGAGAGAGACCTGGAAGTGGAGGACCGACGGAGATGGTGGATCGCCGGACAGAGACGGGTTGTGCTGTCAGTTCTGCTGCCCTTCTCGAGTGAAACTTTTTGAATTTGATGAAATCTTCCATTGTAATTATTTCTTTATTTGTTTTTTCTTTTCTTTTTTTTTTCTTTTGGGGGAGGGGGGGGGGGGGGGGGGATTGGTTTGGGTGCATTTAAACTCCCGTGGTGATTTTAATATGATATTTTACTATATGTAATATCGGCCAATTCAACAAAATAAAGTATATTTTAAAAAATTTAATAATATAGGTAAAGTCGCTCCGGTCGGAGGCGATTTTAATCAAAGTCGCCCCGACAACTGAAAAAAAAATTTCTAATTTTTTTTTTGTATTCAGAAAATAGAGGAAGAAGTAGCCGCTCGGTCATGCCACTCGGTCGAGTCACCATTCGGGCAGCCGAGTGGTACCTGTAACTCGGCCCATCCACTCGGCCTGAACAATACTGGACGATCGAGTTCGAGGAATGAACTCGGCCAGGGCACTCGATCGGCCACATAACTCGGCCGGCCAAGTCATGTAAATTTTCTGGATTACTAAGTCCGGCGATTTTTTATTTTTTTTTTATTTTTCAAATATATCCACACCACACATTCATCTCTCTATCATATCTATCACCCACCCACACCACACACTTCCCTGTTCCTCATTTCTTTCTTCACTTCTTCTTCACTTCTTCTTCAATTCTCCTTCAATTCTCTTTCAATTTTTCTTCAATATTCACGGTTCTTTCTTCTCCGTTTCTCCAAAATTTGTTTAGGTATTTTTTTCATAGTTCTTTGTGTGTGTGTGTGTAGTGTTGTGTGTGTGTGGTGTGTGTGTGTGTAGTGTTTTGTGTGTGTGTGTGTGTGTGGTGTTTTGTGTGTGCTGGAGTGTGTTTGTTGTGTGCTTGTATTGTATGTTGTGTGTGTGGTGTATGAAATGTATGTGTGTGATGTGTGTGCTGGTGTGTGTGGAGTGTGTGCTGGTGTGTGTGTTGTGTGTGTGCTTGTGTGTGTTGGTGTGTGTGTTGTGTGTGATGTGTGCGTGTGTGTGCTTGTGTGTATGGTTGTGTGATGTGTACGTGTGTGCTGTGTTTTGGATATGTGTATGTCGGTCGGTTTAAATCGTATAATTTTTAATAGATTTTGTTGGATTTTTTGCTATTATATATAAATTGTTATAGATTTGTCGTTAATATTTTTTTTATACATTATTTGATATAGGAACTTTGGGAATTGTTGCTGTTGTTGTGCATTTATCGTGACCCTCAAATTGTTGCCGTTGCATTGAGATATTGCTTCATTTCAATATCAGGTTTGAATTTTACTAATTTATTAGTTGAATTTAATTTCATTATACTTTTTAATTATATAGTTTAATAATACCTCTTGCATGCAAAAAAATAGTTAACTCCATATTTTAAGTTCATTAATACATCTTTATTATTTAAGATATGGAGTCTTCAAACAATGTCAGTATTGTTGTTTATGTTGGGGATAAAAGCGATGTTCCACCTGTTTGTGCAACAAGGGTACCTCACGACATCGGATATTCTGGCTTGGTATCAAAATTCTTTGAACTGATAAGGATCGATAGCAATGAATATAAATTCAACATATCCGCTTCACTATATGCAAACAACAGATATCATCTTATACCAATCAACAACGATGATAATCTATGGTTTTTCTTTGCACCGGATGCGGATAATCAATATGTAGAATTTCATATTGATCCGAAAAAATTGCAAGATAATGCTCTTCCAGATATTCTCCCAAGCAATGAGTATTATCAATATGTCTTACTTAAGAGGTGATGATATTAATAATTCAGCACGTATCAATAAAATAAGATTACACGTGGAAAGTTTATAATAATAATAATAATAATAATAATAATAATAATAATAATAATAATAATAATAATAATAATACGTACATAAAGGTAAATAAAAAAAAAGAAGAAAAAACAATTAAATAGATAAATAATTTTATTTATCAAATATAGGTGGTGAAATCAAATGAGTATATACCTTAAAAGCTAAGGAAAGAGAAATATATACATACACGCATATTTGTTGTACTTTTAGCCATGGGTGCGAATTCAGGGAAAAGAAGAACAGGTAGGTAAGAAGAATAATATACCTTTCATTTCTACATAATCAATTATTATTTGTGCCACGGACTAAGCTAAACTAATTTACACTAAAGCAAATTAGCTACTAATAATTAAATGAAAATTATAGGATATGGATGCAGGCACGTTGTATCTACCTTTTAGTTATGAACATAATTTAATATTGGTTTCAATATGCTTATAGGTGTACTTGCATGAAACATGGAAATAATTGTTTTGTTGAGTAAATTATAATTAAGTGATGTACGTATATCTTTTAATACATCATATACTTAGAATTCCCGAATAATCTATTTGATTAGAAATTCTCAAAGCATATTTTCATTGGTTCAACACATGAATCATAAAAAAGATTCATTGGTAAACTTATGAAGAAATACTAGAATTGAAAATGATTTGATATACCTTAAATAGCAGTTAAAATTGATATTCCATAAACCAAGACTTACTCTTTTCAAGTTCATAATTATTAATATGCAATTATAATAACATTATAAACCCTACTTAAAGTAATGTAAACCCTAAAATAAAATGTTAACTACACTAAAAAATAATGAAACACGACTGTCATATAAATAAAAATACAATTTCAATAGCACATAACATTATAAAATGAATGTAATGTATGAACTATATTGGCCAGTGAGTAGTAAGAGGCTTGGGGTATCACATCCTCCCCTCCTTATAAAAATTTCGTCCTCGAAATTCCCTTACCTGAAGAGTTCTGGATATTTCGACTTCATTTCATCTTCTCTTTCCCAAGTAGCTTCTTCTACTGACTGATTTCTCCATAGGACTTTGATTAGTGTAATTTCCTTATTTTTCAATTGCTTCACTTCTCGTAGTAAAATTCTACAACCATTTCTTCATAGCTTAAGTCATGTTTTTAACTCTGCTAGTTCATTGTTCAGATGCAGTCTGCAGTAAAAGACTTTTCAATTCGTATAGCGAGGCGTGAATATCGAGCAGAGGAAAGCACACCTCGTATATGGAAAATCAAATGCAAAAATAATTGTGAGACTACACATTGCAACTGGTGGTTGCATGTAGGTTACAAACAGAAGATTGATATGTGGGAAATAACTAAGTATAGAGGCCCTCATACGTGCCTAATGAATGCGGTGTCTGTTGACCATCAAAAACTTATGCAAAAACATGATTGCTGCGTTGCTAACTGGAATGGTTCAGACAGATCCCGGGTATGAGATTAAGTGTATTCAACAACAAGTGTATGATAAATTTCAATATACAATCTTATATCATAAGGCATGGCATGGTTTGAAATACGCAAGAGAAAATGTGTATGGTACATGGGAGAGCTCAGTTTCAAAACTACCCAAATTTTTTGGAGCTCTACAAAAATGGAATCCATGCACAGTTGTCGAGTGACGCCACATGCCCGAAGAGACAAATGGTGTAAAAATGTTGAAATATATGTTTTGGGCGTTCAAGCCATGTATAGATGGGTTCCAGCATTGCCATAAAATTATTAATGTTGATGGAACTCATCTTTACACTAGATACAAGCACAAGATGTTAATTGTTGTTTCCATTGATGCAAATCAACATCTTTTACCTTTGCCTTATGCACTTGTGGACGAAGAAAATTTTGCTTCTTGGACATGGTTTCTTCGTATAATATCGAAACATACTATTTGCGGTAGAGAAGGAATTTGTCTGATTTCAGATAGATACGACGGTCTTTTAAAAGCAGTGGAAAGAATTCCAGATTTTCAGCCACCTCTTGGAATTATCAGAGTCACCAATATGTGGATGTCAAGATGCCCTATGATTCATTATTCAATTGTTGAGTTATATTACCCCGATCGGATATTGAGACAGTTTGGGATGAGATAACAAATTCCCTAAGGGATTACTGATGTGCACGATACATTGCATAATATATGTCGTAGAGGGCGCTCCACTACAAATTGAGCTGAAACTCATGCTTCCTTTGTAGAATGGTGGCTCAACAGAGATGGTTATATTATCTCAGCTCCTGTTATTGGTTGGAATGAGTCAGACATCGAACATGGTTATATCAGCTGGTATGAAAGAATAACATGACATCTAATAACTCCAGGGTTAAATATGCATGTGGGGTACCAACCACAATCAAATGCATCTATAGAAGTTTTGGTATGTGGCTGTATTTTGTTATTCAAACTTCTATTATGCATTTATGTATTTCATCTTTATGTTTTGTATTGTCAATTAACTACAGGAAGGTTTATGGAAAATTTTGAATAAACTTGTCATAGACGAGCAACCGTATCTTAGGAAGCCGTTCAGATGATCAGTAGAAGACATATACGCACAGGCTAGAGCTCACTTCCATGATCGTCGACCATCATCCAACATGATCCTGAATCGCAACATGAACCTGAACCATAACCTACGTCGCACAATAGCCCAAAACCTTTTCTCTCTAGTAGTATGGACATGCAGACTGACACTTATGTGCCCCACAAGAATTTCTACTTCCTTTCACAACTCCTAATTGGGATTTTACGGCACATGGTCAGTCGTTCACTTCCCTCTTAGAATCCTGGCATTATACATCTGCGCCTCCACCATCAGGCACTTATGGAAGTTTTCGGCCACAGTTCAATTCATCCCCAATTTCATATCCTCAAGCTGGCACGACTTCAAATATAATGCATGATCATGTGACTTCGAGGACTACATCATCATCATCATCGGGTCGTCCAAGTTTTAGTTTGAATATTACGACAAATGATAATGAATCAGATGGCGAACCTGATCCACAAGAAGATCGAGGTAGAGGCAAAAGGAAAAAAACCAGGCGTCGTTGTTTTACAGGATCACATTATGATTATTAATTTGTTCTCTATGTAATTAAACATTCCATTACTTAATTTGTTCTCTATGTAATTAAACGTTCCATTACTTAGTGATGATGTTAACTTATTATTATTGTTGTTGTTGTTGTTGTTGTTGTTGTTGTTGTTATTATTATCATTATTATTATAAAAAATTATAGTGGTTTAAAAGGTAAGATAAAAAAAAATTACAAAGACTGAACCCTACTCGGCCAGCCGAGTGTTGTGCCAGACCGAGTGGCACAATCGAGCTGACCGAGTGGTCATATTCCAGGAAGTCCTTCGCACTCAGCTGGCCGAGTGAAGTGCCTGACCGAGTGGCACAACCGAGCTGACCGAGTGGTTATATTCCAGGAAGTCCTTCACACTCGGCCGGCCGAGTGAAGTGCCCGACCGAGTGGACCGACCGAGTGCGAAGCCACGAAACATTTTTAAATATTTTCTTCCCCTTTTCTCTCATTCATTCAGTTCCAAAACCCTAGCCTCTTCCATTTTCGCCTCTTCAATTCAAAATATTATCATCATACAACTCAATTTTTTCGTTGAAATCATTCAGCAAATTAACTTCAACAACAAATCATTCCAATTTTCCACAAAAGTGGTCAAGATTTGAAGGATTCAAGCAAGAACAACAATTTTCATTTTTCCACTCCTAAGGTATGTTTTCATTTACCATTGCTCTTGTTGTTGAATATGTTGATGATGGACTTATTTTGAGTATTATGACATGAAACTTGTTATGTTTTCTTGCAATTTTTCATTGAAGTTTTTTATCGAACACTTGGTATGCATCATATTATCCTCTATTTAGGTATGTTTTCATTTACCATTGAGGTTCTTGTTTGAATATATTGATGAGGGGCTAATTTGGAGTATTATGGCATGAAACATGTTATGTTTTTTTGCAAGTTTTCATTGAAGTTTTTTATCGAACACTTGGTATGCATCATATAAATTGGGAATGTGGCATGATTATATCTAGAACAATGATAAAATGATGTTAATATCCCATCCATTTCAATGTTGAATGATGAAATTACTTGAGATGTAATTGAGAATGAATATTGTATTGTATGTATGCTTATCGTATTGAAGATACGACTTTTGAACTTGTTGACATGAATGTAATACTGTTTTCATGTCATCTAGGTACCAAAAATGAATCATAGTATGGATGTTGTCAATACTACCTTCGAATGGAGTCAACACTCCATCGAAGAACAACAACAGGAGTACGAAAGAATTCTATCCACCATGCCGGATGCCTACGGAATACAATTTGCTAATTGGGAGAATGAAAGTGAAAGGTGGTTTGAAGTCCAAAGGAAGAAAAGACGAGCTACTCGTTTCGCTTATGTAGAATGCATGAAGGAAATGGGCATCTATGAGGATCTGAAAAAAATGTGCAAGAATATCGGGTGGAGTAAATTCTTTGCCATGCATCTATGAGTAAATTCTTTGCCATTGGTCCTTGAATTCTTCTCACAACTTCAGGTAGGATACATCGATACGGTGCCGGAATCCATGATATTTTATGTGGGAAACGAGTGCCACCATCTTTCGGCCGAAGAACTCAATCAGATTTATGGATTTCCCAAGAAGAAGTACTCGAATCTACCCGATTATAGGTCCAATTTTCCCGAGTTCAACGCAATGACTTTTTAGAAGGAAATAACAGAGTCTTTTCCAGATAAGCCATCAGCCTACAACCCTAGTAGATCGAAAGCATCGAGTATTCAAAGCCCGATCATCCGATATTTTCAAAGGTTCATCTCCAGTATAATTTTGGCTAAACCTGAGCCTGGAGTGGTCACCTTGGATGAGCTGTTCATACTATGGTGTTTGGTGAAACGTCAGAAGTTCAATGTAGCACCAATGCTCTTAAGGCAATTTGTCCGAACAAAAAATCAGGTATATTGGAGGTTTGATCACTCCAATTGCTCGATACTACGGGGTGAACTTGGAAGGGATGGAAGAGACGCCAGGCGAGACTAGTATAAACCACGAATTGCTTTGCAACATGAAGATGTGCCTATTACATCCCGGCACCAGAAAGTTGTATTTGATTTTATCAGATAAAAAGAGGTTTGCACTGCCCAATTCTCGCCTCACAAATGTTGCTGGAGGGAAGGTCCAAAATATTTTACTGAATGGCTTGGTTCACATAGAAGCAATCGAGGAGAGTGAAAATGAATTGAAGAATGAGGAGGAACGAAGGAAAATGAGGAGAAGAACTATGAATACCCGAACAGAGCCTATGGAGCTTGATATTGAAGAACTACAAGGGGATGAAATGATGGGGGAAGCACAACTGCCCTCATACGATCAACCCGAAACTTCACAGCAACCACACCATCCATCTCAGTATCAAGGGGGGTGGAACGATTGGTCGGATTGGAGAAACGCTTTAAATGCGCGGGTTGCCAACCTAGAAGAGTATGTGCATCGTCAAGCATAGAATTCTCAAATTGTACTTGACATGCAAAGGCAACAATATGAGTGGCATATGCAACAAGGCCATTTTCAAGAGAGTGAATACCCAGCTTATCAACCATTCAACCCATCCAACACACCGTACCGACCACCTCAGTGAGCACGTCCCAATCCAACACCATACTGACTACTTGTTAAGAATGTATTGTTTTGATTTGAACCTCTTGACTTTGTTGTTTATTGATGATTTTGAATAGTATAAAATTTGATTTGAAATTTTTCCTTATAAAATATAATGCTTGTTATTTATTGGAGCTCAATAAATTAAGCAATTCATCAACACATTTGATCTTTTTAACAATCTCATGGACTTTTTTACCAAACTCAATAAATTAATAAATTCGACTACCACACAAGAAAATAAAAATAAAAAACAACAAACAATTGTTGTGATATATACAAACTCATGGATCAAAATGGTGAAACAAGAGAATGTACAAAAACGGGAGAACGAACGAAAAACTGAGAAGATGAAGAAATGAGAAAATCCACTCGGCCAACCGAGTGGATTTCAGACCGAGTGATTCGGCCGAGTGGAGAGATTTGCACATTCCAGAAACTTTCCCTTTGCACTCGGCCGGCCGAGTTAAGTGGTCGACCGAGTGCCCTGGCCGAGTTCATTCCTCGAACTCGGTTGTCCGAGTATTGTTCAGGCCGAGTGGCTGGTTCGAGTTACAGGTACCACTCGGCTGCTTGAGTGGTGACTCGACCGAGTGACACGACCGAGTGGCTGCTTCTTCCTCTATTTTCTGAATAAAAAAAAAAAAAAAGATAGTCGCCCATGCAATGGGCGACTTAAAAAAAAATTCACTTGTCGCCCCTGGCAGGGGCGACTTTGATTAAAGTCGCCTCCGGCCGGGGCGACTTTACCTATATTATTAAAATTTTTAAAATATATTATATTTTATTAAATTTTTTTCTTCACTATATTTAGTTAAATTGGCCTGTAATATCACGGTCTTCTCAAAATTGTAAAATCAACATAAATAATTTAATTTTGGCAAAAGCATACATAAATCTTTTATATTTCTGTCATTCAAATTATAAATTGGTCTCTAATGAAAAAATGTGAGAATGTCCATATAAAAAAATTACTTTTATGAATAGAAATAAGACTGATAATTTTTTATAAATATAAGAGACATTGAATCATATAAATATTTATATTAAATTTATGTGGGGTCGCATCTATCGAATTTTGACTCATTATATATCAAATATGCATAATAATTGACCATATAAGTAAGCAATGAATATTAAATTATATATATGAATAAAAATTCAGATGAAGAACTTGAATATAAATTTAAATTAAAACCAATATAATTGCATAATTGTTTCAAACATACCCTAAGACTATGATAATTTAGCCAAATATGATAGAATTAAACATCAAAAGAAATATAATTCCAATTATATCTAGCATAACACAAAATAAAAAGAAAAGAAGAAACTCGTAGAAATTTTGACGAATGATCTGTTGAAGCCCGTGAGTGGATGGAGGAGTTTCTCACGTGCATTCGAATGTAGAGAGGTATGTACATATGTAGAATATGAGATGATCAAGTATTGATGAAGAGTCATCATTTGTATGGGAAAAAACCTGCTAGAACTTGTCGTGACCGCCAAATCTGGTGGATAAATGAAGATCTGTGCAAAAATCTGCGTTAGCACTAGACTAGATGGGAAACGGACCTAACAAAAATTTGGCAGGGTCAACCGTCGACGCTCGATTGGACGAAAATAGCTCGGTTGAGGGGAAATTTGGCGTGGTCGAGCATCGGCTCAATCGAACAAGAAACAGCTCAAACGAGCAAAATTTTGGCATGATTGAGTGTTGGTGCTCGATCGGGCGGGAAAGAACTTGGTCGAGTGGAAATTTGGCCTGACATTGGTGCTCCATTGAGCGAGAAACGACTCGGTTGAGTGAAAATTTGGCTTGACGTTGGCACGCCATTGAGCAGGAAACAACTTGATTGGGCGGAAATTTGGCTTAGTCAAGCCCCAACGTTAAAGAAATTTTCTAAGGTTTTTCAAACTAAATTTGACATCATGTTATGATCAAAATATCAAAGATATAGGTTAAGATGAATTAATGTGAAGTTTTCTCTTTGATTGAATTTTGGATTAAGTTAGAGCCACTATTGGTAGAGATATGTTTTTCATGAAAGTGGTAGCTCTTTGACTTATCTTTCCAAAATAATAAGAATCAATATATTTGAGTATTTACCTTGGAAGTTATACTCATTATTTTGTAATTACACGTCCATTCTTTGTGTCTATGAATGCCGCTTTGAGTTTTTAAACTTCAAATTCATGAAAATTGCTACAAAATGAGCAAATATTTACGCCCACTCGATATACTTTTTTTATATATATCATATACATGTTTGTGCTCTCATTTGATGGCTTACTATTCTCATCTCCTTACCTGGATCAAGTTAGATGTTCATTTGATGATTTTTGGTTCTTCAACTTATATGTTCATATACCTATTATATGTTTCTCCTGTGTACTTGTTACTTCTATTATTTTGGGCTTGCTTTGTGATCTCTACTTATTTATAATGTTCTCACTTTTGTTATGATGTTCATATATTGTTGCTTCTATGTTATTCTATGTGATCTCTACCATTGTTCTAGTATGCTTTTGTATAGAATAGTTTCCTTATGCTTTTTTATATAATTAAAATATATTATGTTCATGCTTAAGGTTTATTTCTGTACATTTTTGTTGTTTATACTTGGAGATTGTTCTACGATTGCTACTTATGTTGTCTATGTTCAAGTAAGATTATTTGTTCTTCTAGTTCAGTGTTTGTCATCATTTCTCAAATTCGAGCCTCACCGTTGAGTAAATTCATCTTGTTTGGGGTTCCTCCATCTGTTGAGTGGAGTAAGTCATTCCGCTTATGAATATATGATTTCTCTGTTTTTTACTCTTTTTTTTTAATTATTTTTTATGTAATTTTCATTGGTGGAGGAGAGTATTGGTTGTTTGTGATTAATACTTATGTTGTCTATGTTCAAGTATGACTATTTGTTTTTCTAGTTCTATGTTTTTCATCCTTTCTTAGCTTCCCTTTGAATAAATTCATCTTGTTTGGGGTACCTTCACCCCCTTGAGTGAGAAGTAAGTCATTCCCTTTGATAAATGTAGAATTTCTCTGTTTTTTACTTTTTTACTATTTTTTATGTAATTTTCATTGGAGGAGAGAGTATTGGTTGTTTGTGATTAATACTTATGTTGTCTATGTTCAAGTATGACTATTTGTTTTTCTAGTTCTTTGTTTTTCATCCTTTCTGAAAATTTAGCCAGTAAATTCATCTTGTTTGGAGTTTCTTCACCCATTGAGTGGAGGATTAAGTCATTTCCCTTTATAAATGTAGAATTTCTCTATTTTTTTATTTTTATTTTTTCTGTAATTTTCATTGATGAAGGAGAGAGCATTGGCTGTTTATCATCACAAGATTTATTAGCAAGCCCGTTTAGTTCTATTTTGTTTATGTTTTTATATATAAATGTTTGCTCAATTTTTGCATCTATTTATGTGATATTACATGTTGTAGGACAATTTTATATAAGACTTTTGCTTATTGTGATGATAACATAAATAAAAATGGATTTGTTCATTAATTTATTTTTAGTAGCTTTTTCACAGCTTCATACAAAAAATTGAACAGTCCAACATTTATATGTCAAAGAATGACATTTGTATCATAACATCTAGGGCGTGCAAAATCGAACTAAAATTAAAAATTTGAAACGAACAGAGTGATTCGATTCGATTTGGATCGGTAATATATATTTAAGCAGTTCGGTTCAGATACAAATATTATAACCAAATTAAAAATTGGTTCGGTTCGATTTTTATTTTTAAACAATTGATCGACTGAACCGAACCGAATATATGTAGATATATTTTTTAAATATTCATTTTAGTTTATGTTATTCTTATTTCTAGAAAAATTGTTTATGCCTCGTGTGTGTGTGTGTGTGTGTGCGTGTATATATGTGTATATATATGTATATATATGTTTGTAGGTATGTAGGAAATGTATACAAATTCTTATATTTAAAAACAAAAAAATGTATGAAACTGACCAATCTGTTCGGTTCTGTTTGGTTTCATAAAACATTCGGTTCACTTTGGATCTATAAATTTATAATTGTTGATTCTGTTTTCAAGAGTCAACTGAACTGACTGAATATTCACCCAAAATAACATCATTGTTACATTGTATTGTACGCAAAATATTTATCATTTTTGCTTTGAAGTACATCAAAACAAAAATTGTGTATATAGTGTATTTATTTAATTACTAGTGCTGATTTCTGTTCTTTGTTAATTCTGTTGTTATATACAAATTCCTTTTTATCTATTAAAATATCGACTGAAGTTTTTTTAACTCTCAAACTGCAAACTGAAATAAAGAACAAAAATTGGACATAAATATTATCTAAAAAATTGATAAATAATTTTCTTTACAAAATCCTTTTTAATGAAATAATGAAAAACTTATAAAATGAACTTTGCTGACAACAATAATTGAATTATTTTCACAATTGGAAGTAGTCCAACAAAAATAGAATAAAGTAAATCATAATTGGCTTTAAGAAAATAATTCGGACTTTGATATAAAATAAGCAGCATAGAAACATCTCTTTATACATGATACCTCTTCAATGTCCAAAAAAAGACCTACGAAAAAGCCTATTCTTGAAGGATGCTCTATTTTCATAAAAATAATTCATAAGATCCAAAAGATCTTCATAAATTTGACAATTTTCATAATTTGAAGTTTTATTTATTTATTTATTTATTAATGACCTCACAAACTTATCTTCATTTTTAGATGGCAAGAACATTTTTGGTTCATAAAGAGACTGGGGAAAACCAAGGCTCAATTTATTATCTTCTACCATCAAGACTATCTCAAAGGAAACACATTTTCTATGTCTTTCCCTCTCCTTCAGTTCACTTGTGGCAAGTTGAACACTGTCACAAATGATCGTACTACATACACTCTGCAGAATTGCTGTAATAAATTGAAAATTTTAAAGCGTACGTGGAGATTACTGTACGATTTGAGTTACAAGCACGGCTCAAGCTTAAGGTGGTGCCATGAAGCAATGACTATGATAGGATCTAATGATATTATGGAACAACTTTACAAGGTAAATTCCTATCTTTCATAATTAAATTACATAATCTGATGTAAACCTTACCAAAGTCACTTCCTCTTACCTAATTTTTTTTTATAGGAGCATCATGATAACAAGGGTTTTCTTAATCGGGGTTTGCCTCACTTTGCGTTTCTTAGTTGGGGTTTGCCTCACTTTGAGTTATGTATGGAGTAATTCAGTCAGAAGTACACAATTGGTGATGATGCTCGCTCTAGTGGCCAACTCCCTAGTCAAGAGGATGGTAATGATGCCACCAAGACAGTGAGGTCCACTCCGACTCAACCCACTCCGGGGGTGATGCTAGAGGGGCATGGGACCCAGAAGAAGGTCCAAGTGGGGTTCGATCATACAGTTGTAGACATTTATCGGGAGCATTTGACAAAAATGAAGCAATTATTTGTACACTGAATAATTTTGAAGCATACCTATATAAGAAAAGAGACAAAGTTTCAAGTGCTCTAACAACTTCCAGACGTGCTATGCTCTAGTTCGCGCTATGGTGGAATCCCATTGCGCATCCAACTTAAGGCTTGCGAACAATTAAGGGACTATAGCATGTGTCGTATGTTTCTTAATTTCACCAATGACGACAAGCGAGCTTAGGTGAGGCCTTTAGTTTGAGGTGACATAGGATAACATGTCTTGTAATCATTATTATGTAATTTTATATCTTAGGACATCCTTACATGATGAGTATTTTACTATGTATTTGGATGTTGGTATTGATGCATTATTATTATAAACATTGATCGTGCTGTCGGAGTACGTCAAAATTAATTAAATTTATTTTTTTCATTTTCCTCTATTATTTTGTAATAGTGGGAAGTAAGGGTCGATCACATAAAGAAATGTTGAATTATATATGTGTCTTTTTCTACGTTAATTTACGAGTATATATAAAAAAAAAAAGGGGTTTGATTGGTTTGTTCCTATCAACTAACATAATTTCAGTATAATGTAATAAATTAAAATCAAGCAAGCAAATAATAATATATAATAAACAATTTCAGTTCACGGTTCAGTTTTTTCCTACTTCAAATTATATGATTATATGACACTTTATGAATTTAATTGAGGAATTCCTATCCTTAAACCAACAGCAAGTTCTGTTGATTCGTTTTATCCCTTAAATGTAATTAATTAGAATACGCTCTCTAATTAACCTATTTAATCGAACAGTCCAAATTACGCTCTTTGGATTTAATTCGTTAAATAAATTATCAATTAGGATAATAGGGTAGATAGGTTATCGACTTCATACACTCGATTCAATTAATCCTGAATTACGTTGATTTTAATAATTATTATTATTAGTTGTTACAGATGAGTCCAACATCACAACAATTAGGAATTGCAACTTAAATTCTAACACTAAATATATAAATTATCAATTGAGTTAATCAATCACAATTAACAATCTATATATCATAAATCAATTTAAACAATTGACGTAATGAATTTGCACATATTAAATTAATACAATATCACAAAAATTAAATTACATAATATTAAAATAAAGTTCAAACATCTCCTAAATTAAAATCCATAATTATTAATTAAAAATAGCATTATAGAGAAATTGAATAAAATAACCAGACATGAATGTGACAATTATCTTTCTGTCTCTCCGGTCAATTCTCTCTCTCCTCCTTGTGGTTGCCTGTGTGACAATTATCTTTCTCTCTCCAGCCAATTCTCCCTCTCTCTTCCTTGTGGTTGTCTCCCAGCGTGAGTGAATCAATTCTCTCTCTCTCCTCCTTGTGGTTCTCTCCTAGCGTGAGTGAATCAGTGGTTGTCCCTCAGGGTGAATGCATCAATCCCTCTCCCTCCCTTCCTGACGTCCCTTGATGAATGAATGAATAATTCTCTCCTTGGTGGCTGCTCCAGCAATCCCTTGCTTCTCTTCTCAATTGGGTGCACTTCCCTCTCCCTTGCCAGCCGCCTGATGCTGTATCTCCAAAGGGGAATGATGAATTCAATCCTCTCTCCTTGGTGGCTGCGAATTGCATGAATGAATCAATCTCTATGCCCTAATTCTCTTATGAACTTAATTAATTACGTGCTTAATTTTAATTAATTAAACCTTTAATCTTTAATCCATGAACTCTTTCTTAATGCAGCAGGCATGTCCTTTCTGTTCTTGGCCCACCTCTCATGTAGGCTATTGTCCGAAAATATCCATAATTCGCTGCAAATAACTACAAAAATAAAAAAGAAAGCAGTTCTTGTAAAAAGATTAAATAAGTAGAAAATAAATGATGCATAAGAATGAATTGTATTAAAATTACAATTTTATCAATTAAATATACGCACAATTTCCTACTTATCAAACATGTAGTGGTTGTTCTTGGTTAAAATTTTCTATCATATGTATATATGCATTTTCAGCAAATAAAATTTTATGGTTTTTAGTTATGTTTTAATATATATATATATACATACATAAATGTGCGTGTTATATATTTTTTTCAAGATGTTGGATGACATTTTTTTTTATAGTACTTGTTAGATTATGACCAATTTTGATGGGGAAGATATATATCTGATGCTCGATGGGATAACTCATCTGATTCTTCAAATGAAGAAATAATGTGTTTCATGGCTCAGGTGGTAATATCGAACATAGTGTGTGATATTGGAGTTCCTTAAAATAACTCAATGGGATAACTCATTTGATTCTTCAAATTGCCCGATAAATATTGAGTCGAGGAGATACTTATGAGCACATATGAATGGTTTTACAGAAATGTTTGGAGGACAAGGCCTACATTCCACGCCCTTGTTTATTTGCTAAACACTAGGGGATTGTTTACTGATTACCAACAGACTCGAGTGTCTTCAATTGAGTTTGTGATGTTTTTTCTCCGCACTGTCTCAATGCCCCTATGACAGCGAGATACCATGGAACGATCCAACACTCACTAGAGACGGTTAATCACTATGTTCTTCGTGTAATGAATGCACTGCTTAGCCCGACTCCAGAGTATATTGGTTAACCTGATTTGAATCATATCCACCCAAAGATTTTACACAATTCAAATTTCTTCCTCTGTTTCAAGGTAAATTACATAATTTAATAATTTTTGTTAATAATTGTGATAACTCTATGTAATAGAGTTATTTTTGTACCTTTAAACTTAAAATCATGTAGAAAATAGTGATGAATTTAGCTAATTTTAGTTTAATATAATAGAATTAGATCGTTCTTTTGTTTTGTAGTTTGTATAACTTAAATGTTTAATTTTTTCCTTAATCTTATGTAAAAAAATAGGAGCAATGCTAAAACAACACTGGAAGTCAATTTTTGACCCAGGAAATTCGAACCCAGACTGCTGACTGTGTAAATTAATACTGCAAAGCTGGCGTGGGCCAGCTTTTACAGTTAAATGAGTGACTAAATCAACAAGAGAATAATCTTGGACCAAAGTTACATCATAACTAAATGGGCTGCCTAATGTGGAAAGGATTGGTGGGCCTTCATCATCTGCAGCCAAAAGAAGAAATAGTGCAGCACAAGAAAGGAAAGGAAGCAGCTGAAAAGAAAAAAATAAAAAGTAAGGAACACCAGCAACAATATGCAGGAAATAGGGAAGAGACACGGCCACTAGAATTGGAGCTAAAAGACCATTATTCTTAGCAGATTTTCAGCGTGAATTCAAGCGGGAAAGAAGAAAATGACATCAAGAAGAAGAAGAAGAAGAAGAAGGAATCACGAAAAAAACAACAAAACCACTAGCTTATTCCTCTCTTCCTTACTCTTTTTTTTTATTCCCCTGTTTTTGCAATTTCATTTCATTCTCTATGGATGATGAGTTAGACTTTTGGATTGTATTTTCTAAGTTAGTCATGAGCTAAACTTATAGAAGGCTTGAATTGCTAATGAACTTTGAATCATTTTATTGAGACTTTTATGCATTGTTGAGTGATTTGTGCCATTGTTCATTCAAGTGTGCCTATTGTTAATATTTGTTGTTGTTTGGCCAACAATGATGAATTGATGAGCTATATTTAATACTGGGAAGGTTAGGTCTAGTGGAAATTGCTTAATGATGCAAGTTTATAACCAAATTTAGGTTGTAGTAGCGGGTGGTATAGGAATATATTATTGGCCTTGCATAACTATAAGAATTGAGACTTACATCGATGTTCCAATTTCTATTAGGCATAGGAATATGTTCAATTAGAAAAGGGGATGTGTAACATAGCATTTGGAAAAAATTTATGTGCCGAGAGGGAATTATTGTTCACTCAATACAATGACGATGAACATTGATCAATAAAAATTGATTCAAGGGAAATTAGTAATTCAATCTACATCTTCATTTTGTGAACTTTCTTGCTGTTGTTGGCTTGTGAATTGAACGATAAATTGTTGGAAATATTTTCTTTACTTCTTTGTTTGAATTGTAGTAATAGAACCGAACATCCACCCAATTTATTACTCTTTTTCTTGGTTAAAATTGTTTAGTAATTGGTATTTGCAAATTATTTTGAATTCAATCCCTGTGGAGACGATCAACTTATCATTATATTACTTGTGTGACTACGTGCACTTGCGTATCAAAATTGAGCATAGAAAAGTCACAACAAATTGTTAATACTCTTATTTATGATACACATTATGGTGTCGTTGGAGCTTTAGACGGCACACTAATTCCTACTTGGGTCCCAGCCAACTGTGCAAATGTCTACCAATCTCGCAAGCATTCGATATGTCAAAATGTGCATGCCATTTGCCACTTTAACTTGATGTTCACATACGTCATAGCTAGATGGGAAGAGAGTGCATATGGTGCACATGTAATGATGAATGATATAAGACGTGACCCATATTTTCCTTGGCCTCCCAATGGTAATACTTAACTTATTAAAGTTATGATGTCACTTAAATTTATCTTGATCCATGATATTTACTAATTTACATATTTTAGGACGATATTATAAACTATGCATGTTTTTTTCTCGTCCCTTATGGAAATATGCAATACCATCTCCATGAATTCAATTCTGCTGGTATCCAAGCGCGCAATCTGGCTAAGCTCTTCAATCATCGTCATGCTCATCTCAGAAATATGATCGTGTTTTGGTGTGCTTAAGAGTAGATTCAATATTGAATGGGGTGTGTCGTGCTACAAAATTCCAAATCAGATGAATATGGTGATCGTTTGATGCGTTTTGCACAATTTCATAAAGAGAATAGATTTGGAGGATCCGTTATTTTGATGGTACTTGTCCATACTACCAGAATGATAAGATAATATTCTCACAGAGGACTTATCTTAATCAACTATCGGTTCAGGAACAGGGGCAGATCAGGGATGAGATGGCGAATGCTACGTGGGAGACGAGAGGGAATTAAGTTGTCATGATAATTTGTTGTCTTTGATGTATTTGTCTTTGGACTGTGTTATGATTTGAATTACATTAGAAGCTTTAGACCACGTTTATCATGTTATTTGTATTTTAAGTGACTTATTTAATAGAAATTAAGTTATGATATTCGTTTGTTTGACATACTTCTTTATTTTTTTTCTTATGCATGTATGTTACAAAGTATATTTTCTTCTACAATTACAATGTGATTTAGGTAATGGAACCTGAACATCCGGAGCGCACTTATGGTACTAGCCAGATGGCCATTCGGGAAGCGCACACACCAAATAATAGAGGACTGTCTTTTTTACTATTGCCCAACAAGGGTTGAGTATAGAGACAATTTTGTGTGGTTGAAAGCTTGGCTAAGGTATAGATCGACTACAACTACTTGACTAGGTGAAAAAACTCCATATAATGCCCAAATAAACTACAATGGTGCACGCTATAGTGATAGTGTAAGTACATCCCGTATTGCTCCTGCCCCACCTCATACACCAACCACAATCTCGACATGTTCTACATAAGAGCTTATATTCATTATACCTATTTTATGTATTAATTGTTGCTATTTGGATAAAAATCTTATTTCTGTAGACCTCATTATAATTTTACCTGATGCGTTAAACAATGTAATGTAGATGAATTTAACTATGTAGGCATTTTTATATTATTGTAATATAAATATTATTAATATTAATATCAAGTATATGTTCGCCTGTGCGATTCATGAGATAAATATGTGTTACTATATTAATAATATGTTATAAAATTATATTATTTTACATTATAAAATATTTAAGTGAAATGAAAAAAAAAATTATGTAACCAAGCAAGAGATTATGATTTAAACAAAATACTTGTGAAATATAAAATACAAAGAAAAAAATATTAAATTTTGAACATGACTTACATACATATTTAGATAAACTTATTACATGGTACAAAAAGAAATTAAAACACTGCATTTTACAAAAAATATTTTGTGTGTATTTATTTTTCTTTATAATTTAATTTTTTTCTACTTATAAAATCAAATATCAAATAGTAGTTGCAAAATGTAGTAGATATAATAAATTTTAAATTTTAAATTTTAAATTTTCAATCAAATCAATTTGAAGTATAGTTTTATATATACTAATATGTTCTCCCGTGCGATACACAGACATATTTTGTAGTCTAATATTATTAAATTTAAAAAATACATAAAATTAATATATATATATATATATATATATATATATAACCATGTTCAATAAGTTATATATGTACCATGAGTATGATAAGAATATAAATATTCTATATGAAATCATATGTGAACATTAATTAATTTTATTCAAAAAATACAATTATTAAATTACCAAATATATAGTATTTTCTTTTGAAATCATGAAAATTGAATAAAATATGATATATCAATGTGAACATTTTTATTATTATATATAACATCAAATCTGCCACAAATTCATAATTGATTTGCTAAAATCAAGTAATTATGAAGATATATGAATTTTTTTAGATTAGTTTTGATAAAATTAGTAACATTACCAATATTAACAAATAAAAAAAATTAACGCTTATTGGTTAGCAATATAACAATATTTTATAAAAATTCGTCTTTCCATTTGTGGAAAGAAAAACAGGCAAAAAATGATAATAACAAATATAAAAACCGTCAGTTTACTATTATATATATAGATATTGCATTGTCATTCTCTCAAAAAGTTTATCTAATAAAATAAAAAATGAAATATCATATAAAGAAGTGATTTTCCACAAACTCAATCCAACCTTCTATAATTCCCAAAGCCAAAATACAAATATTTAAAATTAGTAAAAAAAATATTAAAAAGAAACAACTAAATATATACTTGAATAATATAATATTTTTAATTTATGAAAATATTTATTATTATTATTCTATAAAAATATATTTGTTATTTTTATTTGTCTCAAATTCATATAAGAATTTAACCCATTTTTATTCAAACTTAACACATAATTCAAATAAAATTAAATAATTAACTCATATAAAATTAGTGCATATTTTAAATATAATTATTAACTTTAATATATGCAATATTGGTATCGAATTAAAGATCGTAAAAAGACGATTAATTTGATATATCACATGTCAAAAATGAATTTGTAACAAAAATATTATTTGAATTTAAAAAATTTAGTTAAGAAAAAAACCACTTTTTATGTACTAAAATTACTCTTTTTTTTTTCTTTTTAACATGTAGCGTTCCTACTTTTATATTAAACTGAATGTTTTCAGGTGAGATGCACGGGATAAAAAATAAATTTTATTATATTAATAATATGTTATAATAATATTTTGTTGTTATAAAAGATTATAAAATGTATAAGTCATATGAATATTTTTAAATATATAATTATATAAGCAAGAGGTTATGATGCAAATAAAATATTTACAAAATATAAAATACAAAAAATATATATTTGTTGTGACTAACGCACATTTGTGATGTTTAACGGAGGTGTCTTTTTCTTTTTATCTTCTAGTAGACCATTTTTTAAAATAGTACAAAAAAAAAAACTGCATTTTCTAAAAATATTTTATTTGTTTTTGTTTTTCTTTATATATATATATTCATATAATCAAATATTAAATAAAATTTTCAATATGTAATAGATTTAAGAAATTAGAAATTTTTGGGTTCCACTCAAATCAGTTTGAAGTATAAATTCATATGTATACTGCATTGTTATTTTCTAAAAAATATTTTCAATAAATAATAAATTATACAATGAATTGAATTTTATAATTCAAACTCTATCTAACCCATTATAATTCGTCAAAGTCAATATAAATATTTAAAATTAGTAAAAAAAAAATAAACTGAAGGAAATAATTAAAATTTGAATAATATAATATTTTTATTTTATAAAAAATATTATTATTATTTTTGTTTTATAAAAAATATTTAGTATTTTTATTAGTGTAAGAATTTAATTCATTTTTATTCAAACCTAACACATATTTCAAATAATCTCATAAAATACTTATTTCATATTTTAAATACAAATTATTTAAAGTAAAAAATGTAGAAAATTTCTTGAAGTGACATGTGTCTTTTTAGCATATTTTTAGGGTTTTTTTTTTCTTTTATATTAAGTATAAATTTAAATAAATAAACGTTAATAGATATAAATGTTTTAGTCAATTTATTGTAGTAATGTCGTGTGGCAGATTCTTTATTTTCAGGGCTTCGACTTTTATATTAAGTAATGATGTTATTATTATTGTTAGTATTATTATGCTTATTATCTTAATTATTAGTATTACTATGAAAATAATTTATTATTACTATTATTATTTTTAAACTTATAAATATTATAATTATGTATTTGTTTTTTATTTGTAAACTTATTATTATTATTATTATTAAAGTAGCTTTATAATAATTAAATTTATTATTCTCATTATTAGCATATTATAATAATAATATTATTATTATTAGTAATTATTATTATATAAAATATATATCAATCATCCATCACCAATCATTAATAAACAATTTGCAACTATAACTTTAATTATTAACTAATCTCCAATCATTGCACATATCCCTTCTCACAATATAATAATACAAAAATAATTCAATCTACTAATTTTACATATACAGTAACAACTTATCCTATCACAATCTAAACAAACACTAATTTTTACTATGCATTTAGTTGTACACAGGTGCGCGTGCTATGTACGCGCCAGACTTTTTTTTTTTTTGAAAAAATAATATTCCTGAAATTTTTTCCAACTGTTCTGCTTTTATATTTAAATAATATTCCCTCCCGAACTTACCAGAAAATTTGTAGTAGTACATAAGCTACTTACTCTACTATCTAACCCTACCCTTGTACTCTATAAAATCTCATAATCATAAATTTTTTTGTCATCTTTGTTAGTGGACATAACCAACACATTGGTGAATCAGATAAATCTTCATGTTCTTTATAATTAATTTTTACTCTTAATTATTTGTTCTATCTTGCATTTAATTATAACAAATTTAAAATTTGAAGAAAAGAAAAAAAGAAAAAAAGGTAAGTTGGTTCTATCCTTGAAACATGTTTGTAATCCAACTTTTACAATATATTGAGTGTTTAAAATTCGATTTAATTATTCTTCTATTATGACCTGATATTGTAACTCATATTTTATTTTGTTAATATATGACCTACAAAAATTGCAGGATCAAAACTATTAAATATTAGATAAAAATTGCATTTTATATATACAAAAATTGATACGAAGCTATCTATTCATAGCTTTTGATATTGTTCTTCCATATTCT
Organism: Caryopteris x clandonensis; assembly: GCA_028749325.2. Classification (NCBI taxonomy): domain Eukaryota; kingdom Viridiplantae; phylum Streptophyta; class Magnoliopsida; order Lamiales; family Lamiaceae; genus Caryopteris; species Caryopteris x clandonensis. Next base: position 1,534,582 of record JAPYKT020000037.1, on the reverse strand, counting down.
ATAATCAAAGATTTATCCCTACACTTGACTTGAACTCATTTTGTTATCGAACAGAAACCACAGTTCTTGCCAAAAGCATTTTCACTGTGAAACATGAACGCAAAATAGGTCAGCCAAGCTCCTTCATGCTAGGGAACACAGCTTCGGGATTCTTTGATTCTCTTAACCTAATGTGACCCTCCTTGGCTCGGTGCCCGGTCGTGAAAGAGCTCGTTGACACTCTCTGAAGAGGCGCCAGAAATTGAGGACCTTGAGAAAGGACTGGAGAACTTTCTGAAAGCTTTTTTTTTTTTCTATGTTTCTGTGGATTAAAGAGGAGAGCGTGACGAAATGACCCGTGTAGTACTTCCCACCTCTAAGGGAAGCTCCGACATGATCAGGAAGGCAAAGCCTTCAATTGAACAAAAACAGAAATGGAGACAACGTGTGTTAAGCAGATCAGGAGACTTATAGACAGAACAACCAATTACAGTAGAGCTAGAGCACTACGAAAAGATTCTAAAACGAATCCTTAACTTTTCGAGAGAACCCTTCATTAGTCGTTCTGAATGATTGATTTTTCCTCTCATATCAAGAAACAAATATACAATAAAGAATGCCTCGAGGCTTGAGACTTGGATGTCTCGAGCTTATAGCTCTTGGGACGCATAAGGAACACAACTTTAAAAGGGCATCTCAATCTTTCTACATGCCAAAACAAGTGCATTTCGTTTTCTTGGAACATGTGGCTAATTTTCAATTTTGTCAATCTGTAACGTAAAGCATCACAGAAGCTCGAACCAATTATCCCTCCTCACGATCAACATTTCTGACCAAACCATTGCGGCTGCCAACATCAAAATGTGTTTACTACATTGTACTATGCTGATGTAGATCGAAAATAAGTTCCTACTAACTTGATTGACATAAGAAACTAGGAAACAAATATGACATGTAAAAATAAGCCTCTAAAATGTGCAATTCTCGAATCTGATTGCACTTAAGTCCTAATATTTTATGAGCAACTATTCTGATGAAACTCTAAGCAGAGCCTAAAACAAGTAAACTCATCAGAATTGCAGCTCTAACCAGAATAAAGATGTAAAACAAGAAAATGAAAACGGTAGTTTAGATCAATGTAAGGATATTAACCATCCCCACCTCCAAGTGCATCAATGAGCAAAAATTACATATAGAGTTGGGCTTGCAAACTCAAGTTTATGCTATCAATGTGAACAATCAGAAGTGAAATTGAAGTTTCTCACTATAGCAAAAAGCTCTGCGGTTCGTTAAGAAATGCAATATGCTATTAACATTTGATCTAGTGTTACTTCTTCTTCTTTAGACTACAAGGAAGAAAATAAAATTCATCCCAGAAAAAAAAAAAAAAAACCATCCGTTTAGGCTGAATTCGACTCCAATCATTCTTGATCAGAAATCAATTATCCAAGTCATGAAATATTTCAAGTTTAATCATCATATATATACAAGTCATTGGAATTCAAATTGATTATGATCCATCAACTAATTCACACAATCAACATGAAAGAATATAAGCTCTCTATCTATCTAACTATATCACAGTAAAAAGGGTAAAGAGAACAGAAGATTTACAAATTTTTGATGCACAAATTCTTGGAATCAACCAACGTGAAAAGGACCGATGTCTCCGGTTCGCAACGAACCGGCAATTTCATCAGCAGCAGTCAAGCAAGAAACCACCCAGCTACTCAATGCTATCCATATCACTCTTCCCACCCAAACTAACATACTACAATCCACTGCCATGCCCAAAATCCAATCTTCCCCAATTATTCAAACTGAGACTCATTCAAAACCTAATTAATTTTTTCTGATTTCAGAAAATCCTTGTCCATCCATGATGATCGATCCTAAAAAAAAAAACTCAAATGGCAGCACCTTCTTTTATTTCTCAGACTGAATTGAACAAATTTCAAGCCAGCAACTTTACTCTCTCTCTCTCTCTCTCCCTCCCTCCCTCCCTCCCTGATATTTCTTGAAATGGATGATGAATCAGAACCCCAGCAGCAATTCTTCTCGACTTAACGAAAACCCAATCTCAAGAGTTTATATCTTCAGGTTAAAAGTTTCTTTTCTATATCATTGCAGCCACAAAGGGTTTCCTTTTACCAAATTAAAGAACGCTCGATCGAGCAAGAACCTCCTTAAAAAGAGAATCTATGGCTTGGTTTTCAAGTGTCAACGAAGTTTTGGTAGTTGTTGGTGAGTGTCGAAATTAAGAAGCAAGCTGAAAAATCTCATGAGGGCACGAGTCCTTGGTAAAGGCTGTCTTATCTAATTTGGAATTGACTTTTGTTACCGTTCTTTAATTTTAAGGAGTAATTCACAAAAAAAATAGCATAATTCTGTTTTATAGACCTATTTGCAATATTTTGTGGCATGTGGCCAATGATCAAGAGTAAATTTAGTATGTTAGAGTCTAGCTAAAAAAATAAACACATGTTATAAGTAATATAATAGTTTGGAAAAAATTTAAATGATAACGCACTTATGTAACAAGGCTAAAAAGCCGAGGGAATAAGTCAAAATTTTGTTTGACAGAGTTATAAGCATAACTATACATTTAGAAATATTGATCTATAGGGGTCAAAGATATTTAAAGTTTTGTTTGACAATGCTCTAGAGATATTTTTGAGTTGTATTAGTTGGGGTAACTTAATATAGAATTGGATCAGATAAGTATGATTGATATGTTTATAAATTTTATCTAATAATAATAATTTCTATCACCTGTGATTGGAGATTCTATATATATTATATTCTCATTATTTATTTATTTTTTATTCACATTCTAGGGTTCTCATATTTTTTATTTATTTTTATTCACAATCTAGGATTCTCATATTTTTTATTCATTTGTATTCACATTCTAGGGTGTGTAATGCTCATGGTACTTTAAGTTATTGATCTTATGAAATATTTTTCAAGTCTTTTGCATGAAAGACAATAATCACACCATTATGGCTTATGTAAATTTATTTTATTTAAGAGTTATTTAGGCTCGTTCTAACATAGATGTATGTACGTGTAAATATAAACTTTTTGTTATTATTGCAAACCACCTGTTATATTTTTCAATTTTATGAAATAATTTGTTATATAGATGTGCATAAATTGGTCAGGTAATATATGTCACACCTTCCTATAGTTTTACAATTTTGTGTGACATCCCCTTATGATTTTGAAATTATGTAAAAGTCCCATGTAGTTTCATTAATCTCGCTCACGCTCCCTTTTCAAAAAATAAAGTCTAATGGCGTTAAAGTTTTGGATATTTTTTCATTATGTCCTTCTACTCTCTCTCTCTCTCTCTCTCTCTCTCTCTCTCTCTCTCTCGTCAGCAAGAGGGGTGATGCTATGGGAGTGTATTTTTTAGGAGGACGGAGCCTCTCCTCTCCTCTCCTGCCCGATTATATCTGACAAACTCTGTTGCCGGAGCACCATCGAAAAATGCCTGCAAAAGAAGCAAGAAAATGAATTGATTTTTTTAGTATAAATCCAGAGTTTCAGTAAATTTTGACCATTAAATCAGAAATCATTCAATCTCAAGGAAGAAAAAGGGTAGAATAAAAAACCATTTCAATTTTTTCTCTATTTTATTTTTAAATTTTAAATTTTTTTTCCTTTTCTTTTTTCTGCAGCACCTTCTACTTCTTCTTTCTCCTGCCTCTCTCTCAAGTCTTTTTTTTTTTTTTTTTCTTATCTCTCACCATTTATTAAACCATACATACCAATTATGAACAACCGTTTCTTCACAATTATTCTTCTCCTCACACTATTGAGTTGATGAAATAGGCAATAACAACAGTTTTTGTATATTTAAATAAGTTTGGGTTTTAAATTGATTTTCCATTTCTTCCCTCTCATCTTTTATTTTTTTGATTTTGTAGTGATTTTTTTTTGAATTTATCCAATTTCCATCTCAAAGACAACTATTATGATATTTTGGTGCAAGTGTGTGTTGTGTGTGTAGAAGTTAGAAGAGGAGAAGATGAATAGTGTGTGCTAGTCTTCTTGAGGAAGAAAAGGAAAAGAAAAAACAAGAGTGCATTTGTCCATTTAGAAGGTAAAAAATGAAAAAGAACATGAAAATATGCGTGACCTCAAAATTGACGGATTTGGGAATTTTGTGTAGGATTAATAAAACCATGTAGGAGTTTCACACAATTTCAAAATCATAGGGGGGTGGCGCACCGAATTATGAAACCATAGGAGAGTTTGGTGCATTTTACCCTAAATTGGTTTAGTGAATTTGATGGTATTAATTCATTTTGTAAAATCCATTTTCACCATATAGGTAGAAATTCAATTTTGTATTAATATGTTTAGTCACGTACTCTATTTATGTGATGATTGATATTAATTGGTGATCATGTTTATATATGTATAAATTACACATTTATTATTGTTGATTATGAGCAAAGCTTTGTAGCTCATGATTGAGTATTCCATTTATGATCAGAGGTGGAGTGATCAACGGTGCATGATCATCCCCTTTTCTTAAGCATTTTCTGAAGCAGCAAAGCACTTGAAAATAAGCTCCAGTCAGTTAGCAAGAAGTCAGGAAATTCAGTTACAAAAGTTAGTTAATTTCAGCAGTTGGAGGGAATCTGTTTCTGAGGTGTGTTGACTGATTGGAGCTGAAAATATCCACATGGCATTGGCTGTTGATAGCAGTTACTTTGCGGTGTATATAAGCTCTCTTGTGAAGCAGTTATTAAAAAGAACAGAAGAAAAAATCGAGAGAAAAAAAAAGAGAAGTGAAGCAAAAGCAGTCAAGAAAAGAGAGAAATGTAAATAGAGAGCAGTAGTAGTGTTCTTGATTTGCAGAAGTTGTAGCAGTTTATTCAACTCAGCTTTATGGTTGAATCTTGTAGTTCATGTATCTGAATTACAGATTAATAAAAGAAGCAGCTCGATTCTTGACAGTGGATGTAGATCTTTTATGATCGAACCACTTAAAATTGATTGTGTTCATCTTCCTATTCAGCATTTCATTTCTCATTTGTTGTGTTTGATCTTCATATTTTGTTTTGGTTGCTGCTGAGAATTGTTAAGAACCAACAATTAGCGCCGTCTGTGGGAAGAGACAGCCAATCAAATGATGGGATCAACAAGGTTTGATGTGGAGAAGCTGTCTGACAAGGTTGATTTCAGACTGTGGAAGATGAAGGTCAAGGCTCTCCTGATTCAGCAAGGTTTGGGAGCTGCTTTGATGGAAGAAATTGCAACTGGGAAAGAGAAGATTGAAGATCTTGCTCAGATCAAAGAGAAGGCTCATAGCTTGATCATCCTATGTCTAGGTGATAAAGCTTTGAGAGAGGTTTCAAAGGAAACAACAGCAATCAAAGTGTGGCAGAAGTTGGAAAATCTTTACAACTTGAAAACTCTTGCCAATCGATTGTTCCTGAAGTAGAGGCTGTTTTCATTCAAGATGACAGAAGATAGATCCATCTTGAAGCAAGTAGATGAGTTCAACAAACTCATTGATGATCAAGAAAACATTGAAGTTCAGCTCACAGAAGAGGATAAGGCTTTGATTCTGCTGTCCTCTCTTCCAAAGTCTTTTGAAAATTTCAAAGACACTCTATTGTTTGGGAGCAGAGAAACCATCACTCTTGAAGAAGTTCAGATTGCCCTCAAATGCAAAGATTTACAGAAAACTTCTGGGAATGTGCAGTCACAAACTAATGGAGAAGGATTGCACATCAAGAAATTCAATCCACCTAAGAATCAGGGCAAGAAACCATCCTTCAAAAGCAAACCTGATCAGAAGCAAGCTGAGGCTCCCAGGAATCCAAACCTGAAGTGTTTTCATTGCCAAGAACCAGGTCATTTCAAAAGGCAATGTTCTGAATGGAAAGAGATAATGGCCAAATATGCAGCTGAAGATGCCAAGAAAGCACAGAAGCACCAAGCAAATCAAGTCAGCCAAGAACTTGGTTATGAATCCTGTGAAGCCCTATGTACCACGTCTGATGACATAGGAAATGAGTGGGTGTTGGATTCAGGCTGTAGTTTTCATATGACCCCTATCAGGGAATGGTTTTCCAAGTTAGAATTGATGAATGGAGGCACAGTATTACTTGGAAATGATGAAGTCTGCAGAGTGATGGGAATAGGTGAAGTAAGGATCAAGATGCATGATGGAGTTGTAAGTTCCCTATCTAATGTCAGATATGTTCCTGATCTGAGAAGGAACTTGATTTCTCTGGGGCTATTTGACACTATGGGATACAAGTTCACATCACAGCAAGGAAGACTGACAGTATCCAGAGATGGAAAGACTGTCATAACAGGGACAAAGAAGAATGAACTATATTTTCTAGTGGGAAGCACAGTCACAGGGCAAGCTCAACATATATCTAGTGAGGACAAAACTTATTTGTGGCATAACAGGCTGGCACATGTAGGTGAGAAAGGTTTGCAGCATCTTGAGAAGCAGGGCCTACTGATGGGGGATAAGATAAGTAAGCTACCTATCTGTGAGCATTGCATTTTTGGGAAAGCAAGAAGGCAGAAATTCACTACAGCAACTCATACCACCAAAGAAATTCTGGAGTATGCCCATTCTGACCTCTGGGGGCCAGCAAAGGTACTCACCAAAGGAGGAGGCAAATACTTTATGTCTATAATAGATGACTACTCCAGAAAAGTTTGGATATACATCCTGAAATCCAAAGATGAAGCTTGTGGAAAATTCAAAGAATGGGTTGCTAGTGTTGAGAACAAAACTGGAAAGAAGTTGAAGAACTTTAGGACTAATAATGGTCTTGAGTTCCTCTCTGAAGAGTTTCAGTCATTTTTTAGAAGCAAGGGAATTATGAGGCATAGAACAGTTCCAGGCACACCACAGCAAAATGGTGTTGCAGAGAGGCTAAACCAGACACTATTAGAGAGGGTGAGATGTTTGATGAGCAGCACTGGACTGGGAAAGTCATTCTGGGGGGAACTAGTAAGCACAGCTGCTTACTTGCTAAACAGAAGTCCAAGTTCTGCCTTAAACTTCAAAACACCACAGGAGATGTGGTATGGTTCACCAGCAAACTACTCATTCCTTCGAGTTGTAGGGTGTTTGGCTTATGCACATGTGAAGCAGGACAAATTGGAGCCTAGAGCAATCAAATGTGTGTTCATTGGATACCTTACTGGAGTGAAAGGTTACAAGCTGTGGTCAATTGAGAATCAAAAGTGTATAGTGAGCAGAGATGTCACCTTTGATGAATCTAAATTTCCTATGAACACTGATGAAGAGCAGGCTACTACATCAGTGGAAGTGAGTCAACAAAGTGATAGGCCAGAGGCAGAATCTGAAACACATCAAAATGAATCTGATGAGCATGAAGATAATGAGTTTCAGAGTTCTTACAAGCTAGCTAGAGATAGAGCTAGAAGATTAATTACAGCACCAATAAGATATAGGCAAACTGATCTTGTTGCATTTGCCCTATATTTAGCACTTAAGGTGGAGTCCTATGAGCCTCAAAATTATTCAAAAGCTATAAGCTGTTCAGAAAAGGAGAAATGGATAGTGGCAATGGAAGAGGAGCTTCAGTCCCTCTACAAGAATCAGACCTGGAAGATTGTCATCAAGCCTACAAATCAGAAGCTAGTGGGTTGCAAATGGCTATTCAAGAAGAAGCCTGGGATGACAGAAAATGATGGAGTGAGGTTCAAAGCAAGATTGGTTGCTAAGGGGTTTTCTCAGAAAGAGGGAGTTGACTACAATGAGATATTCTCACCTGTAGTCAAGCATTCTTCTATCAGAATTCTATTGGCACTAACAGCTCAGTTTGATTCGGAACTACACCAGATGGATGTCACTACTGCATTTCTTCATGGAAGATTGGTTGAGGATATATATATGCAGATTCCAGATGGTGTTCATATAGAGCATGCTGAACAGAAGGCTTGCAAGCTAGAGAGGTCTCTATATGGATTGAAGCAAAGTCTCAGGCAATGGTACTTGAGATTTGATGAGTACATGATACACAACAATTTCAAAAGAAGTGAGTTTGACAGCTGTGTGTATTTCAAGCATGAAGGTGAGACTGTCATCTACTTGCTCCTATATGTAGATGATATGCTCATTGCAAGCAATTCAGAGAAAGGCATTGGAAGTGTGAAGAAGATGCTGAAGTCTGAGTTTGAAATGAAAGACCTTGGTGAAGCTAAAGTAATTCTGGGAATGGAGATAAAGAGGGTCAGACATGAGGGTGTGATTACTTTGACTCAGGTTTCTTATTTGAATAAGGTGTTGTGCAGGTATAATATGAACCAGTGCAAGTCTGTAACAACACCAGTTAAGCAAGGACAGAAGCTGAGCAGTGCTCAGAGCCCCAAGGTCGATTCAGAGCTGAAGCAGATGCAGACCATTCCTTATGCTAGTGCTGTAGGGAGCATTATGTATTCTATGGTTTGTTGCAGACCTAACTTAACCTATCTAATGAGTGTGTTGAGCAGGTTTATGAGTGATCCAGGGAGGCCTCATTGGGAGGCTGTGAAGTGGGCCTTGAGGTATGTGAAGGGAACAACAACCAGAGGTTTAAAGTTCCAGCATAAATCTGATAGTGAAGCAGCTTTGAAAGGGTTTGTGGATGTTGATTTTGCTGGAAATGTGGATACCAGAAAGTCCCTCACTGGTTATGTTTTCATTTTGTTTGGCACAACAATCAGCTGGAAAGCAACACATCAATCAGTGGTTGCTCTCTCAACCACTGAGGCAGAATATGTTGCCTTGACAGAGGCAATCAAAGAGAGTTTATGGCTGAAGGGTATTCTGTCTGAGTTTGGAATTGTTCAAGAAAATGTGACAATTTTCTGTGATAATCAGAGTGCCATCCATTTAGCTAAGCACCAGGGCTACCATGAAAGAACAAAGCATATAGATGTGAAGCTCCATTTTGTGAGGGACATGGTAGAGAAGCAGTTTGTGACAGTTGGGAAGATTCACACCTCTGTGAATCCTGCTGATTGTTTTACAAAAGCTTTACCAACAGCCAAGTTTGAGCTCAGCCTGGGCCTGATTGGAGTGCAGTGAGTTAAAGTTTGAAGTTATGGAATGCAGCTGCAGGTGTAGCTGTGTTCTAAGAAGCAAGTTAATGAAGTTTGAAGCATCAGCAGAGGCATGGTTCTTGAATAAGTCAATCAAGAGCTAAGGTGGAGAATTGTTGATTATGAGAAAAACTTTGTAGCTCATGATTGAGTATTCCATTTATGATCAGAGGTGGAGTGATCAACGGTGCATGATCATCCCCTTTTCTTAAGCATTTTCTGAAGCAGCAAAGCACTTGAAAATAAGCTCCAGTCAGTTAGCAAGAAGTCAGGAAATTCAGTTACAAAAGTTAGTTAATTTCAGCAGTTGGAGGGAATCTGTTTCTGAGGTGTGTTGACTGATTGGAGCTGAAAATATCCACATGGCATTGGCTGTTGATAGCAGTTACTTTGCGGTGTATATAAGCTCTCTTGTGAAGCAGTTATTAAAAAGAACAGAAGAAAAAATCGAGAGAAAAAAAAAAGAGAAGTGAAGCAAAAGCAGTCAAGAAAAGAGAGAAATGTAAATAGAGAGCAGCAGTAGTGTTCTTGATTTGCAGAAGTTGTAGCAGTTTATTCAACTCAGCTTTATGGTTGAATCTTGTAGTTCATGTATCTGAATTACAGATTAATAAAAGAAGCAGCTCGATTCTTGACAGTGGATGTAGATCTTTTATGATCGAACCACTTAAAATTGATTGTGTTCATCTTCCTATTCAGCATTTCATTTCTCATTTGTTGTGTTTGATCTTCATATTTTGTTTTGGTTGCTGCTGAGAATTGTTAAGAACCAACAATTATATTTTTTTTAGAGATGGCTAATAAAGATGTTGTTATTACAATATTCAAATTTTTTTCTAGATACAATGTAGTAGGAATACAAAATTGTAAGTTTAGTTTTCAATTTTGTAGGACTCATGTGTTAGAGGGGCCATTTTTTAAGGTCGTATAATTTTGGGTTGTTTTGTAATCACCACCACAGGCCATCAAATGTCTTGACCAGAAGCACCGTGTGTCGATCAATTTTTATGCATGCTTATTATTGTTGAATGCTTATAATATTGTATGTCGGGCTCTTTATTTTCTTTGGCTAATTTCATTGCTCTTCCCAATTGCTTGTTTTTCTTCTTGACAGCAACAATATCTTGCAATTCCTAGAAAAACAAATATTACTTTTTTTTTCAAAATACTACTCGACTATTTTGACGGGTTTTTTACCAAAATAATGCAAAAAAAAAAAATTGTAAAATAGGTTAGTTTCGGAAATGTTTTTAAAAGTAGGGTAAAATGTCAGGTCCGGTGATGTTTTTTCCAAAAAATTTCACCGGGCCTGATGTTTTAAATTTGAAATTAAAAACGTCAGGCCCCTAACATTTTTAATTTCTAATTATATATATATAAGCACACTGTTTTCTCTGCATCATCCATCTATATATATACATACATATCCATCTATATATATATATACATACATGCATCAAACATCCATCCATATATATATACACACACACTGCAGTGCAAGTATGTATATATATATATAAGCACTTATATATGTATATAAAGATATATATGTATATATATATATTTGTTATTTGTATTATAATTATTTATATTATTAGAAATTATATATTTTTATATTTACTGAACAGAAATTAAATATAATATTAAATATATTTTCATTTTTTAAATTATATAAATATGTACTTATTTTAATACTATATAAAATAATAATATATTGGTAAATTAATAAAGTTTCTAAATATAAAAAAGTTATAATGAAAAAGAATATTCAGAAATGATGTAATTTAAAGAATACTTTTTTTAATCATTATGATTTATAATTTGAATTTTTAGATAAAAAATAATATATATGTATATATATATATAAATTAATAATACATAAATATATATATATACAATTAAAAAAAGAAAAAAATTAAAAATCATCAGCCCCACTGACGTTTTAAAGAAACGTCAGTGGGCCTGACGTTTCTTTTATATATTTTTTATTTTGTTATATGTATATATAATATATATTATATATATATTCTAAATAAATTAAATATAAGCATGGTTTATATTTTATTTGTTAAGTAAATATATATTTTATAGAAATATATATTAAGTTATATAATTTTAAAAAGTAAAATATTATACTATTATTTAAGATAATAAAAAAATTATCTAATTTAACGAATATTTTTTAATTATTATTATTTATAATTTGAATTTTTGGAAAAAATACTATATATATATATTAATAATACATAAATATATATATTCAATTACAAAAAGAATAAAATTAAAAAACGTCATCCCCACTGACGTTTTAAAGAAACGTCAGTGGGCTCGACAGTTCTTTTAAATTTTTTTTTATTTTTTTGTTATTTTATAATATGTATATAATATATATTATAAATATATATAATATTTCTTATATATTCTAAATAAATTAAATATAAGTATCGTTTATATTTTATTTATTAAGTAAATATATATATATATATATAAATTTCAAATTTATTTATATATTTTATAGAAATTTATATTAAATTATATAATTTTAAAATGTAAAATATTATACTATTATTAAAGATAATAAAAAATTATCTAATTTAAAGAATTTTTTTGATTATTATTATTTATAATTTGAATTTCTGGAAAAAAATACTATATATATATATTAATAAAATACATAAATATATATATACAATTAAAAAAAGAAAAAAATAAAAAATCGTCAGCCCCACTAACATTTTAAAGAAACGTCAGTGGGGTTGACGTTTCTTTTAATTTTTTTAATTTTTTTGTTATTTTATAATATGTATATAATATATTATATATATATATACTATTTCTTATATATTCTAAATAAATTAAATATAAGTATTGTTTATATTTTATTTGTTAAGTAAATATATATATATAGGAATTTATGTATATATATTTTATAGAAATTTGTATTATTATATAATTCAAAAAGTAAAATATTATACTATTATTTAAGATAATAAAAAATATCTAATTTAAAGAATAATTTTTAATTATTATTATTTATAAGTTGAATATTAGGAGAAAATAATATATATATATATATATATATATTAATAATACATAATATATATAGTATTAAAATAATTAAAAATCGCCAGGCCCACTGACGTTTTAAAGCTTGAAGTTTCTTTTAAATTTTTTTATTTTCTCTTAAATATTATTTCTTCTTTATTCTCTTTAAAATTATAAGAATATGTTTTAATATTACTGCCATTTTTAATTTAGGTATTATTTAAAAAAATTATTTTGATTATTATTTGAATAATATTTTTACAAATATATACGTTTATGTCTAATAATACATGATATATTTTTTATTATTAAATTATTTATAAATAATCAAAATTAACAAAAATTATATACATAATACAGAAATAATTTATTACATTAAAATAATTCTAAAAATTAACTAATTAAAATTATGACATTATCATATATATATATATTTATAAAAACATATTATCACTTTATATAAAATTACAACACCATAATATCATATTATATATTTTTATAATAAATATATATCACATACTAAATATTTTACAACAAAATAATATCACTCTATAAAAATAAATACACTACCTTAATAAAATAAAACCTAATAAAAAACTGCACTTGTATTTATCATTTATCATTCTGCCATTTCACATGCCTGCAAAATTTACTGATACATCATTTCAATCCATCACATTTACATTTGTCATGCATGCACCAACTTTTATAGTATTTCAAAATTTACTGATACATCATTTTAGTCCATCACATTTACATTTGTCATGCATGCACCAACTTTTACAGTATTTCACATACAATTAATGTGAATTGGCAGGTGTAGAAATTGAATGACTCTCTCTCTCTTCAGTCATTTATTCACTCTCTCTTCTCTTCACTCACTCTCTCTTTTCTTCACTCACGGATCCATATTCCTTCCTTCTCCTTCATTCTTCATTTTCAAGTTCTTGTTTTCTCCTTACTTTCTCCTTCTTGTTCTTCTTTATTTGGAAAATTTGTTGCTTCTACTATCCCTGCTCGATTTCTTGCTGCTGTGTCTTCATCTTTCATTCTTCTCTTCTTATAAAAAGGTATGTATTATTTAATTTAATTATAATTATGTTTATAATATATCATTACTTCATTTATATTGCCTTTCACATGTATTAATTTGTTTTTGTTATAATTGTGACCAATTTTTTTATTTATCACAAATTAACCTTATATCTTCTTAATTTTTGGCATGATATGACATAGTTTTTTTCTTAAACACTAATCATCAATTTTTTTTTATGCTATATTGTGTAGATTGTGTTGAACAGAAAAACTTCAACTTGAACAAACATATCCGTAAACTAAAGTAAGGTTAGTATACATATACATCATTTATTTTACTATCATTTATTGCTGTGAATGTTTATTTGGTTTCGTATATACATTTATCTGATAAGATTTCTAAATTTTAATTATATGAGTGTATTGTTTTATGTGCTATTTAATTATTTTGTTGTGTTTGTTAATGTGATGTTATTTAAATTTTATTTATTTATTATGATGAATATATTTTTAGTGTTGCATGTATTGTATGTTTAACTTGTTTTGCTTGACGATTTGTTATGTTGACTAGTTAAAACTTGTTTAGTATAATTAATATATTATTATAGGATACTTTAAAAAAATTTAAATTTAATAAGTATAATGACCCTTATAAATTATATTTGATAGTTATGGCTTCAACATCAAAGTCATCAGCACAACTTCCACACGACCTAATAAATATTTCACATACAAAGGTTATCGGTTTATCATAAAAAAGTCTACAAGTTTGGTGTAATTAAGAATACATAATCAACAACTAAAAGAAGAGATAAAAGGATTGAGGAGAAAGAATATTGCTGCAATTAAGAGTACGTAATCTACAAGTTTGATAATGTATTATTATTTTCCCATAAATTAGCATATTGTTACTATTATTTCATGTTTTTTTATGAATTAAATACATGTATTAAGGGATGAATAGATAATAGGAGTAGTAATAGGTGTAGTTGCATATGAATATAGTGTTTACAATTGAAGCTAATGAATTTGTTACAATAATATTAAAGATGTGCAAGCTTGAAGTAATGTGAATAATACAAGAGTGGATATATACATTGATGTTTTGTAGGCACCCTTGAGAAAATGTATCCTTATCCATTTGGTGCTCGTGGTTTCACCGCTGATAATATGGGTCGACAAATAGAGGATAGACGTCGATTTGAAGAGGAGGAAAGACTTAGAACTTGAATTCATTTAATGAAAGTTGTAGGTATTGATTTCGATTGGAATCAACACTCTGTGGAAGAACAACAGCAAGAATATGAGAGAATTCTAGCAACTATGCCCGATGCATATGGTTCGAGGTGTACAATAAGAAAAGATGGGCCACCCATTTTGGAGATGAAGAATGCATGAAAGAGCTGGGAATTTACGATGATCTAAAAAAATGTGCAAAAATATGGGATGGTCTAAGTTCTTCGCCTTACGAGAGAAGACATATGAGCGGTTGGTCCTTGAATTCTTTTCGACAGTACACGTGGGATACGATGATACCGTGCCGAGAGCCTTGACCTTCTATTTGGGAAATGAGTTTCATACGCTTGAGCCGAAAATGTTAAATGAAATTTATGTATTTCCGAAAAAGAAATTATCCAATCTACAAGATATGAAGATACACTTCCTTGAATTCAATCCAATACTGTTTTGGAAGGAAATAACGGAGGTTTCCCCAGCCAAACCATCCGTTTGCAACCCAAGCCGATCAAAAACATCAAGTATAAGAAGCCCGGCGATTCGATATTTCCAACGCCTCCTCTCAAGTACAATTTTCGCGAAACCTGAATCGGGGGTTATTACATTGGACAAGTTGTTCATTTTATGGTGTTTGTTGAATGGGAAAAAATTCAATGTAGCACCGATGCTTTTAAGGTAGTTTGTTCGAACAAAACAACAAGTAACAAACCATATTGGAAGGTTGATTACTCCAATTGCTCGATATGTTGGGATTAATTTGGAAGGGTTGGAAGAAACTCCAGGCGAAACAACCATCAACCTCGAACTTCTAATCAACATGAAGATGTGTATGTTTCACCCCGGCACAAGAAAATTGTTTCTTATTTTATCTGATAAGAAAAGACTTGTTATGCCCAACTCTCGTCTGACAAATGTCTCAGGTGGAAAAGTAACAAACATTATGTGTAATGGCTCAATCCACACTGAAGCCATCGAGGAGAGCGAAAGAGAACTGAGTAATGAAGAGGATACAAGGAAGAGGAGGAGAAGAAGTACATATACAATTACACAACCTATGGATGTCGATAACGAAGAACAAAATGAAGATGAGATGATAGGGGAAGCAGAACTACTTGGATACGCACGTGGAAGAAGAAGGGAAAATCTTCCACAGTATGAGACCGGGACTTCCCAGCAACCCCACTCTTCACATCAACTTCATACAAGTTGGAACGATTGGTCAAAATAGAGAAATATCTTGGATACACAGGTTACCAACATTGAAGAATATATGCATCGTCAGACATATAAATCTCAAATTGCACTTGATATGCAGAGACAACAGTACGAGTGACATGTGCAGCAAGGGCATTTTGAAGACCGTGAATATCCTGCATATCAACCTTTCAACCCATCAAACACTCCGTATCGACCATGAATTTATTCTATCTAGAAGTAGGTGGTCAAAGTGTTCTTCTTGTTTTGCTTCTAAAACTCTTATTCATTACTCTTGTTGTAATCATAGCAAATATGCTTGACTATGCTTATTTATAATAATAATTATCTACTCTCATTTAAAATTGGTTTGTATATTTATTTATTTTAATATAATAATATCATATGAAATCAAACGTCCCATCAACTATTTTATAAACAGTTAATGAACAATAAAAATTTGTACAGACCGAGCAAGATGTTAGCATTATAAATACGTGTGTGATGACATTTATTTTACTTACATACAAATATGGATCACCCATTGGAATTCTCTCCTCTTCCTCCACAATCAAAATGCTATAATTTGTTTGAAGCTGAGTTCTACTTGAACACCGACTGGACAAATGAGATGGAGACCGTGCTTGTGAGTACTCTTGTGAAGGACGTCGAAGCAGGTGATTGGGAAATCGGTAACCATATTAGCAACTGCTTACTGAACGTAAGAAATGTTTGGAAGAACCGATTCAAGGAGCTCAAGTTCTCTTATGCTGACGTGAAAAGCCGCGTTGATTTGCTACAATCCCATCACTACACGTTCAAAAAAATGGTAATGACGGCTGGAGTTCGTATGGTTGGTGAACGACAGTATATAAACGCTACACCAGATCATTGGCGTTTATGGGTAATTTTCTCGAAAATTTAAGCAAGCATTCATTTTCTTGATTGTAAATATCTAATTTACACTTATATTAATTATTCTTACATTTATAGGATCGTGATCCCAAAATGACAAATACAATTGCATACTTAATGGATGAGGAGACATTCTTCGACCAACTAGAGAAGTTTTTCAAGTTTGAAGATAATGATGTCGTCATTGGACCATCTTCCTTAAGTATGGAGAGATCCAAGGCAAAGAAAAAAATGATTTGGTATAGCTACGATTGCCGTTTCAAATGTTGAATTTTCACGAGTATTGTAATAGTATTAGGGTTCTATTTATTGAGTGTTATAGTATATGTATAGGTTAAGTTGCTAGTTGTTGTAATCACCATTAATTCACCTTTGCTTTATATATATTATTTATTTCTTCATCTTATTCAAGACAAAGAATTATATTTAAATAACAATATTACGGAAAATTATAATAAATTAATTTTATTATTATACAATAACATATATATATATATAACAACAATAAACTATTACACCGAATAAAATTTTCCTAAAAAAACACAACAAACAAAATAAAATCCTTATTAGCATTTTTTCATGGACACAATTAATCACATGAACCACCACTTGTACCGGATACATCTCGAGATAATAATGAGGCGCTTAGTCTGACCAAACCAATTTTAAAAGTGACTTTCGTATCAGTATTTTCAACCAATGAGAAAATACATAAATCACTCAAATTCAATTTCGTGTCCTCCACATAGCGCCCCCAACTTGCATTATCAAATTTTGGGTTTTTGTGGTTTTCATGATATCGCATTGTCCATGACTTTTCCAAACAATATAAAACAACTGAGGCTTCAGTGTTAGGCACTGCATGAAAATTAAAAAAAAAAAACAAATAAAACTTTAAATAAAAAATATACACAAATTACTATAGTTCTTCTAAAAGAAAATTTACCAGTAGATAATGCGGGGCGAAATGTGATTTCGACAATGTAATATCGAAATAAGGCTTATTTTCATCCAGAATTGGCGAGACATCGGTGTACACTTCATCACTCGTGAAAGCACACCATTTTCCCTTACTCATTCTCTTTATGCATTTATGTATTATCCTAACACATTCCTATTTATATTACTTCAGTAATAGAAATTATTACTGAATTGACTGCACGATGCGGTGCAGATTTCAGTAGGATTTTAGAAGACGTGCACGCTATAAAAACTGACCTCAATTCACGAGACTCTGTAAACAAAAATATACAACTGGTGATTGACAATTCTCTAAAAAGTAAGAAGATATTGAATTGACATTGAAAGACAATTCATTTATTCGTTGCTGGGATTATTATTTAATTTAATAAAATATATATTTTATATATATAATAATATATAAAATATTATAATTATACTTGAAAAATTATTATAATTATTAATAAATATTCTTTATTTTATAAAATATATATACATATATTTTTATATATATTTATTTATATAACATAAAAAAATAAATTAAAGATAATTATAATCATTAATATAATATGTATATAATAATTATTAAAAACTATTCTTTATATTAGATAATTTTTTTATTATCTTAAATAATAATATAATATTATATCTTCTCAAAAATTATAAGGTATAATATATATTTCTATAAAATATATATACATAAATTTCTATATATATATATATATATTTACATAACAAAAAAATATAAACACACTTATATTTAATTTATTCAAAATATATAAGAAATAATATATATATATATATATTTATAATATATATTATATACATATTAAAAAAATAAAAAATTTGAAAGAAACGTCAGGCCCACTGACGTTTCTTTAGAACTTTAGTGGGTTTGACGATATTCAATTTCTTTTTTTTTTTTTTTTAAATGTATATATGTATGTATTTATGTATTAATATATATATTATATTTTTTCTGAAACTCAAATTATAATAATAATTATTAAAAAATATTCTTTATATTACATAATTTATTTATTATCTTAAATAATAATATAAAATTTAACTTTTTACAATTATATAATAAAATATATATTTCTATAAAATATATATACGTAAATTTCTATAAATATATATATTTACTTAACTAAAAAATATAACGATACTTATATTTAATTTATTTAGAATATATAAGAAATAATATATAAATATATATATATATTTATAATATATATTATATACATATTATAAAATAACAAAAAAAAATTAAAAGAAACGTCAGGCCCATTGACGTTTCTTTAAAACGTCAGTGGGGCTGACGATTTTAATTTTTTTCTTTTTTTAATTGTATATATATATTTATGTATTATTAATATATATATATATATATAGATATATAGTATTTTTCCAGATATTCAAATTATAAATAATAATAATTAAAAAATATTCTTTAAATTAGATAATTTTTTTATTTTCTTAAATAATAGTATAATATTTTACGTTTTAAAATTATATAATTTAATATAAATTTCTATCAAATATATACATAAATTTCTATATATATATATATTTACTTAACAAATAAAATATAAACGATACTTATATTTAATTTATTCAGAATATATAAGAAATAATATATATATATATATATTATATACATATTATAAAATAACAACAAAATAAAAAAATTAAAAGAAACGTCAGACCCACTGACGTTTCTTTAAAACGTCAGTGGGGCTAACGATTTTTAATTTTTTTCTTTTTTTATTGTATATATATTTATGTATTATTAATATATATATAGTATTTTTTTCTAGAAATTTAAATTATAAATAATAATAATTAAAAAATATTCTTTAAATTAGATAATTTTTTTTATTATCTTAAATAATAATATAATATTATATTTTTTTCAAAAATTATAAGGTATAATATATATTTCTATAAAATATATATACATAAATTTCTCTATATATATATTTACTTAACAAATAAAATATAAACCATACTTATATTTAATTTATTTAGGATATATATGAAATAATATATATATATATATATTATATATACATATAACAATATATATATATATATGTATATAAGTAACCTCAGGCCCACTGATATTTCTTTAAAACGTTAGTGGCGCAGACGATTTTTAATTTTTTTCTTTTTTTATTATATATATATATATATTTATGGATTATTAATATATATATATATATATATATATATAGTCTTTTGTTTTTCAGGAATTCAAATTATAAATAATAATAATTAAAAATTATTCTTTAAATTATATAATTTTTTTATTATCTTAAATAATAGTATAATATTTTACTTTTTAAAATTATATAATTTAATATATATTTCTATATATATATACATAAATTTCTATATGTATATATATTTACTTAACAAATAAAATATAAACCATACTTATATTTAATTTATTTAGAATATATATTATATATACATATTACGAAATAAAAAAAACGTCAGGCCAACTGACATTTCTTTAAAACATTTGTGGGGCTGACACTTTTTAATTTTTTTTTCTTTTTTTAATTGTATATATATATTTATGTATTATTAATATATATATTATTTTTATCTGAAAATTCAAATTATAAATATTAATTATTAAAAAAATATTCTTTAAATTACATCATTTCTAAATATATTTTTTTATTATAAATTTTTTATATTTAGAAAATTTATTAATTTACCAATATATTATTATTTTACATAGTATTTAAATATGTACATATTTATATAATTAAAAAAATGAAAATATATTTTATATTATAATTAATTTCTGTTCAGTAAATATAAAAAAAATATGATTTCTAATAATATAAATAATTATAATACAAATAAAAAATATATATATATACACACATATACATATTTATATGCATATATAAGTGCTTTTGTATATATATATATATATATTTATACTTGCACTGCGGTGTGTGTGTGTATATATATATGGATGGATGCTTGATGCATATATGTATATACATATACTTGCACTGCGGTGTGTGTGTATATATATGGATGGATGCTTGATGCATATATGTATATACATACATATATATATATATATATAGATGGATGATGCAGAGAAAACAATATGCATATATATAATTTGAAATTAAAAACGTCACCGGACTTGACGTTTTACTCTACTTTTAAAAAATTTCCGAAACTATCCTATTTTATAATTTTTTATTTTTGCATTATTCTGATAAAAACCCCTATTTAGACGTGATACTTTTATCGTTAAATTGTAGTACCTTTAAAAAAAAAAATTGAACAATTTAAAAATATATTATCTATTACCCAAAAAATATTACATTTTTTTTTTTGAAAAGAGCTAGGTTCTAACATACGCATGCATGTGCACAACAAGCAGCGAATTCACACATTATTGCGTGGAACTTGGTCGATCTGCTAGAATTCACATGGTATGCTAAAATAACATATTTTATTACAAGTAATAAAATATGTTATTTTATTACTTGTAATAAAACTCATGCATTTTTGTGCATTTAAGTTTTTGTGTTTTAAAATTATTTAGAAATCAAATCTTTAGGTTTTCAAACTCATTTTAACTATAAATTAATATAATTATATCTCATATATTATTTGGCCCATCAAAATGTGTAATCTATACATATATATATATATGTGTGTATATATTAGATATATACTATTAAATACATTGTGATAATAATTTGATACATTCGATATATGTTATATTATATTTAATGTAAAAGAAGAACCCCTATAAGTATTCTAAAGTTATATAATTCAAATAAGTTTTTTTATTTTAAATTCATTTTTTACATGAGATGTACCAAATTAATATTTTTTTACAATATTACACTTGATACAAATATTACATATATAAAAAATAAATATTATATTTAAAATATGAAATATAGTTTTTATGGGTTGAATTATTTATTTTTATTTTATTAAATATGTTGGATTTGAATAAATAGTGGAATCATATAGATTTGAGCTATAATATTAAAAATAAAAAATGTTTTAATAAAAATAAAAATTTTATACTATTTAAAGTATATATTAATTATTTCACTTTAATATTTTTTTAATAATTTTAAATATTTGTATTGAGTTTGAGGAATTATAGTGTCATAAATATTTTGTATTGAGTTTCTATTCTATAATTAATTTAGAATATCGTACAATTTATTATTTTATAGAAACTTTTTGAGGAAATAACAATACAGTATAAAATAACAAAATTATACTTCAAATCAATTTAAATTAAACACTATATGTTAAAAATGATATTCGATATTTGATTTTATAAATAGAAAAAAAAACACACACACACACTCACTCACACCGAGGCACTATTGAATTGAAAACTATAAATATGTTTTGTATTCACCTCTTACTTTGTTTGTATTTTGTCTAAATATTATATTTTTTACTATTTTGTATTTTCTATGTATTCTGTTTGCACTACAACCTCTTGCTTTTTTTTTTTTTTTATATATATAATTATAAACTTAAAAAAAATATCATATCATATTATTTATATTTAATAATTTTTGTTAGCAATAAGATAATTTTATGATATATTATTAATATTATAAAATATTATATTCTATAAAATGTATTGCAAGCCAAACATCTATTATAGGAGATTAGCTTGTAAGGTTGGGTGGGTGATGGTGATATTCAAATCCTATTTGTCTAAGACAGATGATGCAATCTTCAATTTAACATTTATATTGTATATATATAGATAAAATTTAGTTTTTAAATATAAAATATTTTTAATAAATTAATTGTGGTAAGTTTGATATTTAAACTATTTATATATAAAATAAAATATTATTAAAAATATGTTGTATTTATTTGTGTATATATGTATTTAAATATACTATTATTATTGAAATAATTTATTATATTATCATAATTATTACAAATTGAACTTACATGAGAAATACTTCACGATGACGTGAGGGGAATATATTGGGAAATCCTTTTAGATATGATTTTGTGTTAAAAAGAAAAGAATTTGAATAGTGTAAAAACTTGGGAAATAAATATATGAGAATCATGCGTAATTAAGATAATTAATTAAATGAATCAACAATTCAAAGAAACAATCTGCCTAACATTCATTTTCAAATCCTTTTTTATATGATTTTCTCATTAGAAAAAAAAAAAAGAAAAAAGAATAGAGTAAAAACTTGCCAAATAAATTTATCATAATTATGCATAATTAATTAAATGAATAACGGGTTTTCGTTGATATGGTGTTGTTTTAATCATTTTACATAAAATTATTTAGTTTATATAGATATATACACACCGGTAAGCAAGGATGAAAATATCTCGATATATCGGCGATATATCGCTAAATCAGGGCCACCGATACAAAATTTAGGGGGAACGAATTTTTTTACAGAATATCAGTAAAATATCGGTCCGTATCGGTATCGTATCGGTAAAATATCGGTATCGATTACGCTACATTGTGATTTTCCAATATATCGGGATATATCGCCGATAGTATCGGCGATATATCGTGTGTCGGTTGAAAATATCGCCAAAATGTTGGTTCGAATTTTTTTTTTTTTCGTGGCTTAAAGCCTGAGATATTTTCAACATTTCAGAAACATAATAATTACTTGGACTACTGATAAGGCTGGTACTCTGAATGGAGGTATAAAGTGTACAACATATCATTAAACAATTTAAAGCCTTCAGGCTTCACGCATGCTTCCAATCTTTATAGGGGACTAGGCAGGCAACTTTTGTACTTTTTTTTTTTATTCTTTCACAATAATTCAAATTCAGAGTAGCAATTTATATACTACATAATTTCTTCCGTAATCTTCCCAAGTTCCATTCAGTAGCCAAATTCTGCCCATTTTCTTCATCCTTGCTAATTACAGAAAAAATATTTTTTCTCCTCTTATTTATGTAAGTTTCTTCATTCATATATTTACTTTCGTTATTTGTAGATATATTTTTCTTCTCATTTTTTTATTATTTTCTCATTTTGGTAGATTGAGGGGATTTAGCTACTGAATCACAACTATTGGTATCAACTATCAACAAGCTTATTTTGTAAGGCATCATCAATGATTTAATTGATTTATACGAATACTCATTGGTTTTCTTTAAAGTATGTATTTCTTAATTTTTTGTACTTGCAATTTGTTTAATTATGTAAATATTCTTATATTATTAAGTATCAATTTATGAAAGTAAGATGCAGAAATATGAGACAAATTTTAATTTTTGTTTTGATCAAACATGAAAAATATATTAAATAAGTATGAATAATTATTGTATCACTTTAGACTGCTTATGTTTTTTTGTTATTGATATGTTTCTCATAAATAATTCATTTTGTTGAGATTTTATGATTAATTTTTGTATTAAAGTTAGTAGGAACATTTTCTAAAATTTCATGTTAAATTTCCATCATTTTAATAAAATTTCCATCAATTTTCTAATTTTTACCGATATCAATACTCGATATCGATATATCCACCGATATATCCGTAAATTTAAGGTACCGATATTTCCACCGATACCGATATTTTCATCCTTGCCGGTAAGAGCTGAGACCGCAGTAGCAATCTGGTTCCATCAGATACCCGCACTTATATATGCGCAGTCTTGACTGAATAATTGTGTGTTGCTGTTGTCTCTTTTGCTCAGCCTTTCTCTTTAGTAACAATGGCGGCGGCCTCTGCTCTGTCTCTCAAATCATTCTTTACCTTCCCTTGCACTAACGCAATAGATCAAATTGTAAGAATCTCTTTCTTTGTAAATGTGTTGCACTTCTGAGGGCGTCTTGTTCTGCTCAAATAATGTCTTTGCTTTCTCAGTTTTCTTTTTCATATTTGGGGATTAAATTTAGGGATTTTGTTATGATTGGATGAAAAAGCTTCAGAATTTAGTGGAGCAGGCTCAGATAGCTTCATGCAATCCTTTTTTTTTTTTTTTTTGTACTTCTAAGATTTTTCTTGTACTAAATTGAAAATGATCTATTTGTTAAAATTTAGGAACTTGTTTTATTTCACCTTTTGACTTCCTCTCTCTCTCTCTCTCTCTCTCTCTGTCGCCCCCCTTACATTTCTGACTGGCTTGTTGGGGAGGGTATTTTTGCAGAGGAGTAGAAGGAATCAGGGATTGGGTTGATTTTCTGGTTTTAAGAAACACTGTCAAAATTATGAGTCCTTTTTTTTTTTTTTTTTTTTTTCTCTTTGGTTATGTTGATTTGGGTGAATATTTGAACATCATTCGGGATGGAAGTTGTGCTTATGTAAGATCAACTTATAGCAAATCCGGTATATGCTGCGCATCTTCATTGTATATTATGAATTCGGAATCAATACTGATACTTCTGGGCAAAAAGATATCGTAATGTTAGTTTTGAATTTTTATATGTCAATGCCTGTTTCTTAGCTTGTTTTCTTGCCATTGACATGTCTTTGGAAAACTAATTTATTCTCACACGAAGACCTCATTATAATCATCTCTACTTTGGTATTTGCATGGTGTATCGGAGGTATTGAGAAGAAACATCAAATTAGTCTTTTAATACAATTGAAATATCATCCAGGTTTGGTGAACTTGGCATAAACCTGATTCATATAAGTTCAGATGATGAAATTGTTATAAGCCCAATTCATACTAAGTTGAATGAACCCTTGTGGTGGGGGAAACGAGATGCTTGGTTTCAACCAAAATTGTGATCATCTGTCTTGTTCTTTCTACTTTTTCCAAGTTTCCGAAACTAGTGTGTCTAATTCTGATGCAGAACTTTATTGGTCTTTAGGGTTTTCTGAATCATAATAGCCCCTTGCTTTATGAGTGCAAGACAATTGTGCTCTGGAAGGGGAATTGCTCTGTGGGTGGTCTGACCCTTAAATTAAATTGCTTGAGAGACAAAGAGATGGATGTCAGCGCATCAGCTTTTGTTGACGGAATTGCCGACTGCTCAAATGGTAAGCGAAATTAAGATATTCAAGCTACTTTACACAAATATGAGTCTGTGTTTACAGCGATTCATGCTATAAAGGTATGATGTGGTCATTGGAGCATGAGTGTAATATATATACAAACTTATGACAGAAAAGGAGATCATAAAGATTAGTGACCAAGGAAAGCCAAGTGTTTCCACAATGTTGATGAATTTTTCCAATGATTTTGATCCATATGATGCTTTGAGCACGCCTCTATATCAAACAGCAACTTTCAAGCAGGTAAATTGACAACCCTCATGAGTTTATGTTGTGTTTGGATTGGAGGATTTGAAATGGGTGGGTTTCAAAACCACCAAAATTATAGTGGATTTCAAATCCAATCAAATCACTTTAGGTCAAAATAGAAGTTGTGGTTTTTAATTTATATCAATCCGAACTGCCATCAAGGATTTCAAATCCATCATTAAATCCTTCAATCCAAATGCAACCTTAGATCTTTTTTCGTTCTTAAAGTAATAGGGGAGCAGTATCTATTTGAAGATTTGAGATTTAGTGAGAGGGAGTTGGAATGGCTGCACAAAGTATATACATTCGTCCATCATGAGAAGAAATAATAATTTCTCATGTTGCTGTTGCTTATTGAAAAAGTTGTAGAATTTGTATTATAACTATGTCAACTGTTCTGCAGCCTTCGGCTACAGAAAATGGACCTTATGATTACACAAGAAGTGGAAATCCAACTCGGGATGCCCTAGAAAGGTCTCCACCATCCACGAGATGCTTATTTGCTTGCTTGCTTTAGCATCAATGAATGCTGCACCCTTCCTTCTGTAGGTCTTAATCGTTCTTTTTGTTTATATCAGACTTCTTGCAAAGCTTGATAACGCTGATCGCGCATTATGCTTCACCAGTGGAATGGCAGCTTTGTCAGCTGTAACTCATCTTGTTGGAACAGGTACTACACCTTTTTTATCTTCTCAGTCATTACCTGGAATTTTCCAACTGTGAGAGTCTGGAATGATTATATGTGCCTGTTTAATCTGTTTATGACGTCCCTGTTCAAAGCCATATCAAAATTGTTCTGAATTTGTTCTCTCTCTCTCTCTCTCTCTCACACACACACACACATGGGTATTTAGGCAATAATGTGATTTCAAGCTTCTAAGATAGTATTAAGGTGGCTGAAAAATTACGGCTGGCTTATTATTACACTTATGCTGTGTTGAATATCAAATATTTCTCCTTTTTCTGACGGTAGGTGAGGAGATTGTTGCTGGTGATGACATCTACGGTGGTTCAGATCGTTTGCTGTCACAAGTAACTCCAAAATCTGGAGTTGTGGTTAAGTTAGTATTTTTCTTCTTTTATTTTTCTCTCCCCCTCCCCATTCGGTTTTTAAGCCTTCAGATAATTTATGGTGCAGACGTATAGATACAACAAATTTGGAAGAGGTTGCATCCGCCATTGGCCCCTGGACGAAGCTTGTCTGGTTGGAGAGTCCAACAAACCCACGCCAACAAATTTCTGATATTCGTGTAAGTCCCACTGGTATAAACTTTAACTGCCTGTCACTGCAGTTTTGGATTTATTTGGGTTTCCTATAACTTCAGATTAATTTTGTGATTAATTTTGATCTTGGCTGGAAAAGTCTAGCTTTTCCGTTTGTCCATTCAAATATACTGATACATACATGCATAACTCTATATGCATACATATTTGTTCAATTTTTGTTACTTATCAATAACTTGTTCGACTTCCATCCCTATTGTCATTCAGAAAATAGCTGAGCTGGCTCATGCTCATGGTGCACTTGTGTTGGTAGATAACAGCATCATGTCTCCTGTACTGTCTCAACCTTTAGAACTTGGAGCTGGTAACTATACCATTGTTTATTTATCTCTTTAGCTCTTTCACACACACGCATATATTATTTAAACACCGTCAACATTATTTTTTGATCTATCTTTTCAGATATGGTGATGCACTCGGCTACTAAATTCATAGCTGGTCACAGTGACCTCATGGCTGGCGTTCTTGCTATTAAGGGAGAAAGGTTTGTCTCTGAGTTGCGTAATTTTATTAATCACAGAAATACTTGGATTAGGTGCGAACTTTTGAGAGAGAGAGATGATTGGGCTTGTATCTTCTAGTATGCAACTTCTAGTTATTTTGCTTGATCTAATTCAATAATACCATGCCCTTTCTGATAGTCACTATACACTTGAGAACTTTCAGAAATAGGCAAAATGTTCATTTACATTCCAAAAGGTGTAACCTTCAGTAACTAATTATTAGACTCTGGCTTGTTTGATACTTATCAGCTTGGCGAAAGACCTATATTTCCTGCAGAATGCAGAGGGCTCGGGGTTAGCTCCGTTCGACTGTTGGCTTTGTTTAAGAGGCATCAAAACTATGGCCCTACGTGTTGAAAAGCAACAGGTACATATTTAACTTCTGGCGAACTTCTCTTAAACTGTTCTTTTCTGCATCTCATCATAAATATTAAAAGACTTATTTAATTTACCACTAAAAGTCTCTCATTCACCATTGTCAATTTTCCATTACCTAATCAGCTTATGGACTTGTCATCATCTTCTTAGACATTCCAGGTGTACTTAAAGAGTCTTGTATAGTTCATTGCAATTATTAAATTTAAATTCAATTGATGAAAACATGTACATACACTCTACAAAATTCATGTATTTTGATGGTTTATTCTGTCCTTTGACTCATTAATGTTGAACGTGCAGGAAAACGCACAAAAAATAGCTGACTTTCTCGCCTCTCATCCTCGGGTGAAAAAGGTTAACTATGCTGGTCTTCCTGATCATCCAGGACGATCCTTACATTACTCACAGGTACAAAATATACAGAGGGATATTCAAATTGATCCCCAGGAAAAAAAGAAAAAAAATAGTGAAAATGTAAGCATTAACTCCATCAAATTTCGCCGTGTTTTAAGTGCTCTATTCCCTTCTTGCAGGCAAAGGGTGCAGGATCTGTGCTAAGTTTCTTAACAGGATCACTGGCACTGTCGAAGCATGTAGCTGAGACGACCAAATATTTCAGCATCACCGTCAGTTTTGGTAATTTTTCAGCAGCACATTTATCATATTAAAACACTTCACGTACTAAAAATCAGTTTTTCTCTGAAATGGCAGGAAGCGTGAAGTCCCTTATTAGCTTGCCATGCTTCATGTCTCATGCGAGCATACCTGCTGCCGTACGAGAAGCCAGAGGACTGACTGAGGATCTTGTCCGTATTTCTGTTGGAATTGAGGATGCCGATGATTTGATTGCTGATTTAGACCATGCTCTGGGAACTGGCCCTGCCTAGGTCCATTCTGCTTTCTAATTTTAATATTCAGTGAGTAGATTTTGATTGCTCGTTATAATAATTTGAGAGGAAACTCTAATTTTGTCGAAGTGAGTAGAGTCAACTAAGTTTAATGGATTCGTTCAATTTGAAAATTGAGTAAACAGATTCAAATTTTGATTTTCGTACAAGGCAAGGCCAACGTGGTAATCAAATCCTGTGGTTTGCACCATCTCAAACCCAACGTCAGAAGCTACTCTTCATTATGGCTGAAAATCAAATCTATTTGATACTCAATTTGAGATCATTAAATTATGTTAGATAAAGATATCAAACAAACTTGAACATATGTTTTACATTTGATAAAACAAAAATCTTAACTCGAGCTTGAACTCAACAAGCAAAATATGTTAAAACAAGTATAAAAATATCAATCAACTCAGTGCTTTGGTCAATAAAAGCTGGTTTAAACTTAATTTGATAATATTGCAAACAATGACAGATTCGGCAAAACTCATGTACATCCCTAACCTTCATAAAAACAAAGTTTATTGCACCCTGTTGCAAATTTGACTGCTAATACTTACAGTTAGTTTATCTATTAACAAACCCCAGCATGACTGCAAGAATCACTGGCAAGACAAGCCTAATTTCAGAAAATAAAAAAATCAATAGAAAGACGAGTGTTCGCTCGTCAAGTGTTCTAACTTAATCCTATGATTAAGAATGCCATTAAGAGCAATACCTTCAATTAGTTTGAAATCACAAAGCTTCTTTGATTCCAGAACCTATTTACAAAAAAACTTCTTCTACCCAAGTGGTCAGCCCTGCAGCAACACATTCACATGACAAAAGGAAATTAGATTTTGGTTGAGAGCAGCAAGAGGCTATACTAACTGCTATGGTAATGTTGATATGTAAACAGAGGTGTGTACCGTTTAATATTACATTCGAGTATTCAATCACTGCCAAAATCTTCATAACTCAAGCCCTCTGATATGGTGTCTAACCTCTTAATGTCTGCAGGTAAAAATAAACCAAAAACCGTTAACAGTGTTTTCCTCAAAAAAAAAAAATAAATAAATAAGATGTTCAACAGGTTTTACCAATTTTTTATTGTAGACAGTATACAATAACTAGAACCGTACCTTGTTCATTTCTGATGTGAGGGTCCATGAAGTTTGCATCTGCTCCCAGAAATGGTGATCTAGAGTAGCTCTCTAGTATATCTGAAGTTACATTAGAAAAGAGTTCATACGATGAATAATCAACTCTTTCAAGCTGAAGGTATCTTTAAATTTCATGGGTGTGTGTGTGTGTGCGAGAGAGAGAGATAGAGAGAGAGAGACCAGTACTATTGGAAAAATCAGCTGTCAAATCTGATAAACTGAAGTTTCGAGGTATCTGTCCCAAAAACCCAAATGAGTTCATCTCCTGGTCCAACATAGTCTCATTCAATGCTTGCGAATTCGACTCGCCACCACTGAAAGGAGAAGCAGATGCCTCTCCAATTGTATTACGAGGTTCTAAGAGAGTGTTGTCAACACCAAACATAAAAGTGGAATCACCTGCATAACCACCACCCTCTGACTTAATCACCACCCCGTTCATTCCTTGCACCATTCCTGTGGTCGAATTCTGAGCCAATAGCATGTTTTCCGACACATCAATCCTACCAGCATGACCTGCCATATTGACGGGAACTTGCATGCTTGGTTGCACAGATGATGAACCATTAGTGTAAACATTATGTAACGCACAAACATCATGGTGCATGATTTCTGGTTTGATAGGTGGACCAGCAGGTTGAGGAACCTGGTAAGCTGAGTTGTTGTGCACTGCCAAAGATAAAATCAATATTTATTTCTCCGATCAAGCATACACAATGGCTAATGATTCATTGTCAACTACCCCCTTCATAATGATTATGATATATTGTTAATATATCTTTCGAAAATTTACTCTCATCTCAGTAATCTACACTATAAATTACAAACCAGCAAAAGTACTTCTCTTGTAACAAAGTTCTAGTTAGTAAGGTAATAAAAGAAATCCTTTCTTAGATGTGTGTAAAGGCTGAACATGAAGATTTCAGGATATTAACAAACAAATTGGTGTCAACATTTATTTATTTTTCAAGAACAATTTCTAGTCGTTTGGTGTGAAGTTAGTGATTGTTCATAACTTGTTACTGCCAAAATTTCTGTGAAGACCACATTATCAATTTTCACATGTAGCGAACAACGAACGAATGCACAGGTATAGTTACAAGATAGAAATAATCACTGGACAGGTACCCAAGTCGGTTTATAAAGGTAACTACTCTAATCATATCAACATGAAAACTTACTTGAATGAATCTGAGATCCATTAGACAAAGACATAGAAGCAACTCCGGTCTGACATACTTGGCGCATTAGCTCAACCTGTCTCTCAAGCAACTGGTTGAATCGCACTATCTGATCCTTCACTATCAGCCTCAGATGATACGCGTGGAAAAATTCCTGATTTTCTGCCTCAAGTTTTTGCCACACTGGAAGGGTATTCAGATATTATAAGTTTAAACAAGTAGCAGAATTACCAAGAGGACAAAGCAATTAATCCAAATCACTAAAGCCAAGATCAATACACTGCTATCCATTGTAACTGTTTGGCTTATAACAGTCCTTCCTAACCACTTAAAAGAAATACTGCAGACTTAGTTCAATCAAAGGTTGTCTCTGTTGTATTATTTCAAAAATGGGTTCCCCAAAGAAAAGAAAAAAAGAACTCAGGCAAGGAGATGAAGGCTAAAATCCCCATCAAAACCAAGTAAGAAGAGTATAACTCAATCTTGGCTCCCATCAATGCTTGTCACTGTAACGTGTGGACTCTTATCATAAACCGACAAATCTAGCACAAAGTTCATGATGATTACAAGCGCATTGACTTTGGAAACCTCATGGCATGACAGAGCCATATAACAGAATATGACTTAAAAATTAAAAGGGAGATGACGATAAAAGAACAAATTAATCAGGGATATTGAAGTTACCAAGTTCAGTGAAACCAGGTTCAATCTTTGCCTGGTGTAACAGGGTGCTCACAACTTCCCTCTCGCTCATGTAAAGTTGTAGACATCTTTCTATAAGATTTTGAACCTGAGTCCAAAAATAGACAAGGTTAGCACAAATTGTAGTAAAGATTTACACACACACAGAGACAAAAATCCTTGCATAAAAGATGGAAAAAGGAAAAACACAAAAGTATGAAATGGAAGTCACAAAATTTAGCTATGATTCTACTAGAAAGGATGTTTTGCCAGAGGGCCAGGAAAATTGCAGCGATCCTGGTCTATAGTTGATAAGTGCTTCACAATGTTATCGAGCACGTCCAATGTAATAAGTTGCATACTAAAGCATGTCCCATAAGATTTATAATTAAAGGATTACATATGATTACACATTTATCATTACAGAGAAACAGACACATTATACCCCAACCTTATGGATGATTCTTTTTGTTGTTGATCTAATGAATTAATATGAAATGGAAGTTCGGATCAAGTTCAAGTTATAAGTCATAAGGTTCTACAAACATTTCATGATTCCTCATCATTTATGCATTTTTGTAGTGAGGTTACAGACTAGATAATAGAGAAACAATTATTTTTTCACAATGTACAATCAACAGGTATGGAGATATTTTGATTTCTTTGATCATAATCATATCATGTCATTCCCACCCAAATACAAATATATAACTGAGTAAAAGGTCCTAACTACTACAACTACAGGGGGAAAGAAACAAGGTACAAAAATAATTTATACAAATATTGCCAGAAAACTTACCAACTGTATATCCTGTAGTGAGACTTTTCTGACTTCTCCATTTGACATTTTGCAAGTTCCCAAACAAGACGAATATAATTTTCTGACAAATTTATCGTTTCCAACCACACAATTATCAGATTCTTTGTTGCTTACCACTCCAACTATTCAGTCTTTTATTCCTGAATCAACCATAAAAGCTGTCATGTGATTAGCACAAAATAAACTTGAAAAAAGAATAATTCAGCCGAGGCAAGCACACAGTTAACAGTAAGCTTTGCTCTGCAGAAACAGTACTAATTGAAATAGAAGCATGACAACTTCATCATGAAATGCACCCTCGACCCCCCCCCCCCCCCCCCCCAACAACAAAAGAATAATCACAAAATTCTGTATTAAATTACTGCAAGCATAATATATACATGGATTTACAGGAAGCAAAGGCATAACTTTTATCTATCCATGTAAAATTCAGTATAAATGCACTGTGCCGGTCAATTATTAACAGCATGAATTTTCAAGAACCTTAATAGGGCTTCCTAAATACACTCATTAGCCAAAATTAATATTTCTAGCTCCATGTACCTACTATCTGGACTCTAGTCTCATTTATCATTCCATTGATCAGTTAGGTATGAAACAATTAGTTGCCTTACTGTCTTACCTAAAAACTGAAATAGACACAAATGGAAAGCCGCATATTAATTTATCCACCTGAAGTAATATAACTAACCAATCTTTCTGCAGGTAACTTGTGTGTGTGTATACACACACACACACACACTTATATATATATATATATATATATATATATATTTCCCCTCAAGCCAATATTAATAACATTCATGATACAGCATAATTAAGCCCTCTTATCACTTCATAGATTTTTTTATTTTTTTTATTTGACAAGTCTTATCCCTTCATAGATAACTGAATGAAAGAACATCACTACCCAAAAATTCCACCAACTACAAGCAAGAAACCATAATTACAATTAAATCGTTAACCAACAACACAACAGCCCCAAATTCACCCGAAGAAGACAAATCAATCAGGGTCGCAGTGAAGGGGAAAGAGGGATCACAGCAAGCCAAAAACATCACCAGAATAACAGAATACAACTAATACTCGCACGTCATTCACGCAATTCCGCGTGAAGTTAATACACAAACATAAAATTAGAAAAGTAAACGGACAAAAAATCATAAATCCCAAAAACAATAATATTTTTATCACCTGAAATCTGTTGAGTTCTTCTCGCAAAGCCTTGTCTCGGTAGCGATGTAGAGAGAGAATGATAGAGCGAGAAAGTGATGGGGGGCTCTGGTACAAATCTACAAGCGGTCGCGTTTCTCTTTATTTTAATAATAATTTTCCCCGTAAGCCCAATAATTCCAGGAAGAAATTCGTTATTACCAGATCAAGGTACAACTCCTAATCCACACCGCACAACATATTGCGTTTCTGATGTACTACTGTACCGGCCCAAAAACAAATTCTCCATTAAGGAAAGTCAAAAGTGACAAACGCCACAACAGAATTAATTCCTATTCTATTCTCCAACAAACGTACCACTCTTTCTTGAAAATGTACAACTTTATGATGCAAGTTGGTTTATTAAAATATTGATTTCTACACTCCTTTTATTTTCTCTATATTTTTAATTAGAAATTTGTTTTTTTTTTTTTAATTTATTTATTCTTGAAACGATATGTATCTTAGGATTACATGAATATGTAAGTAGAAGATTTTGACTACTTTTTTCCTTACTAATTTATAATATTTTATGAGAATCATATTTATATATAAATAATCAAAGTAAAGTAAAGAGACTTTTTTTATTTTTGTTTTCCGCCTTAACATAGTTTCCTAATAAAAAGTAATTTGTTATTAGTTATGATACTAGTATTGTATCCGTGTGTTGCACGGTTTATAATGTACAAATATTTAAAAATTATATTTTTTAATTTAATATTATGTAATAATCTTTTTAGTCTAAAATATAGACAACATATCTATATGAATTTATTTTCATATTTATTTATAATTGAATAAGCTTATTAATTTGTATTTTTAATCTAATATAATATAATCAATAAATATGTATATACATAGATATATTCAAATAATTTAATATGATATTTTAAAAATAGATAGAATTAAAAAAATTATAATTACCTCTAAAATAAGAAGAATATGAAGTTTCTAATCATTATCGTTTATAACATCTCCAAATGACTTTAACCATTCCAAATTCACACTTGAGGATATGTAAAAATATACAAAATCTACAAAAAAAATATATAAATTTGATAGACAGCGTTACGTAAATTAGTAAACTATGTAAAAATATATTCACAAATTAAATATGCAAATTATAGAAGATATATAATGAAAATTTTATATAATAACTTAGTTTATTAAAAAATATATGATAAAAGGATTATACATTCTGAAAGACTTCATGAAACTCCATATTTTTTGTTGAACTATTTTTAACATTTTCTTCAAAACAAATAAAAAATTTTAAACAATTTCTATCGGTAACTTTGGATACGACCACATACAATTGTTTATAATTAAACACTGGTTTTTTAAGTGATATATTCCAACATTCAAATGATCAATGTTCCTCAACAACATAACTGGTGTTTCAACTTTGAGAATGAACTCATGATTATGTACACATAAACATTTCAAAAAATTGAAGAACTCTAGTGTACAACCATTAGCCAAAATATCTACATTAGCATCTAACTTGCACGCAGTATTAGAACTCAAGTATATCTTTGCCTCATGGATACTCATTTTGATTATATGATTATTTATTGATTCAACCACATCCAACGTAGGCGCAAATATAGCTCTATCCTACAGAAATGATAGGTCAAAGATAGGTCATCAACAGTACTTCGAAAGTTGAGATACGTGCTACTAACAATAGTTCTGATAGGATCTTCTTTTACTTTTAGCAAAATATCTTTGTGAATATCAATTTCAGCACCATTGTTAGTAGCACCATTTGATTGAAAAACTAACTAAAATTTGCATAGACAACGTATTCATTTAGTTTTTGTCTACCCTCATTTTTGTTTTTTCTTTAATTTGGAATATTGAGATTTGTGATAAATAAGCATATTAATCATAAATTAATGTTTATTGTTGAAAATTAAATTAAAATAATATCTTTAATATCAAAATATATCCACAAATTAAGCATGATGTTACACATATAATTGGAAACTGTTAAACCTTAAGACCCATGCAAAAAATAAGCACAAAAGTATATTTCACTAAATTAACTTAATAAAAAAAATTCTGTTATATTTTGAATATGTGTGAATATTGAAAATTGATTAATATCTTTACGAATAATTTTCTTTTAAATGTATTAATAAATAATATTTATGGTGTAATCACCAAAATATATTCATAAAAATAATATTTCAATATTTTTTTTGAAGATTATAATAAATAGTTTCCATTTTCTATAAAACTTATATAAATAAGTTGATCAATTTTTTTATAAATATATGTTGAGAATATAAACATTAAATACAATATCTTTGTTAATATTATCATAATTTTATTAATTCAATTTGCGTGCTAGTTGTTTAGGTCAAATACCAATTTTATTTTAAATAAATAAAATACATAAATAATAATACAAAAAATTATATTTCAACATGATGAAACAATCTAAACATTTATGTTCAGGATATCACATTAAACATTAAATTAAAACTCTCATCATCTAATCGTCACCTCTCAAACATTTTTCTTCTTCTCAAATATGACTGGAGAAAAATGTCTTTGGAATTATTAAATATATATGCTACTAGTACGGCAATTAGGAAATTAGTTAGACGGTTATGCCATTTGCGTGGTAGTTACAACTTGTTTCATAAGTTAGGAAATTAGTTAGGAATGTGTTAGATGGTTATGCTACTTGCATGGTAGTTACAACTTGTTTCATAGGTTAGTTTTAAGCCTCCAATCTCTTGTATAAATACGTGACACCTGTTATAGTTTAACTTTGATGAATTCAACATATTTTCATATCAAAACCAAATTATAAAATGAAAATATGTTGAATTCATCAAAGTTCAACAATAATAGTTGTCACGTATTTATACAAGAGATTGGAGGCTCAAAACTAATTTATGAAACAAGTTGTAACTACCATGCAAGTAGCATAACCATCTAATACATTCCTAACTAATTTTCTAACTTATGAAACAAGTTGTAACTATCACGCAAGTGGCATAACCGTCTACCTAATTTTCTAACTACCGTGTAAGTGGTATATATATTTAATATATCAAAACCAAATTATAAAATAAAAATATGTTGAATTCATCGAAGTTCAACTATAACAGTTGTCATATATTTGTACAAGAGATTGAAGGCTCAAAACTAACTTATGAAACAAGTTGTAACTACCATCCAAGTAGCATAATCATCTAACACATTCCTAACTAATTTCCTAACTAATAAAACAAGTTGTAACTACCACGCAAGTGGCATAATTGTCTAACTAATTTCATAACTACCGTGCAAGTGGCACATATATTTAATATGGTCCATTGTAAGCTCAACCCGGCTCTGAATAGATAGATAACTTCGAACTTAGGAACTGAAATTGAGTACAGGACAAGGCTTTGGTTAGTATGTCTTTTGTTTGATCTCCAGACGGAACAAATCTGATATCTAGGTCCTTACTTTGCACCTTCTCTCTAATAAAATGAACATCAACCTCAATATGTTGAGTTCGAGAATGAAAAGTCGAATTAAAGGCCAATTTAACTGCTCCCAAGTTATCACACCACAAAACTGAAAGTTTAACAATGGGCAGACCAAGTTCAACAAAAAGACTACGAATCCAGACCATTTCAGTAGTAGCTAGGGCAAGAGCCCGATACCCAGCTTCGGTGCTGCTCCTTGCCACAGTATGCTGCTTCTTCTTAGACCATGATATAGAATTAGATCCTAGAAATGTGCAAAAAAAACTAGTGCTCCCCCTATCATCAACACAACTTGCAAAATCGGCATCTGCAAAACCTTCAAGCACCATTATAGAAACAGGTTTAAAGAACAAACCAGTGGAAATAGTGCCTTGTAAAAACTGCAATACCCGTTTTCCAGCTTTCCAATGATTGACAGTAGGAGCATGAAGAAATTGGCTTAGTTTATTCACAATATAAGAAATATCTGGTCTCGTCATAACAAGATATTGCAATGCACCAACAAGACTTTTGTATTTGGACGGTTGATCAAAAGGACGACTATCTCGAAAATGTAATTTAATCCTAGAACAACAAGGAGTAGGCAGAGGCTTACATTTTTCCATATCATGTTGATGTAGAAGATCCCGAATGTACTTTGACTGAGTAAGATGAATGCCTTGAATAGTCCTATTAGCTTCTAGACCAAGAAAATAACTCACTTTCCCTAAGTGTTTTAAGGAGAATTTCTTGTCGAGATCAGAGATAAGCTGTTGAATTTGAGAGGGATCATCGCCAGTGACCAAAATATTGTCAACATACACAAGTACAATTAGAATTTACCATTGATATGAATATGAAAAAGAGAATGTTCAGAGATAGATATTTTGAGGCCTTTAGAAATCAAGAAACTTTTGAGCTTGTCATACCATGCTTTCGGAGCTTGTTTCAAGCAATAAAGAGACTTTATTAACCGGCAAACATAATATGGTTTGGAGGAATCTTCATATCCTTCAAGTTGTTTCATGAAAACAACTTCTCTTAAGTCTCCATTTAAGAAAGCATTGTTCACATCGACTTGTTGTATTTTCCAACCCTTAGTGACAGCCATGGTGAAAATAAGTTTGATTGTAACCGGTTTAACAACCGGACTAAAAGTATCAAAGTAATCCACTCTGACATTTTGCTGAAAACCCCTAGCAACCAATCTGGCCTTGTATTTATCAATAGTACTATCAGACTTTCTCTTAATTCTGAAAATCCACTTGTTAGTGATAAGATTCATGTGAGGATGAGCAGGAACAAGAGTCCACTTATTTTCTTCATAACAGTCGAGTATTTAGAATCCATAGCAGATTTCCACTTGGAAAAGATAAAGCTTGTTGCACAGTAACAGGTTCAACATTTGAGAGAGACAAGACCATATTGTATACTTTGGGTTTGAATATCCCATTTTTGGATCTAGTCACCATACTATGACTAGAAGTGTGAGGTTGTGGTAAAGGAGAGACAGATGTCTGGGAGGAAGTGGACGAACTAGAAGTAGGTAAGTGTTGAGGCGATGGAGGTGGAACATCTTAATTGGTAGGTGAAATAGGTGTGAGAATGGGAAGAACGGGAAGTATAGAGTTGGTGTGTGTGGGTGAGGAAAAATGAATGGTTTTAGGAAAAATTGATTGATATGGAAAATCAAACTCATTAAATTTCACAGTTCTACCAACATATGTCTTGCCCGTTGAACTCAAATACTTATAACTTTTATGTGAAGCACTGTAACCAAGAAAAATGCATTTGATACTTCTGAATTGTAATTTTGAGGAATTATAAAGTCAAAGAAATGGAAAGCAAGCGCACCCAAATGTCTTGAGGAATGTGTAATCAGGACTCTTTTTAAAAAGAACCTGAAACAGAGAAGAATTGTGAAGAATAGGGGTAGGGAGTCTATTAATAATCTATACTGCAGTGAGAAAAGAATCCCACCAAAATTTAGGAGGCATGGAAGCTTGAACAAGTAAAGATAAGCCAACCTCAGTAATGTGTTGATGTTTCCTTTCAACTAAGCCATTTTGAGGGTGTATGTAGGGACAAGAGTGTTTAGAAATAATACATTTAGTTTTGAGGATATTTGATAAGGATTGAAATTCACCCCCCATATCACATTGAAATATTTTTAAAGGATTTGAAAATGGTCTTTCAACCATGGCAAGGAAGATAGGAAATAATTTTGCAACATCAGATTTTTAAACTAAAGGATAAATCCATGTAAAACGAGTGAAATCATCCACAAAGATAACATATTATCTATAACCATCTGTAGATAAGGTGGATGCAGGTCCCCAAACATCACTATGTATTATTTCAAGAGGACAAGTAGTCGTATGAGTGACGGAAGGAAAATGCATTTGATGAAATTTTCCAAGTTTAATGCTTCACAAAAAGAAAATTATGAATGAGTACATGATATCTTCAAATGTTGAAGTACTTTATTTAGAGTTCTACTACAACAATGACCCAAACATTTATGCCAAAGAGTTGTTGTAGTTGTTGCTTTAGAATTTGTGAAATGATGTGCAGAGGCTGTATGAATGCTTGGAGAAGTTGTGGGAGAGTGTGAGACAGAAGGATTGAAATATTTTTGCATATGAGAGAGGTCAAGTTGGTATAGTCCGTCCTTAAGCAGTCCTCTCAAGAGAATTTTGTGTGTTTTCAGATCCTCGACAAAACAACAGTCAACATGAAATTCAACATATACTGAATTGTCTTGTAAGAATTGAGAAGTGCTGAGAAGGTTTTTAGTAATGTGTGGAACATGAAGAACGTGATTAAGATCAAATAAAATTGAAGAATGTAGGCTAGGTAGAGTCGAGGAACCAATATGAGAAATAGGAATTGAACCTTCATTACCGACAACCAGTCGTTTCTTACCATGATATGGAGTGTGCACATGGTGATTTTGAAGACTTGAGGCTATGTGATGAATTGTCCCACTGTCAACAATCCAATCAGAGGCTGATCCATACCCAGAAGGGGAGGAAAAAGAGTCGTAGCCATACACGTCAAATTCAGACTGACTAGAAGGTGTAACAGATGTGGAATTCTGACTTCCATTAGGATAAAAATTTCCTTGTTGATGTGGAAAAGGAGCCGTAGGCTGAGAAGCAACCTTGTTGAGCAGAAACCATATTTGCTCGTGGAGAAGAATAATAGCCCTGTCCTGAACCTGAATCCTCAAGACCTTGATAGTTCACATCAAACCTTTTATAACACTTGATCGTCACATGATTATTCCGGCCACAAATTTGACAAACCATTTGAGAGCCTTGAAAAAATTGACCTTTTCCTCTATTTCGACCAAAATGTCCACCCCTTTGTGACCGAAAATTTGTAAAATTTTTCTTCTCAGTGAGATGAAGAGAAGGATTCTGAATATTGTTGAGCCTATTAACTATAGAACTGGTATGCATTTGAGCTAACCGTATTTCATATGTCTGTAGAATAAAATGTAAATCGGATAAGGGAACTTGATCTCCTATAGTAGTGAGATTTACCACAATACTTTCATACTCGGATCCTAAACCACCAAGGATGTACAAAACTAAATCATCATCTATCATAACTTGACCAACTACTTGAATATTGTCAGCTATTCTATGCATCTTAAGGACATATTCCCCTATAGATAGATCACCTTTCTTCAATGTCTGTAGTTGAAACCGAAGATTCATAACTTTGGTTTTAGACTGAGACCGAAACAAACTCTCAAAGATCTCCCAAACTTCAAAAGAATAAACTCATCTGGTAACATGACCAAGCATTATTTCACTTATTGAATTCAAAAGCCAGCTCAATAAGAACTGATCATTTCTAATCCAGATAACATATTCAGGATTAGGAATCACAACATCATCGCCATCATTTGCAGAGCTAAACTGAGATGGAATGCTCTTTTAGTTGCAAAAAAGAAAATCCTCGGAACCATGAGCACGCACAGTGGATAGAACTTGAGACCTCCAATACACAAAATTGGTACGGTCTAGCCGAACCGTTAACGTATGAAATGTAGGAAGAACAATTTGTGCGATGAGATATGCAGGAGAATATGATACTGGCTCAAGATACCATATCAAAACCAAATTATAAAATAAAAATATGTTGAATTCATCAAAGTTCAACTATAACAGTTGTCACGTATTTATACAAGAAATTGGATGTTAATACTAACTTATGAAACAAGTTGTAATTACCATGCAAGTAGCATAACCATCTAACACATTCATAATTAATTTTCTAAATTATGAAACAAGTTGTAACTACCACGCAAGTGGCATAACCGTCTAACTAATTTTCTAACTATCGTGCAAGTGGCACATATATTTAATATGTTAAATTACTTATATTATGTACAATTATAAAAAAAATTGAAAAATAAAACAAAATAATTAAACATACATATATTAAACTTAAATGATTATTTACTAAACTCTCTCCTTTAATATGCCTACTAAAATAATCCAATATTTGTAGGCATACCTTAAGATAAAATAAACATGTCTCGAAAATCATCTCCATAAAATAAAACATATAATACAAAATTTTGGGCATAGGCCACAATTATATCGTCAGCTGTTATTCCTACATAATCCAACATGATTCAAAATCTTCACCAAAACCAAGAGTCTCATTATTCATGTTCAATTTCAGGATCCATGTGTAGCCACACAGAATATATTTTATTTTGAAATTTTCTCGATAAATCTAAAAATAATTGATTATATGGACAAATTTGTCAAACTGGAGAATGAATATAGGCCTAGAATAAAAAAAGCTGACCTACAATTGATTTATTTAAAAGAAAAATAAATAGGAAAACATAGAAGTTGTAATAAAGAAGAAAAAACATTAAGATAATTATTTCATAGAATCAAATCTCAATGAATGATGTAAAACGTGTACTATACATGTTCTCTAGTGAATACAATTGAATCTCAATTATATTGATTTTATGGATTTAAATGATATAGCATTACCAATATTTAGAAAAAACACACGCGCGCGTGCACACACACATATATATATATATATATATATATTTTATAACATTTGATGTGTACAAAAGGATTTCATAAATTATGTAATTCATGAATATTTTTGAGATTATGTACTAAACTTTATCGAATTATATTCCATAGATTAATTATGCAAATACAATTGATCTTTACTGTAAACCTAATAAATATGTCAATATTTTAAAAGTACTTATAATTAAAATTTTAATGATAAATGATTTTATAATGGTTCTGTGATAATTTGAACAATGTCCAAGTAATATATATATAAATATATATATATATATAAATATATATATATATGTAAGGTACAATACTTGAATTATAATTCACAAATAAATATTTAATATTATATATTCAATTTATAACATATTGTTTGACTATAAATATTTAGAAAGTTTGGTTAATTTACCAAATATACATATCAAATATGTCTGGTATCCTAATTAAAAATAGCAAAATCATTATGATTGAATCATACAATTCAAAAAGATCTATTCGATATTCTATTAAATTAATACCCCAATATAAGGGACACTTGCTTGATAATATTTGTATATATAATTTATAACACACTCAATATATGATTAAAAGATATGGCAATAAAAAAATTAATAATTCATAGAAAAAATAGTAAATCTAATAGTTATATTATAATCAAACAAAATTATATGTTCGAATTATTTAATCCACATCTAATTATATAGAATTTGCTATGTCAGAATATAAAAATCAAGGTAAAATATATTTTTTACATGGAAGAAGAAAAATGTTATTAACGTAATTATTTTTTAAATAGGTTTGGTGTAATCTTGGATGATTTATGTTGGAATTTAATATGGATCCT
This sequence comes from Caryopteris x clandonensis, assembly GCA_028749325.2. Lineage (NCBI taxonomy): Eukaryota > Viridiplantae > Streptophyta > Magnoliopsida > Lamiales > Lamiaceae > Caryopteris > Caryopteris x clandonensis. The sequence goes on along the minus strand of JAPYKT020000037.1, from coordinate 1,491,369 downwards.
CCTGCTAAACACAACATGAAACAACAGACTTGTGAACAAATTAAAAAAAAATGATAAAAATAATTAGTATATACGAACAAATAATGATTAAAACTATGTAGAGAAACTTAAATTGTAGAATACCTCATAGTTTCAGAGAAAATGCAAATGAATGATACCTGAAATTTATTTGTTCAAATACCTAAAATAATATATTCAAATTATAAACTCTAATATAAAACGAATAGCATAAACTGAAAAATACCAAACATAAATTGGAAAACAAAAGATATAGTTGAGGTCATACCTTCGAATTAAGATGGAGAATGATGAAACAAGATAGATGCATGCACTGATAAAATCATGAATAATTAATATAATCTGACTATAAAAATATATCATATGCGGAAAAATTAAAAAATTGAGAAAAGAGAAATGAAATTATACCTTCGATGAAAGGATATTTTTTCTTTGTTTTTGGATGAAAGAAAAATAATAGGAAATTTCAACCAGAAATTGGGAGTCCGAGAATATTAATAACAATCAAAACAATACAATGAAAAATAAATCTTAAAGTAGGAATTAAAAAGATTTGATCCCAATTTATTTTTTGGAAAAAAGCTTAAGTAATTATTGCAATTTTTTTAAAAGATTATCTCTTTTATTCATTTTTTAGTTTAATATTTTTTAATTTTTTAATTAAAATTGAACGGTGAATCATTAATTGAATATCTTTAATTGCAGCAAATATATAGGAAATCTAATATGCATAACCAAAAAAAAAAATCAATAATTACCCGAAATTATTTTATTCATATAGTGTCTTTAATTTAATTTTGTTAAATGGGCCATAAAAGTCAAACAAATCATTATATCATTGGAAAGTATATTTATAAAATAAGGAAAAAAAATCTAAGAAGATTGCATGCTTGCCAAAAAATGGGATAAATTCCTAAAAATCAATTTATATTTCACAATTTTTAATTAAAAAGTAAACGTCCAATTAAAAGACACCACGTGTATGACTGAATTAGTAAGAAATTTTGAGCCAAAAAAAACAATAATATTTTAGCGTGTATGTTAAATTTAACATGGTATATGTTAAAACGTGAACATCAATTTGAAAAACTTAAATAGATAATAAATATTAGAAAAAAAAAAAAAAAAAAACTAAACAAAATACCTCAATATTTTTTTCCTTAAATTATTAGTAAGAAATACGGAAAACGTGATGAATGCAAAAAGGCTACAAAGAGAACCTAACCAAACCTTTGTGGAGGATATTGAGAGTGATTTGATTAGTGAAGGTAGAGAAGTAGAGATAACTAATCTATATATAAAAAATAGCAGAACACATACGCTTTTGGCAATCATTGTATTTTTTCGCTCAAAATATCATACTAATTTTAGAAATATATATGGCATTATTTTATTTGATCATTAATACACATTTTATTTTATATTATTTAAAAGAAATAAGATGTTTCTATTTCATAGGAAACTTTTCAGATATTTAGATTATATAAAATCTAGCCGAATTTTACGCCTCAATTATAAATAATTACTTTGCACGTTCAGTATTTTAGGATATGTTCCAAAAGTTTAGGAACATCTCTATAGATATATATAACAACTTTATGAGATAAAAAAAAAAATAATAATAATTCTGAATTTTTGTTTCTTAATCTCATTGTGCATAGTAATTAATGTTGAGTTATTGAATTTTTCTTATTTATTGTTACATTACATTTTAGTTTTCTCCAAAATTATGATATAAATTAATTAGTGGCAATCTTTTAGGGAACTACATTCTAATTCCAAACTAAATTATCGATATTAAGTATAACATTTATATATTTTTTATATATAATAATAACAGAATCTATATATATATATATATATATATATATATATATATATAATAGCAGAAACAGTACATAATTAGAAACTATTGTATTTTCCCGCCTAAAATATTACTTAATCTGGAAGTACACATGGCATCATCTAATTGGACAAATTTATATTTAAGTTAAACAATGAGCTAATTGTTTGCATTCACTCATAAAAATTGTTTACTTAATTAATAGGTCAAACTTTCTTTAAATGTTTTTTGTAGGAAATATTCATATTTTATAAATATATATCTTATAAAATACTGTCATATTTTACTAAGAAAGTCAAAAACTGCCTAAAATTAACAACTGAAATTAATGGTGAAATACATTATTTGCCAAAAACTTTGACCGTCTATACATTAATTGCTAATGTATTTTAATAGCTGTTATATTCTTACTGCCTAATAATACATATATAATCTTATTTTAAAATAAATTATTTTAATCATTACATTTTATTGATTTAATTAATTATGTCTGCATTTAAAAAAATTAATGTATATTAAGTCACTATCTTTATATTGTGATTATTATATTATTATTTTTTCTCCACTTTTAAGTTAATTAAACTGCAATAATTAAATCATTATATTTAACATTACATAATATAATATATTAATTTTAAATTACATCATCTAATTGATTGCTTTGTAACCGTAAGTAGGTAATTAATAGTATTACCTTAAGTATTAACATATTAAATATAAAATGTAGCTAATTTAGGAGATTTTTTTTATATGAATCAATTACTGAAGCCAAGTTAAATATGCATGACATTTATGAATTGATTTGACACTATTAAACACTATTAAAGCAGTGTAATTATTAAATCATAATTATGAATGACTTTTTTAAAATATGGTAAATAACTTACTTAAATTAAGTGTCGAATTTAATGGAATTATTAATTATGATAGAATATGAGATATCTTTCATTAATTTAAAGCATAATTAATTGTATGTTCAATCAGTGTGATTATTAACCCTTAATTATATCATTATTATTATTATATATGTAAAAGTCAAAAACTGTCTAACATTAACAACCGAAATTAATGGGATTAGTAATTATGACAGAATATGAGATGTCTTTTATGAATTTAAAGCATAATTGATTGTGTTCAGTATAATTATTAAATCTTAATTATATCATTTATTAATTTAAACATGGTCTATTAATATGCTATTTATAAACTATTCTAATATAATAAAATAAAATAATTGCATGGTAATATAAATTTTTTATACATTATCTATTTATTAAATACGAAGAAATGTGAAATTGATTTTTTTAATAAAAAATATCTAATTTTGGATACTATTATTTTATAAGAATTTTTTTGAATTTATTATATAGAGATATTTTGAATAATTTAAAATAATTATATCTATATATATCATTTATTTAAGTACTATAATATATTGATATATATTCTCAATCTCTATACTAAAATATTAGTTTATTTTAAATCAATCATCAATTAATTATCAATAAAATCAATGCACTAGCTGTTAGTATAAATAGACTCATTTGACCTAAGTAGTATCACATAATTTTCATTCGAAATCGTCATTTGTGTTCATTCTAGGTATTATGATACTAAAGTTAGTTTATAGATAATATGTTAATATTGTTGTAATGTAACTTCTTTTTTTATATTCACAAGTATTTGTTGATCTTCACACGATGTCGTCAAACTTTGTTTTATGTAAGGATCTCGATCCCAAGTTGTCGAAATTGGCAATTAAATTGTGTTGCACAAGGATTTATGAAGCACCCGCTTATGATTATAGAAATAGCATTTCAAATCTTGAGTGTCTCTTCCATGATGCTGAGGTATTCGTAGAATGTATAAATTAATATTAATACTGTAAATTTTATAATATTATTCTAAACTTTTATATATTTTGATTGTGTTACATGATATATTGTTAGGGTGTTACAATACGTGGAACTATAAAAGCAGGACAAATTAACGAGCTCAAGAAGAAACTATTTGAAGGACGTCTCTACATTGTACGCAATTTTGTTGTAACCAATAACAAAATTCGTTACAAAACAACTCCCAATGAAAAGAAGATTATTTTCATTTCATCTACTAGATTGACTGAATTCTTTGATAATAATTTTCCATGCAATATGTATGATTTCAAACCAATTGGAGAACTTATCTCTGGCAATAAGGTTGAGGAAGATCTTCTCATTGGTAATATTTTTAGTTGATTGTATATTTTAAAAGTTATATTTAATATCTATTTATTTATTATTATTATTAATTTGTAATTATTATATCATCAATTCAGATATTATTGGGAGAATTGTCACTGTTTATCCGTGCCAAATCAAAGATGTAAAGGGCAAGCCTACAAGAATGATAGAGATGACTTTGGAAGATACAGAGTAAATATATTTATTTTTTTATAATCGTTATTATGTTTGATTTTGCTCATAATTAATTTTTCTAATTTTATTGTTTATGGTGGTGTTATAATAGGGGCAATCATCTAAAGGTTACATTTTGGGAGGAGTTTGTTGATGAATTGAAAAAATTATTTATTGATGCTGGTACTGAACCATCGGTTGTTATTCTCAAGATGTTTCGTCCGAAGCTCTTTGGTGGTTTGTTCTACATATTTGTTTTATTTATTCAACAAATAATAATTTTTATTTTTTAATAAATATATCAATATAATATCTTATATATTTTTATGTATATTCTATTTTGTAGCCAATGTTTCTGTTTCCACTAGCTACCACGCATCAAAGTTTATATACTCTAATGACATCAAAGAGATCATTGATTTTAAAAGCAGGTATACTGAATTAACGTTATATAATAATTTTTGTTAATTAAGGATAAAGGTATTAAATTTTTTAAATTTTTTTTAAAAACAAATTATGTAATAGGTTTGAGAATTCTGATAGACCAAGAACCTCAACCAGCACTGTCACTTTGGATTCTGGTTCATCAAATGATGATGATTTTGTGAATGGTACACCTAAAGTAAGAACTATTGATCAATTGATCAAAAAGCCAGAGGTAAAAAATTTACTATATTTTCATTTACAATTTTTGAAATTGATAATGATTATATATATTATGAAAAAGTATTATGTTTTATAGGTGTTAATTATTTAATGTTTCAAATGTTTCATAGATTGGGAATTTTTGGATATTTGGAAAAATCGTGGATGTTGAATCTTATGGAGATTGGTTCTATATTTCCTGCAAGCGGTGTATGAAGAAGATTGACAAAGAAGAAGGTCGTTTCTTTTGTCTGAATTGTTCAAAGTATGATATAAGTGGAAATATGAGGTGAGATTTATTTATGTGATACATGTTTAATAAATATATTTCAAATATTAAAAAAATATTAATATAAATTTATGCAGGTATAAAGTTTGTGTTTTGGTTTTGGATGGAAGTAGCAACGCATCATTCATTTTGTGGGATACAGTTTGCAATGAATTATTTGGAAAAAATGCGGGCGAGATGTTCGATAATGCATTGGAGGTAATTGACAAAAAAAATATTATTAATGTTTATCATTTATATTATATTTTAATTTATTTTTTTGCAAAATTAAATTTTAGAAATATGTTTATAGCATTCTGCTGGGGATCGTCCAACAGAGATTGAAGACATAATTGGAAGAGAGTTATTGTTCAAGGTTCAAGTGAAATCAGAATATCTTAATAATTTTAACAACACTTTTAGTGTTATCAAAATTGTTTATGATGATACCATTATCTCTAAATACTCTGCAATCATGAACTCAAATCAGGTAATATTTCAAATATAATTTTATTTGTTCAAATTTTTTACTGTTTTCTGTATTTTTTTTTATATAATTCTGTATTTTGTGTAGGAATCTGACTATCTATCAAAAATTAATGTGGAGGATAGTGCTAAAGGTTCAAAGGTAACTATTAATTGTATTTATATTTATTTTATTTTTCTTAATTTATATATTTTGACTTATTAATAAAAATGTCCAAAAGGTTGATTCTAATGATGATGAAGTTAACTCTCCGGACAAAGATGGTGCTGGTGGAAAGAATGTTGTTGATCTTTCAGATGACTCAATGGTTAAGAGGTCGTTGTTTGAAGATTACTCTTCAAGTGTTAACTCGAAAAGGGCAAAGAAGTTATCAATAGTTAAAATTGAGAAGGAGTAATTTTTTCCTTTTATTTTTTTATTATAAGTTTGAGTTCACAATGATTCATAAATCTCAACTTTTGTTGATTGTTTAGTCTGTTTTGAGCTACATTGTGTTTCTTCATTTTATGTATTTTGATGTTGCTTGGATTTTAAGTATTTTGAAACTCTTATGTCCCTTTTAATCATATAAAATTTTTATAGTTTGAACCATACAAATTATAAATTTTTAAATACTCTATCTTTCAACATATTTTTCAAAATAAGTAACACATTTTTATAATTAGAAAACAAATATATAAATTGTCAAACTTGATTTGATTTTATTAATTATGATCAACATATACATATATATTTATGGAAGTAAATACAAGAATTTGATTGATTACATCATCTAATTGATTGCTTTGTAACCGTAAGTAGGTAACTAATAGTATTACCTTAAGTATTAACATATTAAATATAAAATGTAGCTAATTTAGGAGATTTTTTTATATGAATCAATTATTGAAGCCAAGTTAAATATGCATGACATTCATTAATTTAATACTGTCATCACTGTCTATACATTATTTTAATAGTTGTTATAATTTAACGTATTTGCCAACAGAAATTAACAATCAATATGAGATATCTTTGAATTATTTGCCAAAAACTTCTAATTAATTCAAATTAAACATTGTTGTTATAATTATATTGTGGGTTGTTAAAAAATTTATTATTTTAAAATTTGTTTAAAATAATAAAAAAATTATGGTATGTAATTACATAATTTACGTAAGTTTCGGAATTAGCAATAAATAAATAAAAGAAATTGATTTGATCCACAATTTGTGATTAATAAGAAATCAATTAACCGCACTAAATCTTGGAGAACGATGTTGAAGATTAATAGGAATCAGTTATTTAAATTATTTTCACATATACGAGGGAGATGAGCTGTTCAAACATTATTAAAGCACTGTAATTATTAAATCATAGTTATATCTTTATTAATTAAATCAATAACTTACTTAAATTAAGTGTTGAATTTAATGGAATTATTAATTATGATAGAATATGAGATATCTTTTATTAATTTAAATCATAATTAGTTGTGTGTTCAATTAGTGTGATTATTAACCCATAATTATATCATTATTATTATTAAATATGTAAAAGTCAAAAACTATCTAAAATTAACAATCGAAATTAATGGAATTATTAATTATGACAGAATATGAGATATCTTTTATGAATTTAAAGCATAATTGATTGTGTATTAATTCAGTATAATTATTAAATCTTAATTATATCATTATTAATTTAAACATGGTTAATAACTTACTTAAATTCACCAATTAAGAACTTAAACATGGCCCAACTAAGAAATGGACTTGTGTCTGTACGTGAATCATATGTCACTAATTAATAAATATTAATATGCTATTAATATTAATATACTATTTATAAATCGTTCTAATATAATAAAATGAAATAATTACATGGTAATATAAAAAAATATAATTAATCGTATTTGAATATACTATTTTGAATAATCAGGTAAGTTTAAAGATTAAAAATCAGGTATAAAGCATTGGAAAAATCGGTTTTATATGGGCCTTGAAAAATGATATAATTATGATTTAATAATTATATAAGATATTAATATAAATATGGTCAAAGACTTACTTAAATTAATAACCCAATTTAATGGAATTATTAATTATGATAGAATATGAGATATCTTTCATAAATTTAAAGCATAATTAATTGTGTGTTCAATCAGCGTGATTATTAACCCATAATTATATCATTATTGTTATTATATATGTAAAAGTCAATAACTGACTTAACTTAACAATCGAAATTAATGGTAATATTAATTATGACAGAATATGGGTTATCTTTCATGAATTTAAATCATAATGAATAATTAATTGTGTATGCAATCAGTGTAATTATTAAACCATAATTATTTTGGAGGTGAGAATTTGTATTAAATAAGTTTCCGTATTTGCCATTATTATTATACATATATAGACTTTATACATACGTATATCAAATATATATATATATATGATATATACATTTTCCTTATTATATACAAATATATATTTATATATATATATATATATGTCTTCTTCAATTCACCTTTAGATTAGTTTCATCATAACTAAGAAGAAAGGTATGCCTCAATTTCATCTTTGGTGTTTGCCAAATCAATTTATTAGTTTTTATCCGATGTTTTTAGATATTGATTACAATATGTTATAAGTTTTAATTAAACATTTATATTATGTGATTTGTTATGATGATTATGTTATAAATTTAAAGATGTTAAATCCTTATTACCTTGTGCATTGAATGATGTTTATATTTATTATTTTATATTTAAGAATTTGAGAGATATGGAGTATCATCTAATGCCTAGATTCATTCATAAATTTAGTGTATGTGACGATTTTGAATCACTGGTAAGCGATATATTTTGTTTTTATATTTTGATTATATTTTTTTATATATAATTTTTTTAATTTTTTTTTTTTTGTTACAGGTCTGTCCCAATAAATTTATAGAGAAGATAGATGCACAATGTGGAATAATGGCAAACATCAAATTTTTTTGAATGTTCATCATCGTGGACAGTTAAATTGCAAACAATTAATGGAAGACTTAGTTTTGCTGATGGTTTTGAAGAAATATTGGATTTTGCATCTATTATTCCCAATGAAATAATTATTGTAGCATATGCAGGAAATTCAATTTTTTATATATCATTTTATGGAGATGACTTTTGTGATAGAGATAGATTTTGGCTCGATCAATCTCCAGGTATGTTTGCAACTAAATTCATAATAGTTCTTTTGTATTAATTTATATATATTTATTCATAAATTAATATAATTTTTATTTATTATTTGTTAGGTTTATCACAGTTCTCAGAAAAAAGTAAATCAAGATTCAATCCCATTGATAACTCAAATCTTACACATTTATTACCTGATGTCAGTTACAACTATTTTCAAATTTAGTTGAATCAATCTAATCTTAGAAGAGGACGGCTGGTATATAAAACTTTCTTTCAATTCAATCAATTTAGTTTTAATTAATACATTATTGTACTTTTTAATATTTTATCTTTATGCACTTCACAGGTCATTCCAACGAACTATATGTTGAATCATATTTCGGAAGAGTACCAGAAAAAAAAAAAAAAAAAGAAGCCAAACTTATGTCTGGAAGTCAAGTCTGGATTGTTGAGTTGAGAAGCCAAGCTAGAAATTTATGTATGTTGCAATGCAAGATATTTTTCCAAGAGAATAATCTAAATATTGGATCTTCATTAACATTAGAATTAGTTGATAGTGAGGACTTAATGTTTAATGTTATATTTAAACATTAAATGTCATGTAAAAAATCTATATGGTTATGGATTTTTATGCTAAGTTAATGTTATTAAAGTACTAATCATTATAATAAACCATTTATTGTTTAACTATATTAATTTGTATTATGTATTAAATTTTATAATAGAATAATTAATTTTTAAAATATACATTACTAATTTTTGCAAACCAAAAAATGAATAAAAAATAATTATTATTGAAAAATCAAATTTTATTGTCTAATTTATATTGACAATTACTATCAAAATTTTGAGATTATAAATATCATAACTAAACCCACTGTGCTTAATAACATTTATAATTAATAAATAATAAATAACTTGATGGGTGCGGCTATTCATACCCTTAATTCTCTAAATATACCCGAAGTCTAAATATACCACATATAAAATTGATATTTATATTTATACTCTTATCATTTATCAAGTATTTTACATACATAATATATTGGCAAGTAATTTACTTACGTAAATTATGTAATTGCATAGCATAATTTCTTTTATCATTTTATACAAATTTTAAAATAATAAATTTTTTAACAACCCACAATATAATTATAACAACTATGTTTACTTTGTATTAATTATAAGTTTTTGGCAAATAATTCAAAGATATCTCATATTGATTGTTAATTTATGTTTGCAAATACGTTTAATTATAACAACTATTAAAATACATTAACAATCAAATTAATTATAATATCTATGGGTTGACTTAATAAGTTTTTTGTTGGGATCGAATTTGGAGCAAATAAATAACTGATTCCTATTAATCTTCAATATCTTCTTCCAGGAATTAGTGCAATGGTTAATTGATTTCTTATTAATCACAAATTGTGGATCAAATCAATTTCTTTTATTTATTTATTGCTAATTCCAAAAACTTACGTAAATTATGTAATTACATAGCATAATTATTTTTTTTATCGTTTTAAACAAATTTTAAAATAATAAATATTTTAACAATCCACAATACGCAAGAATAATATAGATATTTTTTTATATTATTGTTAATCAATTTTTATATTAATTAATTGGAAATTGTCAAAAAATTTAGGTAATCTATATAAATATATTTGAATAAGTTTGATTATAACAAGTATTAAAATACATTAACAATCAAATTAATTAGTGATTAGGTCTAAATTAATTATAATATTTATGGGTTGACTTAATAATTTTTTGTTGGGATCGAATTTGGAGCAATTAAATAACTGATTCCTATTAATCTTCAATATCTTCTTACAAGATTTAGTGCAGCGCTTAATTGATTTCTTATTAATCAAAAATGGTGGATCAAATCAACATATACATATATATTCATGGAAGTAAATACAAGAATTTGATCGACCAAAAAAATGTAGAAAATTCATGGACATAAATAAAATTTGTCTAAGAAAATCTCAAAACACACACATATATATGCATATGAGAGAGAGAGAGAGAGAGAGAGAGAGAGAGAGAGAGAGAGAGTAAAAGCACGTAATTACTGATACTCAAAATTATGGTAAATTCAAAATTTTTAAGTCAATAGATGGTTTTGTTTTGTAATTATTATATTATTATTTTTTCTCCACTTTTAATTTAATTAAACTGCAATAATTAAATCATTATATTTAACATTACATAATATAATATGTTAATTTTAAATTACATCATCTAATTGATTGCTTTGTAACCGTAAGTAGGTAACTAATAGTATTACCTTAAGTATTAACATATTAAATATTAAATGTAGCTAATTTAGGAGATTTTTTTTATATGAATCAATTATTGAAGTCAAGTTAAATATGCATGATATTCATTAATTTAATTATGTCATCACCGTTTATACATTATTTTAACATTATTAAAGCAGTGTAATTATTAAATCATAATTATATCATTATTAATTTAAATATAGTCAATAACTTACTTAAATTAAGTGTTGAATTTAATGGAATTATTAATTATGATAGAATATGAGATATCTTTCATTAATTTAAAGCATAATTAATTATGTGTTCAATCAGTGTGATTATTAACCCTTAATTATATTATTATTATTATTATTATTATTATTATTATTATTATTATTATTATTATTATTATTATTATTATTATTATTATTATTATTATTATTATTATTATTATTATATATGTAAAAGTCAAAAACTGTCTAAAATTAACAACCGAAATTAATGGGATTATTAATTATGACAGAATATGAGATATCTTTTATGAATTTAAAGCATAATTGATTGTGTATTAATTCAGTATAATTATTAAATCTTAATTATATCATTATTAATTTAAACATGGTCAATAACTTACTTAAATTAACTAATTAAGAACTTAAACATGGCCCAACTAAGAAATGGATTTGTGTATGTACGTGAATCATATGTCAATATTTATATGCTACTAATTTGTATAGGAAAGATTATCTATTTATTAATTAGGATGAAATTTGAAATCTTTTTTTTTTAATAAAAAATTATCCAATTTTGAATACTATTATTAATATTTTTATAAGAATTTTTTTGAATTTATTATATATAAATATTTTTAATAATTTAAAATAATAATATATATATTATTTAATTTTGGATTATTAAGCCAGTGGCATTTATTGATTAGGCATACAAGGAAATGTATTGAGTTATGACTTAGCATATTTAAATACAAATTTCTTTGGAGAAATAAACCAAGCACAATCGACAATCAAATTACTCATTTTATCATTTCCCTAATTTTATGCATTAGGAGATTATGAGAATCAAATTTGATGCTAATCTTAATTGAAGATTGATTAATTGGAACAGTCATCACATATACACCATATATCAATATTCAAAGAAAAAAAAGTTTTCAGAAGAATTATCATCCATAGGTATCAACATGAGAAAGCTTGAAGGTTCTACCATTATCAATAATAAACGTTCAAGATTAATCAAATCCCAAAGGTGGGTACATTTTTGTTTATATTTCTTATTCGTTTTTTTTATTATTTTATAGAGTTTAGTAAAAATGTATTCAACTCAACATGCTTTATATATTGATTGCAACTCGAAAATAGATTTGTTTGTATATATTATACCACTAATATTCATGCATTACATTTGCAATTTATACATGCCTTATTAGTGTTTACATAATAGACTTTCCTTTTTACATCAAGTTATCTTTTTTTCTTCCCTCCATTACCATAATATTATATTATAAAACTGCCTCCTTCCTTTAGCAGAGTTAGCTCCACTCCAGCACTGTTTTTACCTGGCGACGTGATCGTGAGAATTGTCTTGCCATGAGTGAATAGAAAATACAAAATGTATATTGCTCTTCCCAAAGTATACCCATCCTTAAGTACGGTTATCAAGATTTTAATACACATTTAGTTTGCTGTTTTATTTCAGCACCATTCTGCTATATCCCACTTTTGCTTTAGAATTCTATTTAAACTTTCATATTTCTCAACTTTTGGAGGTTTCATAAGATATCCTAAAGACCATTATTTGTGTTAATTATTCTTCCATTAAGAAATCAGAAAGATAGATTTTCCATCATAGCTAAGTAGTTCCTTTGGTTTATGAACCAGTTGTTGATCTCCTTCTGATTCAACCCCGTTGATTAATTTTGTCCGCAATATTGAGCGTAGTTAGTAACAATGGAACCCTATCTACAACAACGTGGTCATATGGACAACTTAAGGCCATTACCATTTCATTGAATGAGGTTTATTAGTTATATTTGTAAACCAACGCACAATCACTCATAAACAACCTTATATATATATATATTAAAATCTCATGTATTCTACTTTTTTTTTTCTTTTTCTAATAATTATTTGAGTTATTGAGAAAATCTCACAGTTGGTGAACATAAAAAGAAAGCCCTCATTCATAGGTATTTATTACCTTGACTTTACGTGACTGTAAATATATATATAAGAAATAATTTATTTAAATAATATAATATATATAATTAAACATAGTATATTGGAAATCTATTGCAAAACAATATTGTCAAACTTGTATAAGTATATACACAAATTCGTTGATATAAATTAATAGTAATTGTACTAAAAGTTTATGTATGTTAACTGAGTTAGTATTCATAAATTTTGTTTGTATATATTATAAATTAACATAATTCATATATTATTTAATTAGAAATACATAGTTTGATTACTGATAGTAAATATTAATTTGATCAAATCTAAAAAAAATTAAGTTATTTAGATAGATTATTAAACCCGTGTTTATTGGTAATTTTTTTTTTGTTAAAGTTGTCCATTAATTCCTTAAATCAACAATATAATAATCTTAATTATTACTTAATATTAATATGCTCATTTGCAAATTAGTTGCAACTCTTTGAAGATACTTAATTATAATATTAATTCAAAATAATTTTTGTTTTTTTTTTCATTTTATAAGTAGTGTAATATTAAAAATTTTAGTATCTTTGTAAAAATCATTTGGATTTTCAATTCTAATTCTTAAAAATATCCATCTTTGTATTCTGACATCTTATATTGTGTGAATTTCAGAGAATGATGGATCAATTTTATTTAAGAATTCAAGGTCAGATGCTACTCATAGTATTCGTCATGTCTTTGGAGAATCTTTTGTAAATTCATCTCATCAATTACCTTCAATTTCACCTTTAAGTGACATCACGAATGGTACAGTTTAATTATTTAATCTTTAAATATCTATTTTGATGCTTAATTCTTATAATTTAGTTTTTTCGATAATTTTTTATATCTTTTTTAAAGTTTGCAGCTCAAGTAGGTTTAGTGGAAAATCTTTTTCATTCCAAGAAAATTTTCATTCAATAATGAATGAATCAGTTACAGTAGTTACACCTGAACAACAACCTGAGATTATTGATCTAACTTCTGAAGATACAATATTGCAAGAGTTTTCAAAAAATGATCAAGTTTTTCAAGAATTGATCAACTTAAATGAGAACAATCATGAAATAATAGAAATTGATCCTGATGACACATGTTATGATGATGTTGATTTTGTCAAATGTAAGTTTTAGTTTTTGGTTGTACTATTATCTATATAAATATTCATTTATATATATAATATATGTAAGAAATAATTATAGTAAATTTTAACACATATCAATGCTCAAGTAAATTAACATTTTTAAGTTTTAAATTATTATATATTCAATATTTTAATGGATGTAACATATTAAACTAATGAGTGTCTTTTTTGTTATGCAGCTGCTGAATATTGGGACATTGGAGATCCTACACATAGATGTGAACATTGTGGGGCCTCATTTTGGAATCATAAACGAACACGTACAAATCTCAGATACAAAAATCCTAAATTTTCACTATGTTACATGAATGGTAGGGTACAACTCCCCCCAATCAAGAAACCACCTCAAGTGTTATACATTCTCCTACATGGTGATAGTGATCGAAGCAATCATTTTCTGGAAAATATACGTTCTTACAATAGTATGTTTTCTTTTACATCATTGGGAGGTAAGATTGACAAAAGTCATAATAATGGAAATTCTCCTCCAATTTTTAAGCTTAATGGTCAAAACTATCATTTAATGGGTAGTCTATTACCTGTTGATGGTGTTGCGCCAAAATTTGCCTAACTTTATATTTATGATACAGCTAATGAAGTTCAGAATCGTCTTCACTCTGTCAGGTATGTTTCATGAATAACTCATGTTTATTAATTTTATCAGTTTATTTAAAATATATGTTTTAAATTATAAGCAAATTTATATAACACTAATAGTTATTAATTTTCATGTATTATAGACATAATGGAGACATAAATACTCTTCATGCTGAAATAGTTGCTGATTTGAAGGATATGCTTGATTAAAACAATGTATTGGTCAAAACTTTTAGAATGGTTGGACAAAAGATACAAGAAGGACATTCTGGAATAAAGTTGAGGTTGTTAGGTAAAAGAGGATGTGATGCTAGAAGATACAACCTTCCATCAAGTTCTGAAGTTGCAGCATTGATTGTTGGTGATTTTGAGGAAAGTATGGGTGATCGAGACATTTTGGTGGAGACTAAAACTGGGCATCTTCAATGAATCAATGAACTTAATGCTTCATACCTTGGTTTGCAATACCCTTTACTTTTTCCATATGGCGAAGATGGTTATAGAGAAGATATTCCATTTTCTGATTATATATTAGAGAAACTTGGTGGAAGAAAGAGGGTTAGTGCAAGAGAATACTTTGCATATCAGTTGCAGGAAAGGGATGATCAACCTTCTTCAATTCTTAAATCTAAGAGATTATTTCAACAATATATTGTTGATGCATACACTATGATTGAAGCTGGTAGGTTAAAATATGTAAGAACACACCAAAAAGAATTGAGGTGTGAGATATACAAAGGTATTGAGGATGCAATAATGTGTGGTGAGATAGATTCTTGAACGCAAGGAAAACGTGTAATTCTTCCACCATCATTTACTGGTGGTGCACGTTACATGATACAAAATTACCAAGATGCAATGGCAATTTGGAGGTGGGCAGGATATCCCAATTTGTTTATTACATTTACGTGCAATCCAAAGTGGCCAGAAATAGTTCATTTTCTTGATGAAAGAGGTCTTAAATCAGAAGATCGTCCAGATATAATATCTCGAGTATTTAAGGTTAAACTTGACAGCATGGTAGAAGATCTTTGTAAGAATAAGATTTTTGGTAACACAAGAGCAGGTAACTTTCATTATTACAATAAAAGTTTATTTGATATATTTAAAAATGTTTAACAATTATCATTTTTATATGAAATGAATTTTTGTTAATGTTTCTATTAATAGCAGTCGTTATAATTGTTTCAATTGTAGTTGTTTATACTATAGAATTTCAGAGTCGTAGTTTGCCTCATGCCCACATACTTCTCTGGCTTGACAATGAAGCAAGGGATCCTTCTGCAAGTTATATTGACAGTATGATTTCAGCTGAAATCCCTGACAAGGTATCGGATTCTGAATATTATGCTGTAGTACGTGATTTTATGATTCATGGCCCATGCGGAGCCTTGAGGAGGAATTCTCCTTGCATGTCCGAAGAAGGAAATTGCACCAAACATTTTCCAAAAAAAAAAAAAAAAAGAAGAAACTACTATAGATGAGGATAGTTATTCTGTGTACAGAAGGCGAAATGATGGAAGAACTATTTTAAAAAATGGTGTTGAGATTGATAATGGCTTTGTTATTCCTCACAATCGATATCTCCTTCTAAAATACGGTGCTCATATTAACGTCGAATGGTGCAACCAATCTAGGTCCATAAAATACCTATTCAAGTATGTGAATAAGGGACATGACGTGTAACTGCATCATTTTATCAGAGTAAGTAGGATGAAGAAACTGGACAAGAAGTAGATGAAGTTAAGATGTACTATGATTGTAGGTACATTTCTCCGTGTGAAGCAGCTTGGAGAATTTTTGGATTTGAGATTCAATTCAGAAATCCTCCAGTTGAGTGTCTAAGTTTCCACCTTTCCGACGAACAAAATATATTTTTTGCTGATTTTGATCCATTAGATGAAGTTATCAACAAGTCATCTGTAAAACATAGTATGTTTCTAGCTTGGATGGAAGCAAATAAAAATTACCCAGAAGCAGAGCACCTTACTTATGCGGAATTTTCTTAGAAATTTGTATGGAAAAAAGCTAAGAGATAATGGGTTAAAAGATCAAGAAGGTTTTCAATTGGACGTGTATGTTATGTTCCTCCTGGTTCTGGCGAAGCATATTACCTTCGAATACTCATAAATGTTGTTAAGGGTCCAAAATGCTACGATGATTTCAAATTTTATGAGAACGTAAAGTACGATACATTCCGAGATGCTTGCTATGCAAGGGGGCTTCTGGATGATGACAAGGAATACATTGATGGTATTGCAGAAGCAAGTCAATGGGCATCTGCTCAATCATTGCGGAATTTATTTGTGACATTATTATTTTCTAGAAGCATTAGTCGTCCAGAAGTTGTGTGGGAAAAGTATTGGATATATTTGTCAGATGACATTCTGTACTGACAACGAAGAATGATGAGTTATCCAGGTATATTCAAAATAAATTTATTGTTACTATTTACAAAATATTTATTGTATTTGTTTTATTATTTATTTTTAATAGTTAAGATAATTAATATATTTTACAGATTTGATAATGTCTGATGACGACATCAGAAACCTTGCTTTAATAGAGGTGGATAAACTGTTGAGAACTCTTGGAAAGGGATTGCAAGATTATGATGGTATGTCTGTTATAGATTTTGAAACATCAATGTCTTCACAAAACAGATTGATATGTAATGAATTGTCATACAATAAAACTGAGATGAAAAGATAACATGATTTGTTAATAAAGAAGTTAAATGTGGAGCAACGTCATATTTATGATGAAGTTATTCGATCTGTTGTAACTAATAAAGGAGGGGTCTTTTTTGTGTACGGTTATGGTGGTACTGGAAAAACTTTTCTATGGAAGACTATATCTGCATCATTGTGATCTAAGGGATTGATTGTTTTGAATGTTGCATCCAGCGAAATAGCATCTCTCCTATTGCCCAGTGAAAGGACAGCTCACTCACGTTTTTCTATTCCCATTAACATACATGATAATTCCACATGCAACATAAAACAGGGCAGACAACTTTCTGAGCTATTGGTTAGATGCATGTTGATTATGTGGGATGAAGCTCCTACAGTTCATAAAAACTACATAGAAGCACTGGATAAAACGTTGAAGGATATAATGCAGTTGAGTAATTCAACATATTCAGATAAAATTTTTGGAGGAAAAACTGTGGTTTTTGGTGGAGATTTCAAACAGATTCTTCCAGTGATTCCAAAAGGTAGCAGACAAGATATTGTTCATGCAACAATTAATTCTTCGTATATTTGGGATGAGTGTACCGTCCTTAGGTTAACAAAAAATATGAGGCTACAAAACATTAATTCAATCACTGATCGAGATGATTTGAAGCAATTTTCAGAATGGAAGGCTACATTAGGTGATGATATAATTGGTGATCCTCATGACAATGGTGCTGAAATTGATATTCCTGAGGATATTTTGCTGAAACCTGGAGAAGATCCGATCAGAACAATTGTTAATAGCACTTATCCCAATTTTCAAAGTAATCTTGATTATCCTTCTTTTTTTGCAGGACAGAGCTATACTTGCCCCTACTTTGGATGTGGTTGAATCAATAAATGATCATATGATAAAGATGAACATGCATAAGTCAAAGACATACCTGAGTTCTGATTCTGCATGCAAGTCAGATTCTAATGTAGATATTTTGGCTGATGTACATACACCAGAGTTTTTGAATTCTTTGAAATGATCTGGTGTCCCTAATCATGAACTCATTCTGAAAGTTGGTACACCAGTTATGTTGTTGAGGAATATTAATCATTCAAAGGGTCTATGTAACGGTACGAGACTGTTGATAACTAGGCTTGGAGATCATGTTCTTGAAGGTAAGGTTCTAACAGGAAATAATGTTGGTCAACTGGTCTTAATTCCAAGACTATCTCTTACTCCATCAGATCCAAGACTGACTTTTAAGTTTCAAAGAAGACAATATCCAATAATTGTATCATATGCAATGTCGATCAACAAGAGTCAAGGCCAATCTTTATCTCACGTTGGATTATTACTTAAGAAACCAGTCTTTAGTCATGGACAGTTGTACGTGGCCTTATCCAGAGTTACAAGTAAAAGTGGTTTGAAGATTCTGGTTTCTTCTGAAGATAATATTGGAAAAAGTTCAACAAAAATGTAGTGCTTCATGAAGTTTTCCGAAATGTATAATCACTTCATTGTTTCAATAAATTGGTTATTTAATTTATGTGTATATCTTTTAATTTACGCAAATTATGCATATTAAATTGTTAGATTTAATAAATAATTTACT
This sequence comes from Caryopteris x clandonensis, assembly GCA_028749325.2. Classification (NCBI taxonomy): domain Eukaryota; kingdom Viridiplantae; phylum Streptophyta; class Magnoliopsida; order Lamiales; family Lamiaceae; genus Caryopteris; species Caryopteris x clandonensis. The sequence goes on along the minus strand of JAPYKT020000037.1, from coordinate 1,472,022 downwards.
TATTTATATTATATTATAGGGTGTACTTAAAAGAAAATATATCTCAATTGCCGATGTTATAAATGATATAAATTATTCAATTCATTTTATTATAATATATTATATTAAAATAATATAATTATTAAACTTATTCATTTATATAGTTATAGACTAATAATAATTTTTTTAATAGAAATATGTTGTTTATATTTAAAATGTAATACAAAATTATTTAAAATTATTAATAAATTATATATAATTTTTAAACAATTTTTATATAATATACCGTTCAACACACGGGTACATTACTAGTTATTACTAATTCTAAAAATAATTGTTCTTCCCGCCGAAATTACCATGCTAAATCGGATAATTTTTAGCTTAAATCTTGACCTTGATTATTTTTTTCATATTTTTGTAATTTTAATTAAATTATATCAGAAATTTAATTGTATGGCTAATAATTCCAGAATTCAAGGAATCTTAATTACTGATTGTTATTGACGTTGAAAAAGGATTTTTTAATAAAAAAATCATGTCAAATGCAACACATTCTTTTATCAAGTAAAAATCAAAATTATAATCTTTCCTTTTTGTGTTAACACAACAACATTAGTGGCTTCAATTACAATGGAACAACTAAAGAGAAAAAAGGAAGATCCTTTTAATTTATTTTGCACTCAAATAATGGGAAAAACTATAATTTCTCTCACTCGAAGTTCAAATCTAAATTTTTTGTTAGATTTTTGTGAATTTGGATATATTCATTCGTCTACCCTGTCAAGCCCTAGAATTGCATTCTTCATTCTTGGCTCATATCCTCCACCCGGACCTATTCTTCGGTTGTGGAGAGGCGCAACACTGTGGCGAGCAAATTCCATCGAAGTGCCAATCCAGATGACACCTATTTTACACCCATCTGAAATGGAAAGATTTTTTTTTTTTTTTTTTTTGTCCTTTTCTTTTGGAGCTATTTCATTGATTTCCCTTGGGGAAGGGATATTGCTGAATTTGGATATCTCCATTCTTGGTTGTTTTATCATGAATTTTGCAGCACTTTGGTAATTAATGACGAAAAAAAAAAAAGTTCAATTCTCTAAATCTTCTTGATTGATGCTTTGTTGAAAATATTTTTAAAGTCTTATCATCGAGGGCGTCATAAAAAAAAGGGTATTATACCTTTTGTAGTAGACATCAAGATTTCGGAGAACAAAGAAATAAAAGGTAACGTTTGGAATTTTGTAATAAGACTATTATTTTTTCAATTAGTTACCATTTATACTATGGTTTAGGATTTGAAAAAATTCATATTATTTTTTCTAATCAAAGATTGTGTGGTTGCCGGCTTGCCGCTTACTAAGATTGATATTTTTAGTTTTTTTAAATTGCCTATTAATTATGAAATCATGTAAGATAGTTTTTTCCTTTGTATTCATTATTGTTGTGGTTTGAAAGGAGCTTTTGGTGTTGTTGTTTCTATAACTTTTGCATTTCCTTTATAGTGTACATTTACTGATTCTCTATATTTTTTTAGTACTGATTATTGGAGATGTGTTTGTGTCTTAAATCTAATTATTATTGTACATTTAGCAATTTTTGTGTGTATTGATGTTGTTCGTTGATTTCTCTACATCAAACAAATTTTTTTAATCTTCCTAAATTTGCAGGTATGCATGTATATAGATGGGTTCAAAATTCATTGGTATTGCAAACATTGATCCTTTGTTGCAAACATTGATCCTTTGAAGGAGTTGTGGAAGACTAAAGGTGAGTCTTTGAGATATTATGATTTCTACCAATTACAACAACCAATATAAGCATAACTTTATTGAGATAATACGCATGGACAATGAGGTATCTGATTATGTATTGATTGGGGTTTTAATACGGTTGAATTGTTAAGGAACTTTCGTGCACGTTCTTTTTGTTTTATTTATTTATATAATTTGTAAGTGTTTTTTTTTTCGTATGTATTAATTTTTTCATGTTATATGTGTAATACAGATGAAATAGTAGTCCTCAATCCTATGATTTATTGATTGATTTTTTATATTTTTTGTATTTTTATATTGGGTCTTTTGAAAAGCTTTATCTATGATGGTTCGTAGAGCTTATTTATGTGAAGAAAGTAGTCGTTAAGATTATCAACCAAAAGCATGTTGTTGCCGCTTAATCCTACTCCTTACACTTTTGTCTTTTCCCTTCACCATGGGTTTGTTTCAATCTCTATTTTTATATTGTCAGATTTTCTTGCGCATTCCAATTTGTTTCTTATTTCTTTGCCATAATATTACCAAATTGATTGATTTTCAATTCACATTGACCTTGCTATGATAAATTCGTGATTTAAGATTGTATTGCTTTAGTGATATTAAATTGTAGTTCTCCTGCTGGTGATACCTCTTCTTTTGTAGAATTTGATTATTTTCCTTCCCAATGCCCAATTTTATGGATTCATAATTTATGAAGAAATGTCAATTTTATTGATGTTAGAAATAATTTTTACGTGTAAATATTGTAGTTACATTGGATTCTTAATTTGTGGATTTGGTGGAACATATAGGTAAAAATTGTGTAAATTTGGAGGGTTATACTCTTTGTGAAAATTTTAAATATTTAGCGGGCTGTGGAAATAGTCAAAATAAATTGATACATTATACTAAAAGCCCATACACTACTTAATATGCAAGGATTTTGTGATGAAAATAAGAAAATAAAGTACATGATCGATATAATTTATTTCTTTTTTTTTTCTAAAATTATTTTTATTACAATTTAAAACTCTAAATTATGAAAATGGGGTATTCATTTTCCTTCTTTCTTTTATGTTTATATTGGAATTTTTATATCTAGATATTGGATGTGTTTTCTTTCAAAGTCAGATATATATATATATATATATATATATATAATAACAGAAACCACATATTTATGTAAAACACAATTTTTTCTACCTAAAATAATAATTAAATACATTAATATGTTTGCAAGCATGTAATTAAATATTAACGTACCAAATTTTTTTATTTTATTTCTTATGATTTTATTGCTTCCAATTAGCAATATATTCAAAGAATAAAAACTAAAAATGTCCCTAATTATTAGGATTAGGAAATGTGTACACAAAATTTTATTTATCCAGAAAATATATGCATCTAAGGTCAATCTTTCCTTCTACGTAAAAAGTTGAATATATATATATATATACATATATATTTTTTAAATTATGATTATAATTAGTATTGAGGGAATTAGATACATTAGCACACTTTTTTCTCTCTAATATTGTTTGCATGTAATTTATGTCATTTTTTAATATACGGATATATATTTTTAATTAGGATTATAATTAGTATTATAACAACGTATTACTAATTTATAATTATAATTAGGATTATATTATAATGAGTAAGTAGGATTATAATTATATTATTAATTTTTTATTCATAAATCACGTATTAGACCCTTTTGAATTTTAAAACTGATAGCTGTTATTATAATGTATTATTATTTGTAATTATATTTTAATAATACTTAGTTAGGTCATAATTATATTAATAATTTATGATACATTAATATAGATTATAATTTATATTATCGTTTAGGTTTATTTAAATCTACATATAATAAATACATTTGAATGGATAAATTGGTTAAATCAAATTGTCTAACATAAAATAAAAATCATAAATCTCACAAATATTTTGTTAATATTATTATTTATTAGGGTAACAAGCATACTCCACATAAAAACCAGCTTCATCTCCTCAAAGATTTTCTCTCCTAAGGAAAATTTGTTGTAAGTTAGTTTTATATGCATTTAATATTTTTAAAAAAAGAAAATTGTATGTTATATAGGATTTTATATTTTGTATTTATCGATTCCTACTAAGTTGTTTTTTTTTTTTTTTTTTTCAGAATTCTCGAAATCCAGATGTTTGAAGGTATGCTATCTTTTGTTTTTTTTGTTTTTATGTTTATTTATACATGTAGTTTGTAATGTTTTAAGTAATTAGTAGTGATTCAAATTGTTTAATTTATTTTATTATTGGGTAATATATGTTTTCAACATTTTACATACAATTTATGTTTTATTTGTCTTTATTATTCATATTAATTTGACTTTTTTTTGTTACTCAATTGCATTCATATCTTCAAAGGTCTATTATCTTTTATTTTTTGTTTTATTATTTTTGCATGTGATTTGTATTTTAAAAAATAATTAGTAGTGATTCAAATTATTTAATTTATTTGATTGTTGTGTAATATGTTTTTTCAACATTTGAGCCGCAATACTATACATGTAATTTGTATTTTATATTTTGTATTTATTGATTCATAATAATCTGAATCTCTTTTTTTTTCGTTCTACTTAGTATTCTCGAAAATACAAATATTTAAAGATATGTTATCTTTTATTTATTGTTTCCTTTATTATTTATGCATGTAATTTGTATTTTTCTAAATAAGTGGTAGTGATTATTTTTATTTTTCTTCGTTTAAAATGTTTTTTCAATATTTGGGCCTTAATACATAAATTTACTATGCAATATGTCATGTTTTATTTGTATCTAATTTTACAAATAAAATATTTTTAATTTTGATTTGTGTTAGTGGTTCAATTTTTTTTGTTACAAAAGTTAAATGTGTTATTTCGTAAATTATTCATCCATTCTCTCTCATGAATTTTTTTATTTATTTTTGTATTTAATGTATTTCGATATTGTGTATTTATATTTGTAATTTAACTCATCTATTATTGAATAAAAATATTGTAATTTAACCCAAATATATCACGATTATTAAGAAAAAGTATGCTATACATATTTTATTTTATTATTTGATCAGTTATTTATAATCTCAATTGGATCAATATAGTATATTAATATTAAAAAGTACAAAATAATTATATAGCACATAAATCTTAGTAATTTTATTTAAACACAAATCATACAATTAATCAATATACAGATAACTTCATTTATTGTTTATTTAATTCCTAAACATCAAATAGTTATGCTCTATGTTTCAAATATATATTTCATCCTTAAAAAATATAATGAACTATGTTATATAAAAAATAGTACAGTAAATTTATTGCATATAACAACCTTTTCATTAAAAAAAGAGTTTCTATAGTTTTAAAATAATAATTTTTAGGTATTATAAAGTCAAAAACTATTACTTAAGGTATTGTGTTACAATTTTTTTGTTGCAATTTTTTCATACAATTAATACAATAATTTTGTTAAATATCCTCAGTTTAGGGGGTAATACAGAAAATGCAATTCCTTGAATAAATATTTAGTCGAAAATATGTATACTAATTAGTAAATTACATTTATAAATCGATTTTATAAATTAAGTTCATATTTTCCCATAATACAAAATGAATATCATATTTGAAATTATTCTTTACACTTATGATATCACTCAATATTACAAGTTAAAATTTATATATGTATATATAAATATATAACAACTGTTTGGTATATTACATACTGGTAATTGAATATGCATGATGAACATATTATTTATAATTTTGAATAAATAAATTATTTTTACCTTTATTAAAATCAAGCAGAACTGGCATAATAACAATATAGTATTGTTTCAAAACATAAGGTATTACTAAATAAAAGTATCTTGATTTTCTTCTTGATGTAACAAAAAAGTAATTAATACATATTGAGAAATATGAAAATCCCAAAATCAAAGTTCTTCAATTTTATGTTTTACAGATTAAAAAAAAAAAAATATATATATATATATATATATATTGGATATTTAGAATCATCTAGCCGAATTAGTGTTGGGAATAAAATTTGAAACCTTCCTTTGATAAATGAAAATTAGTTTTAAAACTTTAGGAGATTTTTCATATATTTATTGGACGACGACATTGGATAATTAATCATATAATTCTAATTTTTAGAGAAACCTCCATATATATATATATATATATATATATATATACAAATAATTTTGTTACAAACATGTGTGTATATATAATATATATATATATTATATATATATATATATACACACACATGTTTGTAACAAAATTATTTGTTAATCATAAAGCCAAAACTTTTAATAAATTAAGTTATATTTTATAATATATGATAGATGCATATTTTTAAAATATATATCTCCTAGAGTTTCAACATAATTTTCTATTTTAAAAATTAAAATAAAAAATCAAAATTTCACGTCCTAGTAAATCTTCCAAATCTTTTGTCTAATTATCATTTTACTGGATTTGTATTCTAAATAAAAAGTGGAACATTCATTTGATAAATAAAATAATTTCAATTTTTTAGGAGAATTTTCGAATTTGCATCCTAAAAAACATTTCTTTGATACGTTAAATACATAATCATCTAATCCAAACTTTAGACGATCCTTATATATATTTGAAACATAATTATTTATTATTTATATAATTAAAGACAAATTTTTAATTAAAATAATTTATAATTTTTAATAAATGATAATTCAATTCACTCTGTGGTTTTAAAACATATATCTCCAAGAGTCTCACCATGATTTTATGTTTTATAAATTAAAATAAAATTTTACTTTTTAGATTATTTAGGAAATCTTCTGAATGTTTTGTAGAATTATTATCGAATTATTATTATTGTTGTTGTTGTTAATTTTTTAATTAGATTTGTATTATGAATAAAAAGAATACAATACAGTTTCAGAGTTGTACGAGATTTACCGTAAGACTTATTATACGAATAATATTTTGATTTCCCTTAATCTATCCGGATTTCTCTTCTTGAAAATTACATATATATTCCTAAAATGTTTGGAAAATCTCCATAGATTTGTGTAATAAACTTATTGAATTAATTAAATTAAGAAGTTTCACAAAATAAGGTTACATGTTTTAATACACAATATATCCATATTTCTTTTCGTAAAATAAAAGGCTTTTTTTTTTTTTAGAATAAGAAACATTAAAGAGTCAAGACCTGAATCAAATTCCAAAGGTATATTAACTTCTTATTTATTTTTCAAATTCATTATTTTTTTTTGTATGTTATGGAACATATTAACATTGCATTCTCTTTTGTAAAATCACATTTTTTCTGTAAATAGTAATCATTACAATTTATAAATTTCAATGTATAACAATTGCTATTTTTTTTAAATTTATGCACAAATCATCTATATTATATTTTTGCATAATTCATTTATGAAAATTCAAGCAACACTATTGTTTTTATGAACAATTTATTTATAAATATAATTATTAGTTAATTTTTTATGTAAATTATTTTCAATCAACTTTTTATCAGTAATTTTCTTATAAATTTGAATGATATGCAAGTTCTTTATATTCATTATTCCAGAAAAATAAAAATAAAAAATCGGTATTAACTATTTATTTATTGGAGAAGATATATATTGGTAATAATTAATATTAATACATAAATTTCTAGTTAAATTTTTCAGTAAATATTAATCATTAAATTTATAATTTTTTATGTATAATAATTATTGTTTTCTAATTTATATGTGATATATTTTTGCGTAATTCATGTATGAAAGTTCATGTAGCGCCACTATTTTTTGAACAATTTATTTATAAATATAATTATTTTTTACTTATTTATGTAAATTATTTCTAATCAATTTGTTATTAGTATTTTTTTCATAAATTTGAATGATGTGAAGGATCATTATATTCATTATTCTACACGATATAATCAAATGATAAGTATTACTGATTTATATTCTTTTTAATTCAAAGGTAAATATAAATTGTTATAAAATTTATTAATTTTTAAAATATAATGTTAAATTATTTGAATATATTTATGTATATAAATATCTATTTGACTATATTATATTAAAAATATAAATTAATAAGCTTATTCATTTATTAATAAATATAATTATATTTTAATATAATATATTATTTATATTTTATTTTTAAAAAAATTATATAATATTAGATTAAAAAATTATTTTCTTAATTTTTTTAACATTAATATCGTGCAACGCTCGGGTGCAATACTAATTTATAGAATAAATTTGACATAAAAATACATTATTTCTAATTAATAACTTACCTTCTCAATATTGGAATCAAAATAAAAGCTGATTAGTTCTGATCCATCAATGTATTTGACAACATAATTATGGAATAAATCATTCCAAAATCCTATTATTATAATAAATGATTGTAAATAAATAATTAAATATACATATATAATTATCATATTAATTGTATACTGTATTAAATTGTGAGAATATCTTTGCTAACTGTATATTATAATAATTTATAGCAAAATATTTTATTAACTGTACATAAAAAATTATAGTCAAATATTTTTACTAATTACAAATTAGAGCTTGATGATAGATATAAGAAAAATCATTATAAATGTAGCACCCCGACCCTTATAAAACCCACAAAACAAAGTTTACTTCTAACCTGTTTAAACATGTACATTTTTTTTTTTAACCTGTAACATATTTACGATATATAATTTATCCCCAAAACCACAGCTCTTTCACATTCAAGAAACATCTACAATAGATACAAACGTATCCATCCCAACCACACAAATATGTACATGCCCAAAAATCGATTAACATTATACAAACTCAAACTAAATAACAAAATAGAAGGCCAAAAGCATAGTACGCCCATGGTTTAGCCTCAAAGGTCGTCATCCATGTACACCGATCCCAAAAACTTGTTGAAGCACGAACCGCATGCCCGGTAAGCCGTAAGCTTACACATCATCAACATGCTCACCTGCAATGCACAAACTAGGTGAGCTATAGCCCAGTAAGCAGAAATCATGCATGTATGATAAATTAAATGCTTGCAGAAACATCATAAGAGATGTGAAATGCATACTACTGAAACTCTAACCAATGTTCTGGATATTTTATCTTTATAGGGCCCGTGACCCACCTACTGTGCACCGGAAAGAGCTAGCTCAATAAATAATCATAATCATAGAGTCTATCCATGTCTCACATGCCACCGGCCCGACAAATCGAGCCTATCCATGTCTCACATGCCACCGACTCAATATATCATAAAGCCTATCTATGTCTCACATGCCACCGGCCTCGGTACACTAGTAGTGGTCAACATTACATTTTCATTTCTTTTCATCACACAAAGAATGCAAAGCACGCTATATACAATCCATGCGTACACATGTCAATGCTCGTGAATGCTATGCTTATAACATACTAAATTAGTCATTCACACCACATAATTCATATCCATCCACATCAGGAAGCACATATCACAAATATCTTATAGTCACATAATACAAACAAATACTATATTTATGCATTGTAGGTGCAGATGGATTTCCACTTACCTTTGTTCGACACAATTATTTGAAACTCTTATCTCCTGCCTATTAACACCGTCAATCTATAACAACAATTAAAATATCATATTAGTTTAACAGTAGTAAATTTTTGTTAACCGATTTTACAATTTAAAACAAAGTTCCTCATTAACATTGTCTTGGTAGGAAGCTTGCTGAATTTCCTAAAACTATCAAATCCTATAATGAAGCTTTACTTCAAAACGTAGTAATTAATACAAGTCACTTATTTTATTAATTAAATAAAACTATAGTTAGTGAATTTAGTGCATTTTCAACTAAACCAACTTTTAAATTTATAAACAGTAAGCTTTATCCTCAGAATTCTAATAATATTATCCACCAATTATAACAAACAAAGTAAATTAAATAATAACCTTCAGCAAATGAATTGCTAACACCCAAAACCAAACATGAGCAGGAGGGGTTCAATTCAAGCTTTCCAAATTGTTAATTAGGTTACTTAGTTAATATAAAACTTAGATTTAATTCATTAACGTTTGATACCTCTCATGAGCAATATGTTTACTCCTTTCTCAATCATTTGAATAAGGTAAAATATTTAAAGAAGCACTTGTACATACCTGTTCTCTTCTCTCTTATTCTGCTCTCTCTCTCTCTCTCTCTCTCTCTCTCTCTCTCTCTCTCTCTCTCTCACTGAAGTCTTCCCTCCTTCTTCTTTGCTGAACTCTCGCGCACCCTCCAGAATGAGCTCCTTCTTTTTCTCTCTCTTTTTTTTTTTTTTTCTTTTCCTTCCCTCGTAATGAATAAAGCAGCCGCTTTCCCCATATATATATATATATATGTACACAACTTAATTACATATATAAAGACAGCCGCCTTATATTATATGCGTTCACACTCTTAATTATGATTAGTATTATTTTATTACTAATTATTACCTACCCTAATTACATAAATATATGTATATATATATATACGCACCCACTTTCACATAATGAATATTATTATTATTATTATTATTATTATTATTATTATTATTATTATTATCTCGCCACGTGTGATCATATTTTATTAGAACTTGACACGTTATCTCTTTCAGCCTAAAGGGTTCCCACCTATCATATAAACCCTACAAAATTTAATAGCAATATCCTAAGCATAATTAAACACGAGTTGTGATACCAATAAAATGCAATTTAAATAGCAAATAAAATTATAAAATAATGCAATGCATGAATTATATTGACTAGTGAGTAGTGAGAGGCTTGGGGTATCACATCCTCCTCTCCTTATAAAAATTTCGTCCTCGAAATTTACTTACTTGAAGAGTTCTGGGTATTTCGACTTCATTTCATCTTCTCTTTCCCAAGTAGCTTCTTCTATTGACTGATTTCTCCATAGGACTTTGACTAGTGGAATTTCCTTATTTCTCAGTTTCTTCACTTCTTGTAGTAATATTTCCACAGGAATTTCTTCATAGCTTAAGTCTGTTTTTAACTCAGCGGGTTCATCGTTTAGATTATGAGATGGATTCGCTACATACTTCCTCAACACAGACACATAGAACACATTGTGAACCTGAGTCATTGATCCAGGCTGATCAAGTATGTAAGCAACATCCCCAATTCTCTCAATAATAGGAAAGGGGCCAATATACCTCGGACTGAGCTTTCCCTTCTTACCAAACCGCATTATTCCTTTCATCGGAGAAACTTTCAAAAACACCCGATCTCCTACTGCAAATTCTAGCGTTCTTCTTCTTTTATCTGCATAACTTTTCTATCGACTCTAAGCAGTTTTCATTCTTTCTCGAATATGTGCTACAGCTTTTGACATTTCTATGATCATATTTGGACCCAAAAGCTTTCGTTCACCAACCTCATCCCAATGTACTGGTGATCGATATTTTCTACCTACAGTGCTTCATATTGAGCCATTCCAATAGTCGACTGATAGCTGTTATTATAAGAAAATTCTATCAAAGGCAAAAACTTGCTCCATTGTCCCTGAAAGTCTAACAGCAGGCTCTGAGCATGTCTTCCAATATTTGTATTGTTCGCTCCGACTACCCATCTGACTGAGGATGATATGCAGTACTGAAGGATAACTGTGTCCCCAATGCCTTGTGTAGACTCTTCCAAAAGGCAGAAAGAAATCTTGAATCCCTATCAGAAACAATAGACAGTGGAACTCCATGAAGTCGGACTATCTCTTGTATGTATAGTTGAGCATATCGATCCATTGAATAAGTAGAACAAATAGCAAGAAAATGGGCAGATTTTGTAAGTCGATCCACAATAACCCAGATAGCATTATGACCTTTGACTGTTTTTGGTAATCCCACGACAAAATCCATAGTAATGTTCTCCCATTTCCATTCCGGAATCAGTAAGGGCTGCAAGGTTCCTGCTGGCCTTTGATGTACTGCTTTTACCTGTTGACATGTCAAGCATTGTTCCACGTACTGAGCAACATCTCTCTTCATACTTGGCCACCAATAATGCAATTTCAAGTCTCTGTACATTTTTGTAGCTCCTGGATGTACTGAATACGGTGTCAAGTGTGCTTCTGCCATAATATTTTCATGTAACTCATCCACATTAGGTACACATAATCGATTTTGGAATCGAAGGACCCCTTCTTTTGATGTTCGAAAATCTGATGCTTTCCCGGAAGCAACTTCTTCCTTTACTTTAGCCAAATACTCATCTGTGAGTTGTCCCTGCTCAATTCGATCAAGTAAGGTAGGTCGAAGAGTTAACGCTGCTAATTTTGCTTCCAATGATCCATGCATTACCACTTCAATATTCATTTTCTACAGGTCCAGCAACTCCTGTCTCTCAATTATAGCCATCGCAGTAGTGTTATGAGTTGACTTTCTGCTTAATGCATCTGCTACAACATTTGTTTTACCAGGGTGATAGTTGATAACACAATCATAATCTTTCACTAGTTCCAACCATCTTCGTTGCCGCATGTTCAGCTCTTTCTGCGTGAAGAAATACTTTAAGCTTTTATGATCAGTATAGATCTTGCATCGTTCTCTGTATAGATAATGTCTCCAAATTTTAAGTGCAAACACCACTGCAGCAAGCTCTAAATCATGAGTAGGGTTATTCTTTTCATATTCTTTCAGCTATCTAGATGCATACGCTATTACCTTTCCATTCTGCATTAATACACAACCCAAACCATTCTTCGAAGCATCACTGTAAACCACAAAACCTTCACTACCTGATGGAATTGCAAGGATGGGTGCTGAAGTCAACCTCCTCTTTAGTTCTTGAAAACTTTGTTCACAGGCTTCTGTCCATCGGAAGGTTACATTCTTTCTAGTCAACTGTGTCAGTGGAGATGCAATTTTTGAAAATCCTTCTACAAATCTGCGATAATACCCGGCTAGACCCAAAAAGCTACGTATCTCGGAAGGAGTAGTAGGCTGTGGCCAATTATTAATTGCTTCAACTTTACTTGGGTCAACTGAAATTCCTTCTCCTGACACAACATGTCCCAGAAATACTACTCGATCTATCCAGAATTCGCATTTCTTGAACTTAGCATACAACTGTTTTTCTTTCAAAATGTCTAACACTTTTCTCAAGTGGATAGCATGCTCTTCTTTGGTCTTTGAATAGATTAAAATATCATCAATAAACACAATAACAAACTTATCAAGGAGATCCTTAAATACTCGGTTCATTAGATCCATAAAGGCAGCTAGGGCATTTGTTAAACCAAATGGCATTACTAGAAACTCATAATGTCCATACCTGGTACTGAATGCTGTCTTTGGAATGTCTCCCTCTTTAATTCTCAACTGATGATAACCCGATCGCAGATCAATCTTCAAAAATATTGCTGCACCCTGAAGCTAGTCAAGTAAATCATCAATTCTAGGCAAAGGATACTTGTTCTTGATTGTAACTTTATTTAGTTCTCTGTAATCTATGCACATTCTCATACTGCCATCCTTTTTCCGAACAAACATAATCGGTGCACCCCAAGGTGAAAAACTGGGTCTGATAAAACCTTTGTCTAGTAAATCCTGCAGTTGTATCTTCAATTCTTTCAATTCAGTTGGTGCCATTCGATAAGGTGACTTTGATATCGGGGCGGTCCCTGGGTGTATATCAATTACAAATTCTCTCTCGATCAGGTGGTAAGCCTGGAAGATCCTCTGGAAATACTTCAGGATATTCTTTTACTATTGGCACTTCATCCACAGATAGATAATGTTGTTCTTCAGTAGTCACGACACTCATCAGATAGCCCTCACAACCACTTTCTAACAACCGTTGTGCTCGAACTGCAGATATTAGTGGGAATCTGAAGTTCTTCTTTACTCCAACAAAGATAAAAGGTTCCTCCCCAGGTGGCTGAAATATAATTATCTTTTTCTGACAGTCTATGGATGCATAATATTTCGATAGCCAGTCCATCCCCAAAATTACATCATAATCGTTCATATCAAGTACAATCAAATTAGCATAAAGTTCTCTACCATCAATCGAGATAAGATATGTTCGTAATATTTGATTCGTTTGTTTTGACTCTCCAGAGGGAATAACTACATTGTAACCATTCTCTGCTATATCAGGTTCTCTGCCTAGCCTTCTCACATACTCAGTGGATGCAAATGAATGCGTAGCTCCAGAATCAAATAATACGAATGCTGAAGTACCAAAGATAAAAAATGTACCTGTTACTACAGATGGGTTTGCCTCAGCATCTTCTCTCGTCATGGTGAAGACTCTAGCTGGTACTCTCCCTTGTGTTATAGGGCTCGATTTGTTTGGGCACGTAGTAGAGATATGTCCCGGTTGTCCACAAGAATAGCAAGTTCTGGTACCCACAAGACAGACACCACTGTGTTGTTTCCCACATTTAGAGCAAAGGGGTAGTGGTCCTGGTGATTTACCCTGAACAGTTCTCAGACGCTTGCTTGAATCTCCTTGTTCCTGCCCCTGTCCCTATCTAAGCTGGAAACTAGGTCTTGGGCCCTGAAACTGTTGTGGCCTCTTCCTTTCATTTCCTACCCAATGCTGTCCCTGCCTTTGTGTGAACTGACGTTGAATCTCCTGTGCCTGACGTATCCTCTGTTCAGCTTGCTCTGCTACCAAGGCCCTCTCAGCAACTTGAGAGTAAGTAACTCCCTGCATACCAGCCATACAAACATCCTTATAAAGTTTCGGTCTCAACCCTTCGACAAATCTTTCAATTTTCAGTGCATCCGTTCTAACCATGTGCTCAGCAAACATTGACAATTGCTCAAATTTGGAGATGTAGTCCGTAACTGTCATAGGCCCTTGTCTCAACTGTATAAACTCATTCATTTTCATCGCACGGACTGGAGCAGTAAAATATTTGTTTCTGAAAAGTTCTTTGAACCTGTTCCAAGTCATAGTGGCTACATTTTCGATGGCCTTCATTGAGTCCCACCAGTATCCTGTACTCCTCCGTAACATAAAAGATGCACACAATACCTTTTCCTCTTCTGGTACTCTGTTGTACAAAAACATGTTTTCAATGGTTCTAAGCCAATCCTCTGCAGCTGTGGGATCCACTGCATTTTCAAATGTTGGCGGGTTAAGCCTTCTGAACATTTCCCCAATCAGCTCCATTTGTTCTACCCGAGGCTGTGGCTGGTTCATCTCATTCCTTTGTTGTCCACCAGCATTTCTTTGTTCGATTAGATTCTGAATTTGTTGTGACTGTCGCTCCACTAATACTGTCAATCTTTCAATAAGTGCATCGCGATCAGTGCCTGCAGCTTGTGAACTTTGTTCTGGAGCTCTATTTTCCCCATCACATTCACCTCTAGTCCTTACCATTGTACCACCAAGTGTACTCAATCCTAGATCACAGGCCAATATAATTCATAAAATATATAATGCATAACAAAGATAAATAAAACTTACCGGCATGGTTGTGCTCCACAAGTTTGAGCTCGTGTACATGGACAGTCTACAGGACATAAACCGGGCTCTGATACCAATCTGTGGCACCCCGACCCTTATAAAACCCACAAAACAAAGGTTACTTCTAACCTGTTTAAACTCGTACATTTTTTTTTTAACCTGTAACATATTTACGATATATAATTTATCCCCGAAACCACAGCTCTTTCACATTCAAGAAACATCCACAATAGATACAAACGTATCCATCCCAACCACACAAATATGTACATGCCCAAAAATCGATTAACATTATACAAACTCAAACTAAATAACAAAATAGAAGGCCAAAAGCATAGTACGCCCATGGTTTAGCCCCAAAGGTCGTCATCCATGTACACCGATCCCAAAAACTTGTTGAAGCACGAACCGCATGCCCGGTAAGCCGTAAGCTTACACATCATCAACATGCTCACCTATAATGCACAAACTAGGTGAGCTATAGCCCAGTAAGCAGAAATCATGCATGTATGATAAATTAAATGCTTGCAGAAACATCATAAGAGATGTGAAATGCATACTACTGAAACCCTAACCAATGTTCTGGATATTTTATCTTTATAGGGCCCGTGACCCACCTACTGTGCACCGGAAATAGCTAGCTCAATAAATAATCATAATCATAGAGTCTATCCATGTCTCACATGCCACCGACCCAACAAATCGAGCCTATCCATGCCTCACATGCCACCGACTCAATATATCATAAAGCCTATTCATGTCTCACATGCCACCGGCTTGACAAATCAAGCCTATCCATGTCTCACATACCACCGGCCTCGGTACACTAGTAGTGGTCAACATTACATTTTCATTTCTTTTCATCACATAAAGAATGCGAAGCACGCTATATACAACCCATGCGTACACATGTCAATGCTCGTGAATGCTATGCTTATAACATACTAAATTAGTCATTCACACCACATAATTCATATCCATCCACATCAGGAAGCACATATCACAAATATCTTATAGTCACATAATACAAACAAATACTATATTTATGCATTGTAGGTGCAGATGGATTTCCACTTACCTTTGTTCGACACAATTATTTGAAACTCTTATCTCCTGCCTATTAACACCGACAATCTATAACAACAATTAAAATATCATATTAGTTTAACAGTAGTAAATTTTTGTTAACCGATTTTACAATTTAAAACAAAGTTCCTCATTAACATTGTCTTGGCAGGAAGCTTGCTGAATTTCCTAAAACTATCAAATCCTATAATGAAGCTTTACTTCAAAACGTAGTAATTAATACAAGTCACTTATTTTATTAATTAAATAAAACTATAGTTAGTGAATTTAGTGCATTTTCAACTAAACCAACTTTTAAATTTATAAACAGTAAGCTTTATCCTCAGAATTCTAATAATATTATCCACCAATTATAACAAACAAAGTAAATTAAATAATAACCTTCAGCAAATGAATTGCTAACACCCAAAACCAAACGTGAGCAGGAGGGGTTCAATTCAAGCTTTCCAAATTGTTAATTAGGTTACTTAGTTAATATAAAACTTATATTTAATTCATTAACGTTTGATACCTCTCATGAGCAATATGTTTACTCCTTTCTCAATCATTTGAATAAGGTAAAATATTTAAAGAAGCACTTGTACATACCTGTTCTCTTCTCTTTTATTCTGCTCTCTCTCTCTCTCTCTCTCTCTCTCTCTCTCTCTCTCTCTCTCTCGCTGAAGTCTTCCCTCCTTCTTCGCTGAACTCTCGCGCACCCTCCAGAATGAGCTCCTTCTTTTTCTCTCTCTTTTTTTTTTCTTTTCCTTCCCTCGTAATGAATAAAGCAGCCGCTTTCCCCATATATATATATATATATATATATATATATATATATATATATATGTACACAACTTAATTACATATATAAAGACAGCCGCATTATATTATATGCGTTCACACTCTTAATTATGATTAGTATTATTTTATTACTAATTATTACCTACCCTAATTACATAAATATATGTATATATATATATATATATACACACCCACTTTCACATAATGAATATTATTATTATTATTATTATTATTATTATTATTATTATTATTATTATTATTATCTCGCCACGTGTGATCATATTTTATTAGAACTTGACACGTTATCTCTTTCAGCCTATAGGGTTCCCACCTATCATATAAACCCTACAAAATTTAATAGTAATATCCTAAGCATAATTAAACACGAGTTGTGATACCAATAAAATGCAATTTAAATAGCAAATAAAATTATAAAATAATGCAATGCATGAATTATATTGACTAGTGAGTAGTGAGAGGCTTGGGGTATCACAATAAATAAGAAATATTGTGTGCATAAATTATTTCAGAAATTAAAAAAAATGATATATACTCTAAAAAATTGATTCTTATTCATGATTGTGTGCAAAATTATTTAAACCATGTACACAATTTAAGGAAAGTTTGACCTTTTAACTAAGTAATAATCTAGTATGATTTAATGCAAATAAAATTTGACATTTTGCAAGTTTGACTTTATTATGTAAAACTGAATAATATAGAGAAAATTTGCAATTAAGTAAAAATAGCTGTGAGTTTGACTTATTATGTAAAATCTAAAAATGATGTTGAATAATTCATTAAAAGTAAAATAAAATATTCTTAAAATAGGTCTCATTAAATTTGGTTTAATAGGATTAATTAAAATATAAATAACTACATAAATATTGACAAATTTTATAATGCCATGTGTACTCCAAAATTTAGTAATTATTTTTTGTGAAAAAATGTTATGATTTCTAAAAATGTGGAGCTTATGCTATTATATATATATATATATATATAAATCATAAATATAATAAAAAAATACATAAAAGATAGTGAGACTTGAGTCAAATTCTGAATTAATGTAATTATGGCATATTTATATTTGATTTTACTAAAATAAGTATGAGCAATTACATAAAATTACCATAATTATATAACTTACGAATAATAATACTACATAAATGCACACATATATAATAATAATAATGTTGTGTAATTCCTACGCAATATTTACATATTAACATCAATAATTCTTAAATGTTAATTAATGATTTAGTTTTGTAGTTTTGATATAATACTAAGTATTCTATATAATAACTGTTAATATAATACTTATAATACATATATACATATTTATGTATTATAGCATATACATGAAACATGTTTTTAAATATATAACAAAAATACTAATATATATATATGTTATATAATTAATATAAAAGAAATACTGAACATAATAGAAAATATTGCAGTACTAATAAATACTATTTATAATATTAATTTCAGCCACACGTTTTTAAGATTTTATTAAAAAATATTGTCTAAAATATTATAAATGATTGGATATTTTCATAAAAAGAACCTAACAAAAGTTTGACCTTTTAATTAAGTAAACATTCTATATGGTTCAATCAATCATCACATTATTTAAAATTATTACTTAAAACAAAAAATTAACTATATAAAGTAGTCCAATTAGATGCAACCAAGTTGGACTTATAATTTAATAATAAAACTCATATTGAATGCAATCAAAATAATCCATTTTTTTTTGTAAAATCATATAATTATTTAAGATGTTTAATTATGATACAAAATTATTTATAAAAAAATGTCCAATTAGATTTTTTCATGTGTATTTTCAAAATCTTAATAGTAAATACAAATTGTCAAAGACGGCTTAAAATAATCAAAGTTAATTAATTAAATAATAATTTAAAACTTTTAAATTTTAAGATCTTCATAAAAGTCCTATTCGGACAAGAAACAAATCAAATAATTAGATATTTCACTTAACCTTCTATTATCTCTAAACATTTATTTATGTTTGATTTGTTTAATTACAAATACTTCAAGTCGTATTTTAGTATTACAATATTAATAAATACTAATTATAATCCTGATTAATATATATATATATATATATATTTAAATATCATATAATTTCACAGACACATTTTTAAGATTTTATCAGAAAAAACATTGTCTAAATTATTAAATAAAAACTTGAAATGAAATACTACATGCAATCAAATAATTGAACATTTACTTAGTCAATAAAAGTATTTATTTTAAATTTGTTAGAAATTAATTGGATTTTTCCATGAAAAAATCTAAGTAAAGTTTTATCTTTTAATTAAGTAAAAATTCTATATAATTGAATGCAAATAAAGTAATCAGAAATTTTCGATTAATAGTTACATTATTTAAGATTTTTACTGAAAATACAAAATTAATTATATAAAGAAATTCAATTAGATGCTGTCAAGTTTGACTTATAATTTAATAATAAAATTGATGTTGAATGCAATCAAAATAATTCAAAATTTCCATAAAATCAGATAATTAAGATGTTTAATTATGATATTAAATTATTTATATAAAATTATCCAATTAAATGTTTTCATGTGTACTTCCAGAATTAGTAATTATTTTAGACATAAAAATACAATGATTTCTAAAAAATGATTTCTAAAAATGTACTTCTTCAGCTATTATATATATATATATAGCAAAATATATTGTCTAAATTATTATACATTTACCATATTGACCAAGAAACATACAATCAATTATTATTGTTGTTGTTGTTCTTATTATTATTATTATTATTATTATTATTATTATTATTATTATTATTATTATTATTATTATTATTATTATTATAACATAAAACTATTAAAAAATGGTATGTAATATATATTTTTAAAATGTAGTGATTGTTTGATATTACAAATCATAATAGACAAACCTTCCTTCATTTACAAAATACTATATTTAAATTCTTGATTAGTAAACAAATTTTCATAAAATAGGCCTGTTAAATGTATAATAACTTTATATGACAAATTTCCATATAGATAGGGGTTCCATAATAACCAATTATATTTAGCCATTTCTAATACTAAAAATTGTAAGGATTTTAGGTGGGAAAACACAAATATTACTAAAAATGTTCTACTTCTTCTATTATATATATAGATATTTGTGTGCAAATCACTATTTTTGGTAAATCTTAATTACCAAAATATTTGATTTGATTCATCTTTTCATAAATTATGGATATCATGTTTATCAATATTTTCATTTTTATCCATTAAGATAGATTGAAGAACGGGTGATTTCCTACCTAATTGTTTCATATACAATCGTTTGATAATAATTGGTACATTTTTATTTGTCTATTTCATTTGTTATTCTGTAAATTATATCTTTTTTTCATTTTTATCCAACAACATTAAAATTGGATTTTTTAAAATATTTTTTTGTAAATCCAATGTTATTGTTGATTTATATACTTGAATGATTTTGTTCACTATATATATATATATATATATATATATGACTTAAATATATACTTATATTACAAATATAATGGAAAAATATATTCTGTACATCGCACAGGTCTCATGCTAATATATATAAAAGTAAAATGATTTTTTTCATTTTCATTTTTCCGCCTAAACGTGGTCCGACTAAAACGTAATTTGTTATCTATTATTTAGAATATGTTTGTTTGCAAATCACTATGTTTGGTAAATCTTAATAACTAAAATATTTGATTTGATTCATCCTTCCATCAATTATGGATATTATTTTCATTGTTATCAATATAAACTGATTGATAAACAGGTCATATCCTACATAATTCGTTCACGTTCAGTTGTTTGATTCTTGAACGGTAGATACATTTTCATTTATCTATTTCTTTTGATATTATGTATATTATAGTTTATATTTTTTTCCTTTTTATCCAACAACATTCAAAATTTGATTCTTTAAAATACTTAGTTTGTAAATCCAATAATATTATTGAATTTATATGCTTGAATGATTTTGTTCACTATATATATATATATATATATAATTTAAATATATATACTTACATTACAAAATATAATAAGAAAATATCTTATGTGCATTGCGTAGGTCTCACGCTAGTATATATAATAGTAAACAGACTGTTTCTATACTTGTTATTATTATTTTTTCGCTCATTTTTTTCCACAAATTGAAAAACGAATTGTTAGAAAATGTTGTTATATTGTGAACCAATTAGCATTCATTTTAATTTTTATATTTTGATTTGTTAATATTGGTAATGTTACTAATTTTCATAACTAATAAAAAATTCATATATCTTCATAATTATTTTATTTTAACAAATCAATTATGAATTTACAATAATAAAAAATCTTTCACATTGATATATCATATTTTATTCAATTTTCTTGATTTCAAAAGAAAATACTATATATTTGATAAGTTAATAATTGTATTTTATAAATAAAATTAATTAATGTTCACATATGATTTTATATATAATATTAATATCCTTATTATAATCATGTTAAATATATAAATAATTGAACATAATTATATATATATTTTTAAAAAATATATGATGTATTTTTTAAATTTAATAATATTATAGTATAATAATATATCCATACATCGCACGAGCGAACATACTAGTTAGATATATTATTACAAATAATATTTATGTAAAAAAAATTATTAAAGAATATTTAATTTAATAATAAGTTATTTTTTTATATTATTGAGATATTCTATGATAAAAAACTTACCAAATTGTAATTTGGTAAGGATGTAATTAATATTGTGTTTGCATGCGGAATATTATATTAGAGATAAAATTATCTAATGTTCAAACAAGTCAATAGCCTTTTACTTATAAGTATTATATATTTTAATTATTTTATGTAAATATATATATATATATTCACATGCCTTAGAAGAATTTTTATTAAATGTCTCTAAAAGATTATAATTTCTTTCAAAATTTCACTAATAAATTTGTTTCAACGAAACATGTATATGCTGAAATTTTACCTCAGTGATAAAATAAATAAATAAATATACATTAAAATTACAATATTAAAAAAGAGCCAATATTGTTAAATTATTAGAAATTATAATCATATTCTTCAAGTTCATTAAACACGCAAATCTCAATATTTTCAACAAACATATTTGTAAAGAACAAAAATATCACCACCATGGGATATTATATTTAGTAATTTTTTATGAATTTAGATAAATAAATATCAAAAGATATACATAATCTTATAAGACTGATTACTTGCTTCGATATTTAGAGAATGATTTGTTCAATATCTACTTAGTTATTAGTTAAATATAAAAACATTTCACAATTAACTTAAGAAAAAGTATTTTATATTTAATAATCAAAATTTCATGTATATATATGTATATATGCAATATGGATGTCTACTCAAAGATTGTTAAAATAAAATTAATTACATATATTTTTCATAAAAAATAGAGTTGAAACAAAATTTTATAAGCTTTTAAATTTTTTAGTGAAATTAAAAGTAATAATAAAAAAGATAATCCAATAAATATATTTTGATATATAATAATAACACAACATAATTTTAGTATATCTTAAAAATAATAAGTGTAAATTCAACATTGAAAATTGTGGCTCTATTAATCAAATTGTATTATTATATCTTATCGGTAATGATAATATGCCCACCAGTGGACACCAACTTATATGCCCACCACTTATTTAGCAGTGCCACATCAACAAAATAATCTACCATATTATACATTTTTCTTTTTTCATCTAATTCTCATATTTTTTTTATTGTTCATTTTCAACCCTATCTTATTATTTAAAAATAGATTTTATTAATTTTAAAAATAAAACTTATTTAACTTCAAATGTGGCTTTAATCAACCGAAATACTCTACGTTTCAACATAATTCCACATCAAAATATGTTCAATATAATTCTAACATAAAAAAAATCACATGCTTTGCAACGTCAAATACCATATTTTTGAAGTTATAGAATTCAAAACAAACAACAATTTTATAATAACATTTACTTTTTCTTAAAAAATAGTTTAAATTTAATATTTTATATATGTCGGCAGCAACTTGTATTTGATATATATCCAAAAATAAGCTCTTTCATTACTTGAAGTTAATTCAATTGGCAAATTGAATTCTTTTGATGTGGAATTATATTGAAATGAAGAGTAGGTTGGTTGAATAAACCCACATTTGCAATTAAATAAGTTTTATTTTCTTAAAATTAATAAACTTATTTTTTTAATTATTAAGATGGGGTTGAAAACCAAAAATAAAAAATAAGATAGACAAAAAAGGGAAAAGAATATATAATATGATGGACTTTTTTATTGAAGTAGCATGCCATATAAGTGGTGGCCATATAAATTGGTGTCCACTAATGGGCACATGATCATTACCGATTATCATATATACAGATATTGATGCAGATATATAGAAAAATAAATACCATAATTTAGAAAATAGTTTATATAGGAAAATCTAATATTTTCTAGACAATAGTTCTCTTTTTATATACATACAGATAGTGGTAATCTATAGACTATTTAAAATTAATTATATCATTTATTCCACATAAACAATAAAAACAATCAAATTTAGTAAGAAAGTTACGACGGCAAATTGCTATAAATTTATTTAGGGAGGTACTGATATATATATATATATATATATATATATATATATTAGAATCAATAAAAATAATAAATACAATGGTGTTAAATAAATATATAAAGACCATGATTCAAAGAAAATCAAACCTTTTAATATAGAAAGATTATGATTTTAAATATAAGTTTGACAAAATTGTTGTATTGTAATCTTCATAATATATTGTTTATGGAAATATTTATTTGGTGTAATGAATGTAAAAGGAATATTATTTCTAACAATATAATTAAGCTAACTTTAAAATAAAAAAAATTAGACATTTTTCTGATCTAGAAATTAATTTAGGCGGAAAAAATTGTTGTTGCTATTTTTAGGGTGACTTCTGTTTTTATATATATAGATAGATATAGATATAGATATAGATATATATATATATATAAATTATTTTTATTTTTAGATCAAACTGAATTATTGCAATCTAACTTATATATACAGATAAAATAATAAAAATAAATAATAATATAATTATTTTTTATTACAATTTTTATTAACCATTAAATCATGGCTATATCAATCAAATTATTTATTATATCTCATATAGATAGATTTGATATATATATATATATATAAGTATAAAAAAGATATCATGATTAAAAGTAATTTAGGTAGTTAAAAATTTATCTTTTTTATATTTAAGAGACTATTTCTCTTTATTATATTTCATAATTAAATTTTAATGTATGTATCTATGTGTATATATATGTGTAATATGGATGTCAAACTAAAGATCGTGAAAACATAATTAAGTAGATATATTTTTTTTATTTAGAGTTGAAACAAAACAGTTATAAGCTTTTGACATTTTTAGTAAAAAAATAAAAAATAATAAAATAGATAATTAAATAAACATATTTTGATAGATAATAACTTGAAAATTAATAAATGTCGTAGTTTTATCAATAAAATATATATAGATTGATAATGAAATAGATTTGAATTGAAAAATAAATATCAGAATATATATCGATAAATATTGATATAGATTTACATTGGAAAAAAAGATATCATAATATATATGCATAGAATGGTATATATTTGCATAGAAAGAGATACCATAATTAGAAAGTAGCTTAGGTGTAAAAATTTGATATTTTCTATTTGTGGCGGTACTTCTCTTTTATATATACTAGTAAGTTCTCCCGTGTGATGCACGAACATACTATTATAGTCATTATTAAATTTAAGAAATAAATAATATTAATATTTTTAAAAATATATAATATATAAAATAAAATAAATTTACCTATGTTTCTCCAAGTTGCAGAAATTCTCATTTTAAGAAAATAATACATTTTATTTTCTTTCAACGTAAAATTTTGGGATGAAGGAAAGTAATTATATGTAGTTCAATATAAGCAAAATCATATGAAATTTATGATATTTTAAAATTACATATGAGGAAACGTCATATAATATTATCAATCATTTGGCACATCTCAATATTAGATCATCAACTAATCATTGCTCATATTCCACATCCTAAGTTAGTCACTTATTAGCATCTAAGCTATAAAAAATATATGAAACAAAATCATCATCCTCTTGTTCGCAAAATTTCAAAATATTAGAACATATTAGGTCTATCCAAAAACACCAATTTTATATTAAAGAAAACAATTTGCCATCTAGCCCATTTGCCACAAGATCCTCATTTATTTTCTCAAATAAATTTTTCTTCTTCTTCTACATGAAAACTTTAAAATATGATGCAAAATATATTCAAATACATAAAATAAATTTATGTTAAAATAATTTAAATATATTTTATTTATAATTAAAGATATTATTATGGAAAGATAATTACAATCTATATCATATATGCCTATTTTAAATTTTAATATGGATAATTATATTTAAGACAATCTGATAATTCAAAACAATTTTTAAACAATCAAATAATTATGTAATTAAATATAACACAATTAGTGTTCTCCTATTATTAAATCGTATAAGATCGTAATTAGATAATTATTGATAATTTAGTTGATATCATTTAATTATTAAAAAAAATCTCTCTCTATATATAAAAATTAAATTATAAATAATATTATAGATTCGATTCTCTTAATTTTCGAACTTATTTGATATCATATAGTACCAAATATATTATAAATATCATACAATTCTAAAATATCTAACTAAAATTATGTTAAAAACAATAAATAAATAAAATAACTATTAGTACAAATAATTAAATAATTAAATATAATTCTTCTATTATTAAATCATATAAGATTGTAATTAGATAATAATTAATAATTTAGTTGATATCATATAATTATAAATAAATAAATAAAACATCTCTCTCTATATATAAATAAAATTATAGCTATAAATCTCTTAATTTTCGAACTTATTTGATATCATATAATATCAACTACATTATAGATATCATACAATTCTAAAATACCTAACTAAAAATTTGCTAAAAATAATAAATAAATATAATAACTATTAGATAAATAATTAAGTAATTAAATATAACACAATTAGTGTTCTATTATAAAATCATATAAGATTGTAATTAGATAATAATTGATAAGTTAATTGATATCATATATTTATAAATAAAAAAGGGTCTCTCTATATATAAATAAAATTATAAAAAATATTATGGATTCAAATCTATTAATTTGCAAACTTATTTGATATCATATTATACCAATTATATTATAGATATCATACAATTCTAAAATATCTAACTAAAAATTTCCTAAAAATAATAAATTAAATATAATAACAATTAATATAAAGGGAATGGGCGACAAAATGAGTGACTACTAAAAATTGTTGATATTTCTGTTATTATATAAACATATAGATATTAAATTATACAGATTAATCTTACTCTGTTATGTAAAAGTAATTATTTTTATTTTAAATCAAACCGAACTATTGCAATCTAACTTATATACACAGATATATTGGTTATATATATCTCAAAATTTACGGATTTATAGGATCTAAATTAAAGTATAATTTATATTTATAGAATATTTAGAAGTTTGTTTTGATATACTCTCATAATAAATTAATAAAAACAAAAATGAAGAATAATATAATTATTTTTATTGCAATATCAATCAATTTTTTTATTATATCTCATATATAGATATATATTAATATATATATATATGTGTATAAAAAATAAATATCGTAATTAAAAGTAAATTAGGCAGCAAAAAAATATTTTTTTAATATTTAAGACACTATTTCTCTTTAAGTATATCATAATTAACTTAAGAAAAAATATTTAATAATTCATTATTAAATTTTAATGTATTTTTGTATGTGTATATATATATGTGCAATATGGATGTCAAATTAAAGATCGTGAAAACATAATTAATTAGATATACATTTTTTAAAATTGGAGTTAAAAAAAAAGTTATAAGCTTTTGACATTTTTAGTAAAAAATAAAAAATAATAAAAAGATAATCAAATAAATATATTTTGATAGATAACAACTTGAAAATTAATAAATCTTCGTAGTTTTATCAATCATATATAGATAGATAGATATTGATATAGATTTTATTTGAAAAATAGATATCATAATATATTTATATTTTTTTATAGATATTGATATACATTTATATTGAAAAATTAGATATCATAATATATATATAGATATAGATATAGATATAAATATAAATATAGATATGGTATATATTTACATAGAAAAGAGATACCGTAATTAGAAAGTAGTTTATGTGGAAAAAATTTATACTTCTCTTTTTATATATATAGATATAGATATTTGTTATCTACATCCCAAAATTTACGAAATTATATAATCTAAATTTAGCTACAATTTATACTTACAGAATATTTAGAAGTCTGTTTTGATATACTCTAATCATAAAATAATAAAAATAAATAATAATATAATTATTTTTTATTGTAATTTTAGTAACCATTATATCATGGCTCTATCAATCAATTATTTTATTATATCTCATATAGATAGAATATTGATATATATATATATATAGATAGATATCAAGATTAAATGTGATTCTCTTTGTGGCGGTACTTCTCCTTATATATATATATATATATATATATATATAGATTTGTTATGTTGATAATATTTTATAATTAATTCATATGTAAATTAATTGAATTGAGTTAAATATATTATATTTAATGAAGTTTCATTGATATATAATATATATTGATAATATTTTATTATTAATCGATATGTAAATTAATTGAATTGAGTTAAATATATTATATTTGATGAAGTGTCATTGAGATATATATTGATAATATTTTATTATTAATTCATATGTAAATTAATTTAATTGAGTTAATTATATTATATTTAGTGAAGTTTCATTGATATATAATATATATATTGATAATATTTTATTATTAATCGATATGTAAATCAATTGAATTGAGTTAAATATATTATATTTTATGAAGTTTCATTGATATATATGTATATATAGATTGATAATATTTTATTATTAATCGAGTTAAATTTAAAGTTACTATACAAATTTAATTAGCTTAATCTTTGGCCACCCATATCGAATAATTTGATTTATTATGAAATTTTAAGCTTGATTGTCACGTCACTAAAACTCGAGTACAGATGTGTCTGCTAATTTTTTTCTTTTAAAACCAAACAAATTAATAAATTAGATGTTGTAAGATATCGTATGATCTATGTACATCAGACAATATTGAGAAGAAAAAAATGAAGAATTGAGGAAATTGATTGATGATTAGTTGATTAGCATTCTCATTAAAAAAAAGAAAAAATTAATTAAAACTATTTTGTCATTCCTCTTATTTTCTAATTAATTTTATCTGCAAGAAACTTTATCAAAATAAATAACTAAATAAAATTATCCCCAAGTAAGGACTATATTGAGAATATCTTTTCAATTTATAATATCCTTTTATTTTAATAAATTATCAAAAATATATATATGAAAATCATGGTAGCCAATTTCTAGACAACAACTATATGAGATCGACGTGACAATGTATTTCATTTTAATTTTAATTTTCTTTCATTTTATGAAATTTTTAAATCCCAACCTTTTAGTTTTAATAAGATTTTAAGTTTTCCAGTGGTTCAATTTTACAGTTTTAATTTTTCTAATAATTCTATTCATTTTAATTGATGTTGATTGCAATTATTCTTAATGTAGTAGAGGGGTTAGGTCTCGAATGAGATGATCTCACGGAATACCTTTTTCGAAGCTTTGAGTTTTGGACATATTGATTATACATTTGGGACACTAATTTTCATATGATCGAATGAATATATTTTTTTTAAGTGACTTTTTTGTGCATCACATATATCATGCCCCCAATTTATAATATTATTTTTTAATTAAAAATATTATATATTTATTTAAAAAATACTACTATTTTTTAAATATAATAAAATCAATGTTAATTAAACAAGTACCACTCTACATAAATTGTACAATGCACATTTTACATATTTCTGTAATCGATTTAAGACAATGGCATATTGCAATAAATGAGTATTGTCCAAATTCCATAGACTGTCCCTTTCAAGGGAAGATCCAATTAAGGCTTAAAAACGAATCCATAGAGGTAAAAGGACAATATATATGGATTTTCCATATTTAGAGTAGCCCATGTGCAGCTATGCCCTACTCCTAATCTTGATTGGACCTAAATTGAGATTGATCATGAAATTCCAAATTTACCATGATTATTTAACCCCACAATCATATAATATATGGTTACAAATTGCAATCAAACCTACGTGGTCACATTTGATTGGATGATTGTTTTAACATGAAGCTATAATGTTGTGGTAATTAAGAGCTAACATTTGAGCTTGATGTTGACTTCAAATGAGCATTATACTTTTGCTACTACTTGAATATGTTGGACTATGTAATTAAGGTCTAGATTTAAAGTTGAAATATTTTATTGCATTTATATATATATATATATATATATATATATATATATATATATATTCATAATAAAATTATACTTATAAAATGAAATAAAAACAAATTTAACTATAATAACATCATAAATTTCGATAACAATAAGTTTAAAGTTCAAAATATACGACATTACTATCATTATAAGCTACACAAAGATATGTAAACCACTATCATAATTAATAAGTTCATAAAGCTAATCGTTCGCAAATTTATCACACAAAAATCAATTGAAGGCATCTACATTAGACAATATATATATATATATATATATATATATTGATATAATATGTAAAATGTTCTTGTACATCCTTATGTAATCTCCTATTTTAAATTAATTTATATTGCATTGTAATTAGTCACTTATATTCCTATTTTGTAGCCTTAGATTAGGTTATATTTGATTGTATAATAATCAATCCAAATCAATGGAAAACTCATCGATTCAGTTCCTTACATGGTATCAGAAAGGTGGATTCATGTTCTTCCTTTTCTTTTCTTTCTTTTCCCTAGCCTCCATTCAACTACTTCCAACTAGAATATTCAATATTTCCTCTATTCATTCACCAACAATGTCTAAAGTAACAAAATTTCATTCAGCTCTAGCGTTAAGCAATGTGAAATCTCTTATCAATATCACCTTGGACTTGGAGACAGGACAATATCATTCTTGGGCAGCATTATTCAAAGTTCAGGCTAGAATTCATGATGTTATTGAACACATCTTCCCACCAACGGAAGAAAAAAAAAAGGAGGAATATGAGAAGGCTAAAGCTGCAGATCCGTCCCTTTGGAAGCGTTTCGATGTGAATTTATCCCACAGTCTCTCCCGACATCCTCAATACACTTCTTATTGACGATGATTCGGCAAAAAATGCTTGGAATCTTTCAGAACAATCAGAATCCTAGAGCCCTTTACCTCAACAAAGAATTCACAACCACCATTATGGATGGTTTCTCATCCACCTCTGTCTACTGTAATCACCTTAAAAGTTTGGCTGACCAATTGGCCAATGTCGGAACTCCAGTCACGGATTATACCTTGGTTTTGAAAGTGCTCGAAGGATTAGACGAACAGTTTAGTGAATTTACCACAGTTATGCAAAATAAGAAAACTCCTCCTAGTTTTGCTACGATCAAATCAAAACTTCGATTACAAGAGAAGATGAACCAAGAATGAGCAAAGCAAGGCTCCAGCTCCACAGCCCTCTTCTCCAATACCTAGCACGCTACTGATGTTTCTCCATCTCAAGCATAAAACAATTAAAGTTATTCCCAAGGTAATTATTATAATAATAATAATCGCAACCATAATAATAATAATCGTGGGAAAAATAACAATCTCAGGAGAAATAATAAAACTTGTGGTGACCAAAACTCCGGCAGGGCAAATCGGAACTCTGGTGGTGGCAGTTCAGGCAACGGGCAGAATTTCGGCAACGGCAGCTGTGGACAGCAACAACAACAGTCGTGGTCTCCATGGCAGTGGGCACCATGGGCATTGCCACAATGCCCTTACCCTTCTTATAATTGGGCCAAGCCCAATTTCCAACCCAGGCCAAAACAACATCAACCTGGAGTTCTTGGACCCCGACCACAGCAACAAGCCTTCAATGCTTCCGCACTTACTCCAACAGATATCGAGGCAGCATTACACACCTTGAGTCTTACTCCACTGGACCCGCTTTGGCACATGGACACCGGTACCACGTCTCATATGATGTCCTCCTAAGATAATCTCACGTCTTATTTAAATTCGAGCAATAATCGTGGAATAGTTGTCGGAAATGGCCATACTATTCCCATTTGTGGTTTTGGTAGCACACACTTGCCCCCACCCCACCCTCCTTTGGTATTAAAAAACGTTCTGCATGCTCCAAATTTAATTAAAAACTTAGTTTCAGTTAGAAAATTTACCACTGACAACCAAGTTTCTATTGAATTTGATCCTTTTGGATTTTCTATATAGGATCTTCAGACGGGAATGACAATAATGAGGAGTGATAGTCAAGGTGAACTTTATCCTATCACCACCACCTCCACCAATCAGTATATTTCCATGTCTCCATCCACTTTTTTTGCTTTATCCCCATCTCTTCGGCATGACCGTTTAGGTCACCCAGGAGTCCTTATTTTTAATTTCCTTCTGCGAAACAAATTTATTGAATGTACTAAAATGAACTATGATTTTTTTCCATTCTTGTCCGCTTGGTAAAGTTGTTAAATTACCCTTTGATAATTCACATAACTCTACTTATATACCATTCGATATTTTGCACAGTGATTTGTGGACTTCTCCTATTTGATACCTCGTCCACCTGATATTAATATCATTTGATCTATGTGGATCTTTAGACATAAAGAAAAATATGACGGTTCTATTGAGAGGCATAAAGTCCGACTTGTAGGTGATTGTGCAGGTCAACAGGTTGGTGTTGACTGTGGTGAGACTTTTAGTCCGGTTGTCAAACCGGCAACCTTACGGACTGTGCTCAATCTCGCACTCTAAAAATCTTGGCCTATTCACTAGTTGGATGTCAAAAATGTCTTCTTAAATGGTGCGCTGAAAGAGACAGTCTACATACATTAGCCATTAGGGTTCAAAGATCCAAGCCATCTGAATCATGTGTGCCTTCTGCGGAAATCTTTTTATGGGCTCAAACATGTCCCACGAGCTTGGAACAAACGAATTGCTGACTATGTATCTTCTATGGCTTCTCTCAAAGCACATCTGACAACTCTGTTTTCATCTATCGGAATGGTACAACATTAGCTTACATTCTCATGTATGTGGATGACATCATTCTCACTACATTTTCTCACAAACTTCATAAGTCTATCATGGCACTTCTCAGCTCGGAATTCGCTATGAAAGATTTGGGTCCATTGAGTTATTTTTTGGGTATCGCAGTTACTTGTCATGCAGTTGGCCTATTTTTATCTAAGAAAAAATATGCCAAAGAAATTATTAACCGTGTTGGCATGTCCTCTTGTAAGTCATGCCCCACTCCAGTTGACACAAAACCAAAGCTCAGTGCTAAGCCCAACACTCCAACTCCATATGCAGATCCTTCCCAGTACCGCAGCCTTGTAGGAGCCCTCCAATATCTCACTTTCACGAGACCTGACATTTCTTATGCGGTGCAAGAAATCTGCTTATTCATGCATAATCCAATGGATACACATATGCAACGCTCTCAGACGCATATTGTGTTATATTAAAGGAACACTCCATTATGGACTACAACTTTATTCTTCTCCCATTTCCACAATGATATTATATACAGATGTAGATTGGGGCGGATGTCATGATATTAGGAGATCAACTTCTGGTTATTGCGTGTTTCTTGGTGATAATTTACTCTCTTGGTCTTCTAAACGTCAGCCCACATTATCTCGCTCTAGTGTTGAAGCTGAATATTGAGGGATTGCCAACGTAGTTTCAGAGACATGTTGGCTACATAATCTTCTTCTAGAGCTAGATTTTCCTATTCATAAGGCTACATTGTTTATTGCGACAATATTAGTGGCATATACCTTCAGATAATCCTTTTCGACATCAACGCACTAACCACATCAAAATGGATATTCATTTTGTTCGTGAAAAAGTTGTTCGTGGACAAGTTTGTGTCCTACATGTCCCATCTCGCTATCAATATTTTTTCAAAAGGACTACCCCTTATCTTATTCCAAGATTTTAGAGACAGTCTCAGCGTTCGGCAACCTCTCACTTCGACTACGGGGTGTGATAGAATATGTAAAATATTCTTTTATATCCTTATATAATCTCCTATTTTAGGTTAATTTATATTGCATTGTAATTAGTCAATTATATTCCAATTTTGTAGCCTTAGATTAGGTTATATTTGATCGTATATTAATCAACCCAAATCAATGTAAAACTCACCAATTCAGTTCCTTACATATATGTGTGTGTGTGTGTGTGTGTGTGTGGTGTTGCTTTAACATTAGAGTTTTAATCGATTGGGGAGCCTAGATGGAGATTAATTGGTCACAACAAAAAAAAAAAAAAAAAAAAAACTGATGGTGGAAATTTGGGGAGGGCCATCTTCGAAAACCAAGAGTCACTAAGTGGATTTTGAGAACAGTGCTCTTGCATCTTGAAAATTGTCTAATTTGATGGAAATTATCCTCAAATTGAATAGTTTCCACAAATATACGACCAATTTTGATGTTCGTGAATTACTATGATCAATTTTAGACAAGTTTACATAATTAATTTAAACTTTTCTTGTGAATAACCATAATTGATCAATTTTTAAAAGGTCCCTTTAAGTTGAAATATATAACAAGAAAATGTAATTTTGTTTTTAAACTTTTACCAAGCTTAAATTAGACTATAAATTAGTTTTTTGTCCAAGAGGTACTTGAACTTTTTAAATAGACCAAATTAGTCTCCCAACTTTATATTCATGACAAATACAATTCTCTTAATTATTAAAATAATTAAATGCATTTAAAAACATTTGATAAATCTAAAAGTTAATAAATCAAAAAAATTAAATAATTAAAGTAATAAACAAAATTAAAATTTTTTTAATTAACTTAAAACTTATAAATAAGATTTTCTATCCAAATCAAGATTTTGAATTAAGAATATTTTTTAAAGAAAATAATAATAACAAAAAAAGGACCAAAGTTGTTTCTATTTCAATATTTCCCCCTAGATTAATTAGTTCTATAAAAATGGCTCCAAAATTTCTCATGTAAAATTCTTACACAATTTGTCTTGTCCCTGTACATAAATCTCTTCATCATGTTGTATTAATCTTAATTAAAACTAAATTTATAAAATAAAAAAAAATGATGTGTCCAAGATTAATTGGACATCACAGTAAGATCACTATATCTGGGCCTGGTTCTGTCTGGTGAAAGCCCTTCATCCATGGATTTCCTCTTGTTGTTATTGTTTTGTGCTTGTTGCTGCAACTGTTGCAGTGATTCTACTGTCTCAAACTGATGAATTTGTGATTCTCCCTCTTCAATTATTTCTTTATTTTCCTCTTTTTCTGGCTTTTCAATAATATCCTTCTTCACTTTGGTTTTCTTCATATATGGCCTCAATTTGTTCACATCTGATAATCTCACTGGCTTCAAAAAAAATTCTTCTGCTCCTTCTTCCAAGCATCTGTTCAACAATAACAAAATTAAACCCCATAAATCTTCTTAAACATCTACAACAATTACATAATTTTCTTTTTTAATTATGAATTTTTGTTTACCTGTTGATTCTTGATGGTACATTCTCAGAGGACATGATGACCACTGGTATATCTTTGAGAGATGAAGATTCCTGTCAATTAAATGGCAGCCCACCTTATTTCCAGAACTGATACTTTTAAGGTAGATAAATGGATGCATGAATGAGAAATTACAAAATATTGAATGGTCATGTGGGACTGGTAAGTGTTCTACAAAATATCTTTATTACATAAATTTGGTTTCTTCTATTTCAATACAGACATCATTTGTAATGGAAAAATTTTGTCCCGGGTGAGATTTTTCAAGATTTTGGCTGAGAATCTTTTTTACCTGAATTAAGTGGCAGGGAAAGGAGCCCAGGTGATTTTTTTTTTTTTTTTACGACACATTTTCTTGAAATAATGATAGAACTTGGAAATTAGATTTTTCTGACAAGAGTATAATTTTTCAGGTAAGAAATACGTTTCTATATAGAGAAAAAAAAATTATATAAAAAAAGCCAAGAAACTATACCTTAATTTTCTTGAGTAAATCATAACCTGTCATTCCAGGCATACAATAGTCTGTTATAACAAGATTCACTTCCACTTCCTGAAATCAAGAATGGGATTTTCAGACAGGGTGGGGGTGGGGGTGAACAACAGCAAATATATACATACAAAATATGTATGTATATATCAGAAGAAGAGATTAACCACAAATATACCTGATGATTTTTGGGTGAAACAGTGGTTTCATTGGAGTTGCTTCTCTCATCTTCATGCCAACCAAGAAATTCTAAGGCTTTGCTACCAGAATCAACTGTAGTAACTGGAACAAGCAAATGCACATCAAAATCATCCATTTTTAAGACTAACAAATCCAAGAAAACCAAACCCCCATTCCTAATCTCTTACAGAAATTCAAGAAACATAAAAAAATAAAAAAAAGTTACCTTGGAAAGAAGATGTCTTAAGTAGCCTCTCAATCAGTTTTCTGTCAATCACGCTATCATCAACAGCAAGAACATGAAACTTATCATCTGCAGCTGCCATGCCCATTTTTCCACAAAAAAGTTTGTTTCTTTCTATCTAGAGGAGTTTGAAATTGTACAAGGTTTTGGGTGGTTTTTTTGGTCTTTATGTGTGTGAGAGAGAGAGAGAGAGAGAGATGGAGAGGTGAGTTTTGTAATGAAACAAGAACTAAAGAAAATCCATAACCCACAAAGCAAGATCTGACCAGATTTCCACCAAAGATTTGCTGAAATTTTCCAGCTTGGAATTGGACTGCAAGGCAAGCAATACAAAGTTGATTAAATGGTTCCACCTAGCAGCAAAGAATAAAGAACGGGAGAAAACAAATCTTTGAACATGGGCTCATACATTTTATCTATCAATACTATATAGTTTTCAAAGGGAACTAAATAATAGTTGCCATGGTTCTCTCTCTCTCTCTCTCATATTCTTGGTATGACAGGTATTTTCTCTTTTATTTCTCACATTCTATCTCCTCTCTTTTTTCACCCCATCATTGCTTTCTTTTTTCTTTTCTCTTTTTTCTTCTTTTTTATATTTTCATTTTTAGTTGCATTTTGTATATTATATAAATTGTAAATAATCCCTGGTCTCTCTCTTTTCCTCTCTCAAAAGTGTTCATACTATTTTTCCATCTTTATTTTAAATTTTTTAATTCTGTATGTATATTTTCCTCTTCTTTCTAAAACCACATGTGCATTGATTCCTTTGGAGGTGGGGGTGGTGGATTTTTATATTTGAAATAATAGATAAATGAGTAGAAGTTTTCTTGATGATTGAAAGCAAAATGGGTTTTGGGATTGGCAAGTTTTGTATTTTGTGTTCCAATTTTAATACATTTTAGTGAATTATCTATACATACACACACATTTTATATGTGGATGGTATCATATTGTAGTTTTTATATTTTCATTTATTTTTATTTGCACTAAATTAAGTGGTCAATGTATTCAAAATAAGAAAACTTTAATTCCAAAGGAAGTATAATGACTCAATGTTTAAATATTAATATAGAGGCTCAATAAAAATTAAAAAATTAAATGTAGAAGGGCCCAAAATATTCATGATTATTTTTATATATTCGTTCTAACAAATTACAATTCATATTTAAAAAAATGGTTCTATTTTGTGAGATAAAGAATTTACAGAAAATGTGTTTAAATGTAAGTGAGCGTATTAAAAATACTCAATTTATATTTAATCGGATATAACATGAAGAAAAAAGGAATTGGGGTTCTTGAAATGGTGGGGGTGGGGGCCCCGAAAATCCCCCCCTAGAGATACAGATGACGTCAGCATTGGTATCTTTTTCCTGGCGTGAAATCATGTGCGCTTACCATATCTTGAGCAGGTGGGGAAGAAGTGCCAATTTCTTTTTATCCCCCTTTTAAGATTTGCCTCCCATCCATGCCCATACATCAAACCAACACCATGCCATGCCATCCCCATTTTCTCTTTTTTTTTTTTTTTTCTTTTTTGAAAAAAATAAATTTTATATATATTGCCTATTTGACTTATTAAATATGTATATATATATATAATATATTGTCTTGTTCTTTTTATTTTAAATCTTTCACTCTTTATATTTTTGTAATCCTCTATGGCCAGTCTTTTCTACATTAGGTTGGATAAGAACTAATAATATAACTTAATTTTCATTTACTTTCTTATATTAGGTTGGATAAGGATTCATGATACAATTTTATTTGATGATTACTTTAACAACTTTGCTATCTCGAAGAAGTCCAAGATAAAAGCTTGAATTTGGGATAAAAACGTGAGTTTTTTATCCCACCACCGTAAGGATTAATAATTTAGCCTATTGTTCTTGTTTTTTTTCTAATCTTATGATCTTTGTATATCATTAAGTTGTAACATCTCAATAACACTTGTATGAAACCGTTTACGTCAGATAAAAAAATTTAAAAGAATGTTAATAAACATTATTTTTTTTCTATTATTTTGTTTTTTTTTGTGAAAATACATTCCGTGAAAAGTATATTTAGGGGGATTTTGGAAATTATTTTAATTGTGGAAATCTTTGAACGTTTTTGTTTGAAGAGATTGGTGAGGCATGTTGATGTTGAAATATAACGACTTTTGTTCCAACAAATCTATGGGAAATCGCTTTTCAATTTTATTTTCCATCTTACTCCTTATTATTGTTTTTCTCCCACACAGAAACGTGCTTTGGTGGGCCATTTTTTGTCTACCTCTACTACGACTACTTCTCATTCCCAAAAAAAAAAAAAAAAAAAAAATTGTATTTATAAAGTACATTTTTTTAGGTAAAATAAATAATGGTAAAACGTTCTAAAAATTATTATTTCGTATTTACATAAACTTTTTATTTTTTAATTTAATTTATTCATTTATACATAACTTATTTGTGAAATAAAAACAAAAAATTTACTTTGATTGATAAAATGTTGAATTTGAAATAATATTTTAATTGAAAAAATATCTTTGAAATACATATTTTTTGAAACAAGGGAGTATGTATTATATACATAAACTAGCATGAGATTTGTCTTGACATTCTTAATTAAACAATGAACTTAAGATATCTTCTCAAAAGCTTAATATCTGCACATCAAAAAATTGAAACATTATATATTACGAATAAGCATTATTATAAAGAATTGAATTTTGCATTAATAAGAATGTGAAACAAAAAATACTTTAATCATATTGATAATAATAATCATTATTGAAAATATAAACTACATAAAAACTAACGAACATACACATTTCATAAACTTTCCGTTAACAATTTTTCCTAAATAGGTGAGTACCATTTGGAAGGTAAAATAAAATTAAAAACATTTATTTTACTATTATATATAGAGAGAGGGAGGGAGGGAGAGAGTTGCAGCTATATTTTTGGAAGAAATTAATAAAAAAACAAATTTACCTAAAATATTATAAATTTCAAAACTGAAAATTTGAACTATTTATTATGGTTAGAATCAATTTTGTAAAATCAAGCATTGTTTAAATAAATAAAAAATTATTTAATTAATAATGGACTTTATGAATGAAAGGGGTTCAATAAGTTAGAGTAGATTTGTGGTTTGACTATCTAGTCTAGAATTAATGCAATACCAATGATGGCTCAAATAAATAATATAATTTCTGCAATACCAATTCTTTTTTCTGCAAAGTTTGATAAACATCTAAAAGGAATAATACTGAATTATAATAATTTTAAAAAAAATTAAAAATAATTTCATACAAACACAATCTAAATCAAATAAATCATATGAATATAGAAATTACAAACCTATGTCCAACCCAAAAAACTTTAATAACCAGTGAAAGAGGGCACAATCAATTTCATAAACCTATGGATATGAACTCATATAATAAGTGGAATAAAATTAAATATTATAATATTATTTATTTTCTTGGATTTCTCAAAAGCCATTTAGATTATCAGCTGCAGTATTTTATTAAATAAACATGCTACAAACAACCTTTTCATCACAAGTCAATTTATGAGGACCACACAAGAATTGACCCAATTGATTACAAGGGACAATACATTTAAAATTGTTCATTGGTATTTCATTAATTACTCCACTTATAAAATTGAAGAAGAAAAATCTCCACTTGCCAAATATAGTACTCTTCAATCTTACAAATATAATTCAAATTTGATTTCTCAAACTCTCGTATATAATACTCGATATCAATATAAAGCTATAAATTTTATTTTCATCGCAAAAACTTATGTGCATTAGGTTCATTGTGTAATTTTACAGTATTATTTATTTAATTGAAACATATTACTTGTTTATTTAAAAAATATTACTACAGATTTGATACCTTAAAAAATAGTTATACTTTTTAAGTAAACATATAATATGTTGTAATTAAACAAGTAATAATGTAAATTGGGTGCACGGTGCACTGGAAATACAAGAAACTTACTCTATTTTTATATATTTTTTATTATCTAATATTATTTCAAATCGATATTTCTAAACGATCTGGCCAATCCAATATTGTCACATACATTTTAATGAGTTCATATTACTTTTGAATATTACATGTAACTCCGATTAATTGTGAACTCATTTATGT
Source organism: Caryopteris x clandonensis (assembly GCA_028749325.2). Classification (NCBI taxonomy): domain Eukaryota; kingdom Viridiplantae; phylum Streptophyta; class Magnoliopsida; order Lamiales; family Lamiaceae; genus Caryopteris; species Caryopteris x clandonensis. Next base: position 1,431,909 of record JAPYKT020000037.1, on the reverse strand, counting down.
TCATATTTTTTTATTTTTAAATTTTCGTGATAATGTGTTGTTTGATTATCTGTTGTTTATATATGGTTTGGTTTTACAACTTTGCGCAAAAATAAATAAATGATGGAATTATAATAGATAATTGATAAAGTAATAAAATCCCTTATAGGACAGTGTCCCTTAATATCTGGGACAAGGAGATCTGCCAAGAAAGAAGGACATTCCTACTAAAATGATGTCCAACATTTAGGAACCTTACATATGTTTCCCTATCACATTTGATGATTGCTTTGTCCCCACCATAATTTACCAAGGACACTCTCATGGCCCTTAACCACTCTCAGGTTTCTTTTATGGGCAGAATTAACAAAATATAGTAAATAAAATAAATTAATAAAATATAGTATATAATAAATTTATTAAAAAATAATTAAAGTCGCCCCTGCCAGGGGCGACAACTTTAAATTATTTAATTTTATTTTTTTGTAATGTCGCCCATGCAATGGGCGACTTTGAAATAATTTTTTTTATTCACAAAAAGGAGGAAGAAGCAGCCACTCGGTTGTGTCACTCGGTCGAGTCACCACTCGGTCGGCCGAGTGGTACCTGTAACTCGGCCTAGCTACTCGGCCTCAACAATACTCGGCCGACCGAGTTCGAGGAATGAACTCGGCCATGGCACTCGGTCGGCCATGGCACTCGGCTGGCCGAGTGCGAAGGTAAATTTTCTGGAATGTGTAAACCTCTCCACTCGGCCGAATCACTCGGTCCAAATTCCACTCGGCTGGTCGAGTGGATTTTCTCATTTCTTCATCTTCTCGGTTTTTCGTTCGTTCTCCCATTTTCGTACATTCTCTTATTTTTATTTTCTCGTGTGGTAGTCGAATTTATTAATTTATTGAGTTTGGTAAAAAGTCCATGGGATTGTTAAAAAGATCAAATGTGTTGATGAATTGCTTTTCCAACAAATAACAAGAATTATTTTTTATAAGGAAAAATTTCAAATCAAATTCTATACTACTCAAAATCATCAATAAACAACAAAGTCAAGAGGTTCAAATCAAAGCAATACATTCTTAAAAAGTAGTCGGTACGGTGTTGGATTGGGACATGCTCACTGAGGTTGTCGGTACGGTGTGTTGGATGGGTTGAATTGTTGATAAGCCGGGTATTCACTCTCTTGAAAATGGCTTTGTTGCACATGCCACTCATATTGTTGTCTTTGCATGTCAAGTGCAATTTGAGAATTGTAAGCTTGACGATGCACATACTTTTCTAGGTTGGCAACACGCGCATCCAAAACGTTTCTCCAATCCAACCAATCGTTCCACCCCCCTTGATACTGAGGTGGATGGTGTGGTTGCTGTGAAGTTCCGGCTTGATCGTATGAGGGCAGTTGTGCTTCCCCCATCATTTCATCCACCTGTAGTTGTTCAATATGAAGGTCCATAGGCTCTGTTCGGGCATCCGTAGTTCTTCTCCTCCTTTTCCTCCGTTCCTCCTCATTCTTCAATTCATTCTCACTCTCCTCGATTGCTTCTATGTGAACCGAGCCATTCAGTAAATATTATGGACCTTCCCTCCAGCAACATTGGTGAGGCGAGAATTGGGCAGTGCAAACCTCTTTTTATCTGATAAAATCAAATAGAACTTTCTGGTGCCGGGATGTAATAGGCACATCTTCATGTTACAAAGCAATTCGAGGTTTATAGTGGTCTCGCCTGGTGTCTCTTCCATCCCTTCCAAGTTCACCCCGTAGTGTCGAGCAACAGGAGTGATCAAACCTCCAATATGATTAGCTACCTGATTTTTTGTTCGGACAAACTGTCTTAAGAGCATTGGTGCTTTGAACTTCTTACCTTTCACCAAGCATCATAGTATGAACAGCTCATCCAAGGTGACCACCTCAGGCTCAGGTTTAGCCAAAATTATACTGGAGATGAACCTCTGAAAATATCAGATGATCGGGCTTCCAATACTCGATGCTTTCGATCTACTAGGGTTGTAGACCGATGGCTTATCTGGAAAAGGCTCTGTTATTTCCTTCCAAAAAGTCATTGCGTTGAACTCAGGAAAATTGAACCTGTCATCCAATAGATTCGAGTACTTATTCTTGGGAAATCCATAAATCTGATTGAGCTCTTCGGTCGAAAGATGGTGGCACTCGTTTCCCACATAAAATATCATGGATTCCGGCACCGTTTCATTCTATCCTACCTGAAGTTGTGAGAAGAACTCAAGGACTAGAGGCTCATACGTCTTCTTATGCATGGCAAAGAATTTGCTCCACCCGATATTCTTGTACAATTTTTTCAAATCCTCATATATGCCCATTTTCTTCATTCATTCTACATCGGCGAAATGAGTGGCTCGCCTTTTCTTCCTTTGGACTTCAAACCATCTTTCACTTTCATTCTCCCAATTAGCAAACTGTATTCCGTAGGCATCCGGCATGGTGGATAGAATTCTTTCGTACTCCTCTTGTTGTTCTTCGATGGTGTGTTGACTCAATTCGAAGGTAGTATTGAACAAATCCATACTATGATCCATTGTTGGTACCTAGATGATATGGAATTAATACTACATTCATGTCAACAAGTTCAAAAGTCATATAATACAATATTCATTCTTAATTACATCTCAAGCAATTTCATCATTCAACTTTGAAATTCATGGGATATTAAGATCATTTGATCATTGTTCTAGACAAAATCATGCCACATTCCCAATTTATATGATGCATACCAAGTGTTCGATAAAAAACTTCAACGAAAACTTACAAAAAAACATAACTTGTTTCATGCCATAATACTCCAAATTAGTCCCTCATCAATATATTCAAACAACAACCTCAATGTTAAATGAAAACATACCTAAATAGAAGATAATATCATGCATACCAAGTGTTCGATAAAAAACTTCAATGAAAAATTGCAAGAAAACATAGCAAGTTTCATGTCAAAATACTCCAAGTAAGTCCATCATCAACATATTTAATCAACAAAAGCAATGGTAAATGAAAACATACCTTAAGAGTGGAAAAATGAAAATTGTTGTTCTTGCTTGAATCCTTCAAATCTTCACCACTTTTTTGGGAAATTGGAACAATTTTTTGTTTAAAATGATTTCAACGGAAAAATTGAGTTGTATGATGATAATATTTTGAATTGAAGAGAAGAAATTGGAAGAGGCTAGGGTTTGGAAGAGAATGAATGAGAGAAAAGGAGAAGAAAATGGGTTCAAAAAGGCTCCGTGGCTACGCACTCAGTCGGGCCACTCGGTTGGGCACTTCACTCGGCCGGCCGAGTGCAAAGAATTCCTGAAACCTTCGCACTCGATCTGCTCGGTTGTTCCACTCGGTCTGGCACTTCACTCGATCGGCCAAGTGCGAAGAAATTCCTGAAACCTTCGCACTCAGTCTGCTCGGTTGTGCCACTCGGTCTGGCACTTCACTCGGCCGGCCGAGTGCGAAAGAATTCCTGAAACCTTCGCACTCGGTCAGCTCGGTTGTGCCACTCGGTCTGGCACGACATTCGGCTGGCCGAGTAGGGATCAGTCTTTGTAATTTTTTATTTTAATTTTTTTAATCTTAGCTTTTAAAACTATAAAATTTTATAATAATAATAATAATAATAATAATAATAATAATAATAATAATAATAATAATAATAATAATAGTAATAAATGAGCATCATCACTGAGTAATTGAACGTTTAATTACATAGAGAACAAATTAAGTAATGGAACGTTTAATTACATAGAGAAAATATTTATAATCATAATATGATCCTGTAAAACAACGACGTCTTGTTTTTTTCCTTTTGCCTCTACCTCGATCTTCTTGTGGATCAGGTTCGTCATCTGATTCATTATCATCTGTCGTAATATTCAAACTAAAAGTTGGACGACCCGATGATGATGATGATGCAGTCCTCGAAGTCACATGATCATGCATTTCATTTGAAGTTGTGCCAGCTTGAGGATATGAAATCGGGGATGAATTGAACTGTGGCCGAAAACTTCCATAAGTGCATGATGGTGGAGGCGGAGATGTATAATGCCCGGACTCTAAGAGAGAAGTGAACGACTGACCATGTGCCGTAAAATCCCAATTAGGAGTGGCGAAAGGAAGTTGAAATTCTTGTGGGGGCACATAACTGTCAGTCTGCATGTCCATACTAGTAGACACAAAAGGTTATGGGCTATTGTGCGACGTATGTTGTGGTTCAGGATCATGTTGCGGTTCAGGCAAATACTGTGAGTGATGGCATTGGAATGATGGTCGACGATCATGAAAGTGAGCTCTAGCCTGTGCGTATATGTCTTCTACTGATCGTTTGAAGGGCTCCCTAAGATACGGTTGCTCGTCTATGACAAGTTTAGACAAATTTTCCCATAAACCTTCCTGTAGTTAATTGACAATACAAAATATAAACATGAAATACATAAATGCATAATAGAAGTTTGAATACCAAAATACAGCCACATGCTAAAACTTCTATAGATGCATTTGATTGCGGTTGGTACCCCACATACATATTTAACCCTGGAGTTATTAGACGTCGTGTTATTCTTTCATACCAGCTGATATAACCATGGTCGACGTCTGACTCATTCCAACCAATAACAAGAGCGAAGAAAATATGATCATTTCTGTTAAGCCACCATTCTACAAATGAAGCATGAGTTTCAGCCCAATTTGTAGTGGAGCGCCCTCTACGGCATATATTATGCAATGTATCGTGCACATCAGTAATGCCTTGTGGAATTTGTTGTCTCATCCCAAACTGTCTCAATATCCGATCGGGGTAATATAAATCAACAATTGAATAATGAATCATAGGGCATCTTGACATCCACATATTGGTGACTCTGATAATTCCAAGGTCAATATATGCCCTCATAGCAGTTGGGTATGGGTCGTAAGATTGCCAATTGAACTGCATAAATATAAAGTTAATTAAAATTTAATAGAAAAATAGCATAATCTTGACAATTAGATATCATACCTCTTGTGCAGTTTGCCTATCTAAACTCTCCCGAATCGCCCTTAGGTTGTTTGTCAAACTAGTTGTAAACTTGTTGTATTGTAACCACTCAGCACCATACGGTGCAACAGGAAGAACTCCATCCACACCAACAATTGTCGCTGTATTAAGGAGTCTACCTCCCGACATTTGCGGCGTGAGAAAAGTAATTCTTCACCAAGCCCATATCTATTATGAAACAATAATATGTAAAATGATTTTCACATTTTTATATAACATATTTAAATTTAACAATATAGAGACATATTTACCTGCAGTAGTTGCATGGGCCCACCAATTTGCGTACGACCTATATGTGCTGCATTGCACAGCTGATGGTACAAATAACCTACTACCGCTGAACCCCAACTTAAATTATAGCATTCATCAATATCTTCTAGCTGATTCAAATATACCAATGACCCCATATTCCCATAAGTATCTGGGCACATTATGGATCCTAACAAAATCAAGGCACATCCACGTGCATATTGAACAACATGTTGTTGTGGGCTGTTATCGGTAACAGGGTGCATGCTTAGGTGTGTACCTAATGCTAACAGTGAAAATCTTGACCCTTTTAAGTCTTCTGCATTAGGGTCTCATCCCAGAAGCACCTGACAACATGTAGTCCAATATGACCTTCCGGTTGAATTATGTGAACTTATAACGGCCCCACCTTCAATTGGCAGGCCTCAAATAAATGCGACATCTTGTAATGTCACGGTCGCCTCTCCAACTCTAAAATGAAATGTATGAGTTTCGGGCCTCCACCTCTCAACCAGTGCAGTGATTAATGATTTATTAATTGTATAATCATCACATCTGTAAACACCATAGAATCCCATACGATACAATATGGATATGACTCGGTAATGCAACTTCTGTGTACGTCTGAGTATTTCCCTGCCAGCATCATTTGGGTCATCCTCATAAGGATCATGGTCATCAAGTCTCCAAAAGATACCACTTCCGTGTCTATACTTTAATTTTTGGTCAACTTCTCCAGCAAATACATTCTCAGATCGGTGTAGATGTTGTTCCCTTAAAATCCCACCACTAATAGGGCCATATTCTCCGAAGTGCTCCATACTGCAATAAGATTAAATCTATTAGAAGAACTAAAAATAATTGAAATTGAAAATGGAAAAAAGTAATTAAAAATTGAAATTGTATAAATTTATAAAAACAGTGAAAACTAATAAGTGTTAATTCAAACTTGAATACACATTATCCGCATACATATCAAAAATTGATTACATCTAAAACAAACAACATTACAACATTCTATACACAACAATCTCATCTATGGTCATATGAAGTTCCTGTCTGGAAAGCAGCTTGATCTTGTGCACGATATTGTTTCCTAGTGCGTGTTTGTGCCCAATCCATTTCATTTTTAATTCTCGTCATTTTGCCTCTTCCTTTATGCCTCTTCTCGCGCAATGCCAAATTAAAACACAGTTGGAAGGAAGCCTCATCCCAATAATATTCATCAGGCAATGCCTCAAACTTACCACTATAGGTGTCCACATACGTACTTGTATTGAAAAATGAGTTCATGTAAATCATCGGATTGACTCCAAAATATCAACAAGTTTGCATTACATGTGAACATGGTATGCCGTTTTGCTTCCAGTCTCCACAGCTACACTCTCTTAGCATCAACTTGACAATGTGGGCATAGCATCTCGTTGTTCCTGGCACAAATATTTTCACTGAAGTTGTTTGATCAGTAAAATCAACCTTATAGACTTGATGTTCCATTGCCTTCCGTTGTCGTTGATCATACTTCTTGTATACCTCATCAGGCCATGGTTGGTTCCTTTGTTGCATTTCACAACCCAATGTCAATCGGTCAAGAAAATATTTTATCGATCGATAAAATGTAGCCTGCACAATCGTACAGATTGGGAGCCGTCGTGCACCTTTCAACACGCCATTCATGCACTCAGACAGATTTGTTGTCAAAATTCCATTTCTCCAGCCTCCGTCATGTGCAAGAGTCCATTGATCCTTTTCGATTTTCGATAGGTAATCATATGCCCTCTCCTTCAACGCCTTTATTTGATCCATCATATTTTCAAACTCTCTGATTGTGAAAGCTGATCCGGCTTGCCAACACATGTCTTTTAACTTCACATTCTTCACCTTGCTATTCAAATTCGAACAATCATGCCTCAAACAGAAACGATGGACTCCAAGAGGTGGCTAAAAATCTGGAATTCTTTCCACTGCTTTCAAAAGACCGGCGTGTCTATTTGAAATCAGACACATTCCTTCTCTACCGCGAACAATATGTTTCGATATCATACGAAGAAACAATCCAAGAATCAAAACTTTCTTCGTCCACAAGTGCATAAGCCAAAGGTAAAAGATGTTGATTTGCATCCATAGAAACAGCAATTAACATCTTGTGTTTGTATCTAGTGTAAAGATGAGTTCCATCAACACTAATAATTTTACGGCAATGTTGGAACCCATCTATACATGGCTTGAACACCCAAAACACATATTTCAACATTTTTACACCATTTGTCTCTTCGGGCATGTGGCGCCACTCGACAACTATGCCTGGATTCCATTTTTGTAAAGCTCCCAAAAATTTGGGTAGTTTTGAAACTGAGCTCTCCCATGTACCATACTCATTTTCTCTTGCTCGTTTCAAACCATGCAATGCCTTATGATATGAGATTGTATATTGAAATTTATCATACACTTGTTGTTGAACACACTTAATCTCATACCCGAGATCTGTCTGAACCATTCCAGTTAGCAATGCAGCAATCATGTTTTTGCACAAGTTTTGATGGTCAACAGACACCGCGTTCTTTAGGCACGTATGAGGGCCTCCATACTTAGTGATTTCCCACATATCAATCTTTTGTTTATAACCTGCGCACAACCACCAGTTGCAATGTGTAGTCTCACAATTATTTTTGCATTTGACTTTCCATATACGAGGTGTACTTTCCTCTACTCGATATTCACGCCTCTCTATACGAATTGAAAAGTCTTTCACTGTAGACTGCAAATTCTTCTTATCTTTAATACCATGCTTTTTGTGAACACTCCTTCAGTAGCATCATAATATCTAAATTTTTTCGGAAGATCAAATGAGTCCACAAGCATTTCATGTGACAATGCATTGAAGAACGGGATATTCGGATGCATGGAATATCTCTGAGCACTTGATGGAAATGGTGGTTGTTGATTGGATGGTGATCTCTCTTGATTTGGGCAATACATAGTTTGAATATCACCAATATCTACCCCACCTTCATCTGATTCACTGGACAACTCGTCTTCGTCAGGTTTAGAGTCTTCTAGTTCATTCACACCAAAAGTGTCAATCAATGGATCATGTGGTTGATCCTCTGTGTGAGCATTTTCTCTTTCAGTTGGAATACTCTCATTATTAGACCTTGAGGTTCCACCAGTATTCTCTTGCCTGACGAGTGCTGAATTATTAATGTCATCACCTCTTAAGTAAGAAGCATATTGATAATACTCATTGCTTGGGAGAATATCTGGAAGAGCATTATCTTGCAGTTTCTCCGGATCAATATGAAATTCTACATATTGATTATCCGCATCCGGTGCAAAGAAAAACCATAGATTATCATCGTTGTTGATTGGTATACGATGATATCTGTTGTTTGCATATAGTGAAGCGGATATGTTGAATTTATATTCATTGCTATCGATCCTTGTCAGTTCAAAGAATTTTGATACCAGGCTAGAATATCCGATGTCGCGAGATACATTTGTTGCACAAACAGATGGAACATCGCTACTATCCCCAATATAAACAACAGTACCGACATTGTTTGAAGACTCCATATCTTAAATAATAAAGATGTATTAATGATCTTAAAATATGGAGTTAACTATATTTTTACATGCAAGAGGTATTATTAAGCTATATAATTACACAGTATAATGAAATTAAATTCAACTAATAAATTAGTAAAATTCAAACTTGATATTGAAATAAAGTAATATCTCAATGCAACGACAACAATTTGAGGATCACGATAAATGCACAACAACAGCAACAATTTCCAGAGTTCCTACATCAAATAATGTATAAAAAAAAATATTAACGGCAAATCTATAACAATTTATATAGCAAAAAATTCAACAAAATCTATTACAAATTATACAAATTAACCCGACCGACATACACATACCCAAAACACGGCACACACGCACACATCACACAACCACACACACAAGCACACACACGCACACATCACACACAACACACACACCAACAAACACAAACCACACACACAAGCACACACACGCACACATCACACACAACACACACACCAACAAACACAAGCCACACACAACACACACACCAGCACACACCACAACACACATCACACACACCACAACACACATCACACACATACATTTCATACACCACACACACAACATACAATACAACCACACAACACACACACTCCAGCACACACAAAACACCACACACACACACCATACACACACACAAAACACTACACACACACCACATACACACACAGAAAACACTACACACACACACACCACCCACACACAAAACACCACACACATACAAAACACCACACACACAAAAATTTTGAAAAAAATTACCTCAACAAATTTTGGAGAAACGAAAAAGAAAGAACCGTGAATATTGAAGAAAAATTGAAAGAGAATTGAAGAAAAATTGAAAGAGAATTGAAGAAGAATTGAAGAAGAAGTGAAGAAAGAAATGAGGAAGAGAGAAATGTGTGATGTGGGTGGGTAATAGATATGATAGAGAGAGAAATGAGTGTTGTAGATATATTTGGAAAAAAAAAAAAAAAAAGACGGATTAAGGAATCCAAAACCTTTACGTGACTTGGCCAACCGAGTTAAGTGGTCGACCGAGTGCCATGGCCGAGTTCATTCCTCGAACTCGGTCGGCCGAGTGGCTGGGCCGAATTATAGGTACCACTCGACCGGCCGAGTGACACAACCGAATGGCTGCTTCTTCCTTTTTTTGTGAATAAAAAAAAATTATTTCAAAGTCGTCCATTGCATGGACGACATTACAAAAAAAAAATTTAAGTTGTCGCCCCTCCAGCCGGAGCGACTTTACTTATTTTTTAAATAAATTTATTATATACTATATTTTATTTAAAAAAATTATTTACTATATTTTGTTAATTCTGCCTCTTTTATGCCACTCTAATTAATGACATGACGGTTGAAAAATACATAATGTTAATAGAACGTGTCTAAAATAAAATTGCATCTTTATATACATATATATAGCTAATTTTAAATATTATTATATATTGCTATTTTAAATATTATTATATATTGCTAGACATGCATGACAACGTAAACTTCTTCGATCAACAATTACAGGACATTTTGCTTTTTACTATCGATTATTACATACTAAATTTAAATTTAACTATCAATATACGACATGTATTTATTAAAATAAATCTTATTAAACACAATATTAAATAACGTATCCAAATCGAAATGATAAAACTAACCAAGATTCCAAAATTTGGAAATTTGAAGGAGAAGGGTTCTTTAAGCATATTTAACTTGAAAAAGAAATGAAGAATTCTATTACACTCAAATAATAATTTTATTCTATTACACTTTAATATTACTCCCTTTGTCCTCCAAACATAAGAGTTGTATTTAAAAATAATTTTTAGTATGAAAAAGTAATTTTTGTTTTAAATTAAAGTTCATAATTGTTTACCGGTCAAAATAAAAAGAATATATATTTTTACAAATAAATTATATATAATTACATAAGTCAAACAAATGAATAAAAAAGTCTTATAAATACGAATTTATAATTTGTAAAAATTGTGCATTCGTTAATTTAACTAGAAAATAAAAATTTATACTGTTAAAACATAACTATTATTTTTAGAACGGAGGAAGTATCTAAATTACTACTCCGCATTATTTTTTATAAATAAAAGTGGCACTCAAAAATCAAAGTGATAATTTGAAAGAGGCATCAAGAGCAAAGTGGTACAAAACGATACCTCAAATTATTTATTTATTTAAAAAAAAAAAAAAAAAAAAAGGAATGTCAAAAGGATGATAGTTTGACTTTTTTGGCTTGGAATTGGATAAAAGTCAACCATTATTTTATTTTATTTTTTTCACTTTTGTTGTGCTAATGCAGGAGACTTTTTGGAAAGTATATTAAATTATTAAAAGGAAATGAAAGAGATAAATTTTGTGTTTGCGTCAAGGAATATTCAAATTAAAATCCTAAGAATATCAAATATTTCTCACAATTAAGATATATAATTTTAATTCCGTTTGACATTACTTTATATTTAGTAAAAAGGATTTATGTTTCATTCGTTGTACAATTTTAGGGTTAGAAATTTACTTATTTCACTCTTAACAATTATTAACTTAGAGACTAATTAGTATTCAAAGGATGTAGAGTAACTATAAGAATAATTGGTTATAAAATAAAATAAAAAATGATCTAGAATAACTATACGATTCTTTTTTTGGAACACCTAACGATGCCAAATGAGCTGTTGAACTGATTTCTTTAAATCATAAACAAAGTTCAAAAAAATGGAGGTGCATTGAACATTCCGCCATTGCAAAGATATGCTTTGTGTATGAAATCTACTTTTATTATTTATAATAATTATTATTTTATTCCAAAACATAAACAAGTGAATAATTAATACATATGATGGACAACAGATTAGGTTAAATAATACATGTAAACCAAACACTTGTTTCCAACAAAGCCTGGAATTAAATTAACTAGGGTTTGGTAATACGCACGTACAACTTGCCATATATTAATGGAATTAAAGTTCATCCTCCAATTAAACACCTAATATTACTATAAATGTATTTCTTTCTTTCCATCTTTACATATACGCAAATATATATACACACACATACATACGCGCACGTACATGCGCACCCCTAAAAACAGGTAAGTCTCCAATTCGGTTTTATTTCTTTTATTTTTGTCAAATTTCTACGTAGAATTTGAAAAAACATATAATCACACATGCAGGGTCGGACTTTATATAAGGCGGATCAAACAGTTGACTCCGACCCAAATTTTAATATTTCCATTTGCGCTACAGTTCTTCTTAACTCATCTTACATCAAATATTATTTTTTGTCATTCTTATATAATTACAAAAATATTCTTCTTTTAACGAGTTGGAGATTGAAGACCTAGTTTATATTATTATTTAGTAAGACAATAACATTAGACTATTAAAAGTTAAGGAATAATATGAAGATGATATTAATTGAAGTCGTAAAGTTGATCTATTTGGGATTAATCAAATCACTAAAATTCTTAATTTGTGACATACATCTGGTTTATGTTTTGCGGGCCACAAAATTTATTAGGAATAGTAAAGAGATTAGGGTAAGTTTGCCTAACCTATTTTGAACGAACTCAGAATTAAATATCATTAAATTTGTTGAAGATAAAGTTAAAGAAAAACATGAAGAAGTATATGCTATAATAAAGGCAGTTAAAAAATAAAATATCAAATTTTGCATCGAATATCTTATTATTAAATATTTTGATTTAAATAAAATAGTACGGCATGCAATATTGCATGTCGTTTAAAGGAAAATAAGGATATGTATATAAATATATATATATATATATAAATATATATATATATATATTATGATTAATTTATTTAAAATCCAACCAAAAGAAGGCATCCATAATAAATAGTTGCACACCAAAAGGAAAAAGAAATTGGGCCAAACTAAAAGGAAACAGTTCCCTTGTAAAGTTGCTTTCATTCTTTAATTTTATTGAAAGTGGATTAATTTAGTTTTTTTTTTTTTTTTTTAAATTTAGTTGAAATCCAACTTTTATGTGGAATCTATCTTTAAAAAAAATGTTGATTTGAAGAGCTTTAGGAACGATGCCCCAGTTTAGTGGGGCCACTCAGTATAAAACATTCTTTAATTATGATGTCAAGAGCATTCTAATTTTTTATGTACATATAAATTGATTTTAAAATTATTTATATGCATAAATTAAATAAAATATATATATATATATATATATGTCTTATATGCACAGATCTTAATTTGTGTATTGGGTCAAATCTAACCCAAAAAATGTCAAAATCATGCGGAATATATTTGACCTGCGCAACCTAAATCGTATAAAAAATGTTGAATTTGATGTTTGTTGTGCAGATGTAATTTTCTGCGTACACATGCTTTGAACGTGATATCTTTTAATAAAAAGTAATATTTTTATTAAACTAGTACAAAAAGTATTATATTTTATCAAAAAAAATATTATTTTTACCAAAAAGAAGAACATGTTTAACTAAACATTTTTTATATGGATGTTTACAATATCTTATAATTAGTCTAACTAGTATTTTTTCATAAAATATAATACTTTTTAAATTATTTTAAAAAGTAGAAATGTAATCGAACTGAAAATGTGATAGTTCATCTTGATTTATTTACTATCTAGGTGAACTCGAACTTAAATTATCAAAATTCGTGAGTGTTCTTGAGCCAAGATGAGCTTAATAAATATAAATTAAATAAGTCATAACTAAAAATAAAATACAAAGTCTTTAAATCATAATATCATTCCTAAGTATTTGTATTTTATTCTAATGAAAAAAATTAATTTGAACTTATTCTAAAGTATAAACATTACAAATTGTCCGAAGACTTGGTTGTGAGGGATATGAATTCAACAGATCAATAATATTTCATTCTTCCATTTAATCCAAATATAAATTTATTTATTTTAATCGATGCACATAATACTAGGAGTTGACTAATACATCATTGAATAAAAACTTGTGTTTTAATTCACTTATCACTTCTTCATTCATTTAATTTGATACCTCGTTTGATATTATTAGCTCATTGACAAATTTATTTTATGTTTTTTAAAAGATATGAACATGCTCATTAATGGCATGCAAAATAATAATAATAATAATAATAATAATAATAATAATAATCGAACAACTTGTTTATTTGGTTAATGTGTGTGTAACTGTTTTCGGAGGTTTTATTAATTTGATTTTTCTTATGTTTGTAACAGCTTGTTTATGTTAGTTTATTTAATGTCCACATGTAATAACACAAAAACTCCAAAATATATTACAGAATATGTTCCTAAATATTTATTATCCTTATCAAACTGAGCTTGAATAAATTAACGAGCTTGAACCCACTTCAAACAACCCACAAAATTAACATACTGAAAAGAAATAATTCAAAGCTCGGTTCAGTTCGATTAATCAACAGTCCTGCATTATTGCATATTTTGTTTTAAAAAAAAGAAATATATATATATATATATAGAAAATTAAAAAAGAAAATAATATGTGAATTAAAATGGAATGGTCCAAACTCCGATTCCAAGGAAGGATTTGGTGTTAAAAACGAAGGATTCGTTTGTATGGATTTGGAGTTTTCAAATCATGATTCTTGCCGGGTATTGTGGGTCAGGTCGGCTTTACTTAAGCAACATGCCTACACCCCCCCCCCCCCCGCCCCCCCAAACAATACATACACGTCGCAGGCATTCCTATAATTTACTTTTGGTTATTTAGTTTACTATTATTTTTTTCACCCGATATACAATTTATAATATTTGTAACAATATAATAGTTAGTGCATTATAATTAATAATAATTTAATTATTAAATTTCATAAAAAGTAAGTTGAAACGTAAAATTTATAAGTGTTTGAAATTTAAGATGAAAAAGTAAAATAAAATAAAAAAAGGTCAATCATTTATGCACAATATCACATTCTCACATTCTATCTGCCAATCTCTTTTGTTTCTTTAATTTTATTCAGAATTTATTAATGAAAAAGTAGTTTTGATAAAAAAAAAATGATATTATTGTAAATTTGTCAAAATGTTGTGCTTTTATATAGATATAGATATAGATTTTATCTTTAATGTCCAATGATACATTTTGCTTTTCTCACTAATTTCTGTATTACTTAATTTGTGACATAAATTCTCGATCACATTTTATAACAAAACAGAGAGTACTTTAAAAGTAAAATAATATTTTCCAAGAACAAAAAATTTGAAACATTCCACATTCCTTTTCAAAATAATTGTTATTTCAAAGATTTCACGTTGTTACAAATTAAATATTTTTTAAAAAAAAGAATTATATCATTTTATTCTAACTTTATCTCTACTCGTCAAAATAATAATAATAATAAGAAGAAGAAGAAGAAGAAGAAGAAGAAGAAGAAGAACTCTTTACTTTCCAAATATCTCCTACATTATCATGACTTTATTTAACATACATCTTGTTTAAGGGAAGTTAAGGCAAAATATGATAGTAACGATGATTATTATGAGGTAGAGAGTGATAGTTATTAATTGGGATATAGTTAATTGGCTAGAGATACAGAGATCAAACTTTTATGTTTCCTACTTTCTAACAACAATAGTAATATATATATATATATGTAAACTGACAATTATTTTAAAACGAACGAGTTATTACTTTTTTACCTTTAATGTTTAACTTAAAAAAGAATGACACATATTGTAACGATCACACAAGAAACCTAATACAACTCAAGAATTTATGCACAACTCAAATATACAATTGTTAACCCCAAATCCAAGATGATGGTTAAATTCAGATATAAGGAGGGTTATTAAATGGGGAAGAAATTGTTGAAGAAAATACACAAAATCTTATATCTTTCTTTTCCTACTCTCCTTTTCTTCTTTTAGGAGTCCACACGGTCGAAGTGTGGATTTTCGCATCATTTTCTTCTTCTAGACACTTATATCTGCATGAAAGGCTATTTTATTATATTGAGTCTGTACAAAAATTATATTGTTTTAATTCACAATGACATACTGTATCTATATATGTGCATGTGTGTTTATTTCGTCGAACATCTCCAAAGAGTGGCCAGGTCAGTATTGTTTGTTTTTTTATCCCTCTTGGTGTAGCTCCAAATCACACACAAAAATAGCAATCTTAGGGCCACCCACAAAATCTTCTTGCCAACTTGTTTGTTCCCTCCAAAGGTTTTCTTGTTCTTGTCTTTGTTTACTTTAATTGCACACAGACACACACACACACACACACACATATATATATATATGCATTTTTGGGGGCAGTCCTGTCTTGAAATTTATATAAATCTAATTGGTTGTATAATGCAAAATTGTTAGGCTTTTTTTATGTTACTTGAGATATCATAATAAATTCTTTCATCTAAAAGGAGGAGAATATGCTTGTATTATCTTTTATAGTTGGCCACATCATTGTTATATCTATATGTGTGTGTGTGTGTGTGGTGCCCTTAGAGGAGATGTAGGGGCAAATGGATGTCCTTAACGAACCCAATTAGGGCACTTTATATGTTCCACCAAATCCAGTATCATTTTTGCTTTGCTGTATCATGTATGGATTATTTATATAAAAATTCAAACTTTGAGCTTCAAATAATTTCTACAATCAATAAATATAAAGGTTTATCCTAAAAGAACTCTAGAACGCAAAATTACCATAATTTATCATTTTATCAACAAAACATATAGATGTTAACATTATACAACTGTCCTACAATTAATTTTATCAAGGGAGATTATATCTCCTTTTGAAAGAAAAAAAAAAAAGGCAAATTTAATATTTCAGATTCACTTAAACTTTATGCGAAGAAATGTTGTTTAAATTGATGTAATTTAACAAATTATGGTAAATTTGGAGATTTTAAAATTGTGGTATAAATTCTAAGACCTTTGGATAATAGTCATGTGGCTTTTTTGGGGCCAAAGCTTGGCTTTTCAGCATGACTTCGATAAAGCTTCATTCTGAATCACTAGAGCGATCTCTGTTTTGAAAGTTCATTTTCATTATGGTAATGCAATGCATGAGGTGGAAATCAGGCTGTTTCCGATGATGGGGTTTTGATTTAATTTGTTGAAATTGTCATCACTTAAACTAGCTATGAGTAATTAATTTAGTTTGTAGGAGTTATTCAGAACAAGAAAATATTAACAAAGGTTCGAAATATTGGAAATGCTAAATCAAATATTCGTAAGCAACTACGACTAGAAATGTCCAAAATGTTACAAGAGATCCTCTGTTTCAATTAATATATTGTCTCATTTTTTAGGAAGAACAAAATAACTAGTGAGGTTTAAACGGAAAATGAAACATAATTTAAAACAGACAGAACATAACTATTGAAAAATTGGGGTATCATAGAACAGGCAGCATTACCTTTGAAGTATCCAAAATTATAACTGTATTTTAGTGCACAATACAATTATGGAAGTCAGGAAAATCTACATCTCTATTGGTAATCATAATTTAACAAATTGAACATCTTAACAGTGACTCATGATGCTTCCCAAGGAATTCAGCTAAAGCCACTGCCCCATATATGATTTACAAGATCTTCCATTTTCGCTCGACTGCAGTGGTAATCATCGATATGCAGTATGCAGCACTCAGTGGATATTCAGAAACTGCATAACGAAATAAACACCAATGGTAAACATGAGAGAGAGAGAGAGAGAGAGAGAGAGAGAGAGAGAGAGAGAGAGAGAGAGACCAAATAATAAGGTAATATGAAATAAAAGGCTGAAGTTGAGGACTATAAAATTTTGATTTACATTGGCTACATTACTATAATGCATGCACGAAAGTGACATCGCTTTGCCAACAAAATTTGATGAGTAACTCCAACAACAAAGATAAAAATATGTGAGGGAAATCACCTTACTAATTTACTAATTAATTTTATGCGGGTGAACAAGGGAAACTCATACGTTCACACCAAATTTTGAAAAGTTGGATAATATCCTAACGCTGTTCAGTGATGAAAGAAACGAACAGTAGTTAAATAAATGCTTAGAACACAAAAATATAAGCACAAATTACAATGCTGAATTGAGTTGTACTTTTAATTGGATGCTAAGGAAAGAACAAAAGAAAATTGCTTACTTGATATATAGTCTTCAACATACTCTTCATCAATTTTCCCATGGGACATTGCCCCAACCTATCAATAGATCATACCAAGATGTTGACAAATTTAGCAAAATGAATAATATTCCCCCCAAAAAAAAAGAATGTATAGAGGCACACTAGAGCATACCACAAAAACTAGATCCAATTCATTGTTGACAGTGCCAACATAGTTGAATATATCAATCAACTTCTCTGAACTGTGTGAGAAACCTGACGCCCATTAAAAGAATTGAATAACTTAATACAGCAATAAATTAAACATTAAATCCACTAATCAATATCAAATATCTGGTTCACCTATTTTACGACTATTGATGGGCAAATATTGTGTAACAGGGTTCTTGATGACACGCAGAAGTTTTTCACCCTTACCAGCTGCAGTAATATGCAGCTTTTGCAGCAATTGTACTGCAAACAATTGTAAAAGATGATTAGAAGAATCAAATGCGAATAACATAAATCTTTTGATAGAAATTTACAAAAATAATCATGCATGCTCACCCATGAGACCAGCAAACCTCTTATATGTCCTTGGCATACGAGCATGAGGTTTGATGTCCAAAAGAAGGCCTTGTTGTGTCCTCACATATAAGGCTTTCAATCTCCCACTTTTGTTCACACGGCTGTCTAAAATTGTTTGAATTGCCTACAAAAGTGTGAAATTGTCGAGCACATGTACGTTAGAGCCAGAAAGTATAATATCCCTCAACCCGAGAACTCATACCAATCAGCGAAGGATTAAAAGGTAATGCAGGTATGTTTTTGGAACAAGAAAGGAATCTTTAGTAGTCTCACAACAAGATTTCACGGTCCAAAACAGTGAATATTTACAAATCAAATCTGTTGTATAATTTTACCTCATTCTTAGAAAATAAGAGAAACCCATTGGTCCAACCTTGGTTAGATACAAAGTCTTGACTCTTGACAAGCTCACCAACTCATATGCAATCTCCACAAAAATTTACATCCAGATTTGTGATTCCCATAATTCTTCGCAGATAAGTTAACTTTTATCCTTGACCAATCTAAATACTGAGGTGCACAACTGAACAAGTTAAAGAAAAGAAAATTACTAAAATCCAACATTTTTCGCAACTTGGCTTAAACAAGTGTAAGTGTAGGCTCACAAGGGAAGGAACTTAATGCTTTACATACTGCCCACTCATAATTTCAGTTGTAAAGACTATTAATATGACACCTGAGCTACAAGAGATCAGTGGCATTGTTACATATAAATGTGCTCGTTAGAACACAACCAATGGTTCAAAACTATAACTTGTAAAGGGAACCAAGTCAAGCTAGAACTCCTATTCTTGAGGATTATCTAAACGAGAAAGGTCACTTAACAACAAAGAAATATCATGAAATTAGCACCATAAAGGTTCCAAATCTATCATTTCCAGAGGATATACAGATTTATTTCAATCATTCAGGCATCACATTTTTTCCAAGTAGCTAAACCTTAACAGGCAATATAAATATTACAATATATATATATATATAAATCATGCCCGTTTTGACCGATGGCTCACACCTGGAAAGCAATGTCAGGCCGATAATCTGCAGGGTTACGCTTATTCCTCACCAAATAATTGGCATGCTCATCCGAACTCAAAAGCTGATAGGTCTGGAAAAGGAGGAAAACACGATCATATTAATCAATGACTTAAATTATCTGAACAAATACACAAAAGAACAGGTCCATCTCTCTCTCTCTCTCTCTCACAAACTCACCTTCCCAACTTTTGCGATTTCTAAAGACGCCTTTTCAAGAATAAAGATAACACCGGATTTGTTTTTCCCCGTATCCACGGTAACAATCGGAATTCCAGGCATATCATCAACTACTGGCTCCAATTTCTCCTCCATATCGGACTCTGAGCCTTCCGTTTTAGCTTTTTTTGACGGCTGCGGCATAACTTCCTCAACCAATTGCTCCGATTCTTCTACTTTGTCGTACTTCTCTTCTTTCTTCTTCCTTTTCTGCCCTTTCATTTTGTATGCCCGCCCCATCTTCCCCTAATTCAGCTATAATGCTAACAATTACACAATGAATAATCAATTAAAGAAAAAAGCAATAACTTCTACATAATACGCCATGAACAAGCAGTAACTATTACAAATGGACGAAAATTGCTGATAAACAAATAACCCAAGATGAATTCTATAGAGAACCCAATAGCAACCAGAAAATCATTAACAAACAGTGAACTATTCAAGAATGTAAATGCTTACCGAGTATGCTGCAGATTTAGGAAAAATTAAACCCCGTCTCTAGTAGCTCACTGAAACGAGGGAAAGACGAATTAGGGTTTTAGAAGCTCTAAAAATTTTGAACGGTAAGAGAGGTTTGGGAACACATTCAATGGGCTCCATCAGGCCCAATTTCCCGATGGGTATATAAATATTTGAGTCCAATTGGCCCAAACAGTTTAAGAGAATTTAACTATGTTAGCAACTTGACCATTTAAGATGAAGCTCGGATATTTAAGATGCATGTGCATATATTTTTTTTTATTAATTATTTATATTAATAATAAAAACATTTGTTATTTTTATTTGTGTATTTTGTGCTTACAAAAAGTTTGTTTTTGTATTATTTTTATTGTCACAAATATAGTTCAATTTACATATTATTTTAGTAAAACATAATCATTAGTTTGATAAGTCAGTAAATTCCTATTTATAGATAAATCTGGATTCCTTTGATGTTTTCTTAAAAGGGTAATAGTTGGCAATGTGTGATAAACAAGGTTTATACATATATTTTTTGTTAATTTGAGATAAATTTAATGTTCAAAATTGCTATAATAATCTTGTTTTTTTATGCATCTTTGTTTGTAAAAAAATTATATTATTATTATATAATAATTATCATATTATAAATCATGTAATGCATGAAAGAAATACTATTTAATCCTAATAGCACTAAATACACCTATGGCCTAATGTATTGATCACGCCAATAGAAATATATATAAATATGATATCCATTATAAAATATGATGAATCATTCAAATATTTAACAAGTAAGGCTTACCTTCAAATTAGTGATAATAATAATGAGTGGATCTCTTGTGTATCGGGTGCATAATGTGCAACCTTGTGAGTATTACTTTTTAGATAAGTCAATAATACATTATAGCTAAACAAAAAATATTGTGAAAAAACTAACATTAATATTTTTTAAATGAACAAGTAATACCTTTTAAAGATAGAAATTGATGTATTATATTAATAATATTTTTTAGTTAAATAATTAATACTCTTATATCGAATTATACGATACACCCAAGTTTCCTTCTATATATATGAAATTATACTTGAAATTGATTTGAGTGAAAATTTATGATTTATAATTTCTTATATCTACTGCATACGGCAAAGGCTATTTGATATTTGATTTTATATGCATAGATAATTTTAAATTATACAAAGAAAATTAAACACACAAAAATTATATTTAAAAAATACGATATTGTAACTTCTTTTTTTTTATCATGTAAAAAATAATCTACAAATACATGTAAGTCATACACAATATTTATTAAATTTCTTCATTGCATTTTATATTTCATAATTATTTTGTTTGTATTATGATCTCTTACATTATTATATAATTATATATTTTAATTTTTTTATTTCACAATCTTTTATAATAATAATATAAATTTATAATATACTATTAATATAATAAAATATATTGTATTTAATGCATCATCTGTATATTATTATTTAAGAACTACTGCCTTAGACACGTTCAAACACGAGGGGCAGCCCATGAACCAAGGCTATTAGGCCCACTACCCATTTTAAGGAATATAAAACATTAAATAATGGATCGAGTATTGGCAAATCATTTTATATATGGGCCAGCCCCTTTTCTCTCTTTGTATTAACCCATTGTACTCTTCCTAATCTTAAGATTTTATTTTCTTTCAAAATAGTATGTTCTTCCACTTCCACGAACATATTATTATAATATAATATTATTAAAATCTAAAAATATATAAAATTAATATTTTTTAAAATATATATAATTATATTCAATAATTTATATATATATATATCATGATAATAATAAGGATATATATATTATATATAAAATAATATGTGAACATTAATTAATTTTATTTATAAAATACAATTATCAAATTACTAAATAAGTATTTTCTTTTGAAATCAATAAAATTGAATAAAATTTGGTATACAATGTGAACATTTTTTTATTATTACATATAGTATTGGATCTGTTATAAATTCATAATTAATTAAATCAAATAATTATGAAGATATATGAATTTTTTTATTAGTTTTGATAAAACTAGTAACACTACCAATATTAAAAAAAATATATAAAAAAATTAAAATGAATGCTTATTAGTTAGCAATATAAGATATTTCCAAAAAATTGTTTTTTCATTTGTAGAAATAACAATGGGCAGGAAAAATGATAATAGTCTTTCTATTTGTAGAAAGAAAAATAGGCCGAAAAAATAATAATAGTCTTTCCATTTGTAGAAATAACAATGGGCAGGAAAAATGATAATAACAAATATAAAAACAATCAATTTACTATTATATATATATATATATATATATATATTTGATATATGCTGTGAAATTTAAGTTTTTCTGTAAGAAAAGAAGAAAATAAAATCATATATACATTTATATTTATCATTGTTGCATTTACTTGATGAAAACTAAGAGCTTAAGTGTTTTTTATTAGTTGAAAATTCAATATTAAGATAGAATCTATTAAGGCGATCATCCCCAGTAATACACATATATACTTATATATAGCAGCATAAGATGAGACTATGATTGTGAGACCTATATATCATTTTGATGATTTATATATTTGTAATGTTCAAATATTTGATCTAAATTAAAGATTTAGACTGCCCAACTTATTTTAATATAATTAAGAAATATGTCAAAATAATTAACTAAGCTACTGTGGTAGAGGTGGCTGCAGGTTGCAGGTATAACTAATCTCTTAATACACACACTGTAGATTATATGGATAGATTAATGGTGGCTACGAAAAGTTAACAGTCCCAATTCAATGTTTCCAAATAAGTGTTCTTTTTTTTTTTAGTAATAGAGATTAAGACCATGATAGGGAAAATGGATAACACAATCTTGAAATTAATTATAGAGACTTCTTTGAAATGGTTGCACGTTGTCAAATAGTTGTATGTCTGGTACGATTTAAAGTATTACTTATTTAATTATAAATAATATTTGTTTAACTATAAAGTATCATTTGTTATTTAAAGTGTATTACTTCTAATTAGTTACTTTAAAAAATAATTGATATTTTATAGTTAAACAAGCAATACTTTAAATCGTGTCACACATGCAATCATTTCACAGGAGACTCACTCATTATGGGGTAACAAAGATGATTAATTTAAAAGTAAATTTCTTTTGTTTGGTTTGCGACTAAGATGGAAGTCTACAGGAACGAAGGATATGAGAATGAATATTAGATTTGTGATGTAAATTTCATTGATTGTTTGGATTTATGTAAGGGAAAGGTACAAATTAGACCTTGAATTAGTACCTCATGTTCAAATTGGACCATAAATTATTTTCTTTACAAATAGAAACTATAACTTTTAAAATAAGTCAAATAGGCCCTGAACTTTTAAAATAAGTTAAATAAGCTCCTAAAATTTAAGTATATGACAAATAGGACCCTCTTAACTATTAAATTAACTAAACAAATTTTAAAAACATTAAATAAATTCAAAAAATCAGTAAATTAAATAATAAATATACTTAAATAAATTAATAAAGTAAAATTCAGTAATAATTTAAATATAAAAAAGGATTTGAAATGTGCACATTTGTTATGATTTTTACATATTCTATTTTTATTATATTTAAATCTTTTAAGGTCTTTTGATATTTTTATGAATTAAATAACTTTTATTTTATTATTTTATTTTTAAATATTTTATTATTTTATTTTTAAATATTTTATTATTTTTGAAAAAAAATTTGTCTAAATATTTTTTAGATTTATTTTGTTATTTTAATTTATTGAAATGTTCTATTTATTTGAAAATAAGAAGTTCAGAGACTTATTTGACCCATTTTAAAAGTTAAAGGTCCTATTTGTATCAAAAAATAGTTGAGACTTTAATTTGAACATGAGGTATTAATTCAGGGGTTAATTTTTACATTTTTCCTTTATTTAAAATTGAAATTTATCACATTTATTTTGAGCTTTTTTTATTAAAAAAGGGAAATATGAAATCACTCTAATTAAATTAATGGATCTACTAATTATTGGAAATTGAATTAGGTTATTCTAAAGATTAGAAAATACGATCCCCAAACGAAAGATTAAGAATATTAGGAGCTTAAAGTATCTTGTTGTCATTGTTGATGAGAGATTGTAATAATCATACATTTTATAGTTTTTTTAATTTTTATTTTGAGACATTTTAAATACATGAATATTCTCTAGCAAAGAGAGGGAAAAAAATTATATGACATTTAGGCTAGTTAGTATTTTTGATATGATATTTGATTAAAGGATAAAGAGAATGCACCGAAGGATCTATCCAACTTTATGTGGGGTTAAAATTAAATAAAATAATTTCATACTTGATTTGAGATTGTTTGTTAAAAGGTTGTTTGAACTATTCTTGATAATGATATTAAATAAATTTGAACACATTAGTACATTTAATAAAATGTAAATCTTAATTCGAATTCGAGCTTGTTAAGTAAAATTTGTTAAAATAAATATAACAATATCAAATATTTTTTTTTCTGTACTATTATTCCATAATTTTAATATTAGTCCCAACTATTAACAGTTGATTTATTGTTTGTTAGTTGATTAAGCTAATTCGTTAATAAACATTTTTAATCCATCAGTTTAGGTAAGTGTTAGTTGCATGACTAAAATAAAATGATGGAATCAAATATGCGAAAAAACAAAAATTAAAATGATTATAATCAAAAAAAAAAAAAAAACTAATAAAGTATGAGATTGAAGACAATAAACTCCAACAATCTTTAAAGTGTGATATGTTAATTTCATTTGTTATTAAGTCTAATATGCATTTTGTGATATTGTAGCTTAATGCTATGTTAGGATATAATTTTTTTTATTCTATAATCATTTTATTTATATATTTTGGATTTGAAAAAATAAATAATATTACATTTTAAATTAATGAAGATCTATGTCAACTAAAAAAAACACTCTAGAAGACAATGATCTTAGGTACGATGAATCCACCCCAAAACTTTGAGATTACACAGATGCTGACGTGTCACTTTGACATAATCAACACTCAAACACTAACCACCCCCACCATTGCCCATCTAAAAACAAAAACACAAAAACAATTTTCTAACAAACAACCATTTAGTAATTACAATTAATGAATTATATATATATAATAGTTTTATATAATTTAGGTATATAAATTTTGTCAAACTAATTTTAATTCAATATATCTAATTATAATTTTACAAATATGATTTTCTCTTTTTTGGAATAGTGAAGGTCTCAAAATATTTAGTTTTTATTAATATTTTATGAAATCTCGATTAGGAAACTGATTTTGTTGATCATATATAATCAACCTTTTCAAAATTTAATCGATTCTTTTGTCATTTCACATTCAAGAATTTTGAGATTCAAGAAAAGCTTAATTTGATGTTTGGTTTTTTATGTTAGGGGAAGAGATCTCCTATTTTAAAATTATGTTTCATCCTCTATTCAAGTCGTTGAATCATCGTTATATGCATTTTTAAAATATACTTTATTTATTCAAAGTGTCAGGTGAAATTTCATAATATTGATCGAATGGTTAAAATAGTAGATAACATAAAATTGAAATAAATTATCTAATATATGGACCGATGAGATTTCCTTTTTCACATTTTACTTGTATCGTCCCTTTTTAAAAGTAATTTTTGTAGTACTTGACTTCACAGTAGATCATCTAACTTTAATTTATATTATAACTTCATATAGTCATGTGTTTATTAATGATGTCATTCTGTATGCTTAAAGTACATTCATGAAATATAATTTGTTCCTATAAGTTGTATAACTATTAAAGCTAGTATTTCACAATTAAGCTGAATTAGTATAGGGTTATGTGTTTGGTTTTCAATAACCCAACCATCTCAAGGTAATAAATTAATGTAGAAAAATTGTCCATCTATTGGACTAAATAGTCCAAAATGCCCTTTTCCCGTTGCCCTTCTTAGTCACCATACACTCCTCCATTCCCTAAGCCATTGTCATCCCCACCCCCCACTCCCCGGAACTCTCAGTTCTCTCTCTCTCTTTCTCTCACACACACACCCCCCCCCCCCCCTAAGATATACATACATGCAGGCATGTATATCAATATGTATGCATGAAGCTCGTATAACTGCACTACATATAATCAATAATGGATGAAGATGATGATGTACAAGATTGAAGAAAATCTGTCACGTGAAGTAGAAAGTGATGATACTGACAGGCAGCCATTGAAGAACTTGATGGTCCGGTATTTCAGCTTCATAGGGATAGTTTTGATGGTCCTAATAACGGTATCCCTCTTGTTTCTACCTCTCATTCTTCCGCCGCTCCCGCCGCCGCCGCTGATCCTCCTCCTAGTCCCCGTCGCTATCATGGCGGTCCTCGTTTTCTTGGCCTTCATGCCGCCACGGCTTCCCGGTGTTGCTCTCTGTTCCATCTGAAGAATAAATGGGTTTACAGTACGTATATAACCAGTAGACACATGTTTGTATATATATTTGGAAACTATAACATTGTATGAGAAAAAAGAAAACAAAAAAAAGCTTGAAATTTTTTTGGAGTTTTTTTATGTCTATTAATTTTAGCTCTTTTCAACACTCGATTTATAATTTTATGACTTTTTTATAATAGTTTTTAATTTTTAATTTTAATTAATTAAACATAATTTCACTAAAATTTAAACCACTAAAATTTCTGCAAACTTGGACAATACTAACTTTTTGATGTTATTGCAAAATTCGTTCAATTAAAACTTATATATTGGATAGTGTTAAAGTTAAATGGATATAAAATAAATCTTTTTTTTATATATAATAGATGATTTAATTTAAGATTAAGCTTTCTTCTTTTTATATAATATTTAATAAAATATTCTTGAATGATTTACATCACCAGTTAGAGGGATCACTTTTATTTTAATAAATAATTATGTGGCAGGTGCATTGTATGTAACATTTATACTATGTTCTTTGCTCCATTGTTGTAATAAATTATTCAATTAATTGCAGTAATTTAGTAGATGGCGTTTTCATGTGTGTCCAGGCCTAATTCGTCCGGTCAGTAGGGCAGGTGGTTTAACAATAACCCTTTAGGGAAAATTCAATTTTTGTCCCATGTGCAAATCATGAGGTTGTTCAGTTTTGGCTCAAAGTTGCCCATATTTGGTCTCATCCTTTAAATAATTAATGGAATTATTATATAGTTTGTTAGACTTCGTGAATTTCGTACTAATAAATATATTGAGAAATGATTAAAAATAAATTAATATTTAGTATTTTAAAAAATAATTAAATTACTCATTTTGAAGAAAAAAGATGGTATAGAATTGGACTATAGATATAAGTAAACATGGGCACGGTTTGTCGGTTTCGGTTTTGGAAACCGTGGAGGGGGAACCGCCATATATACGGTTTTGATTCTGGTTTTGAAACCAACGGTTCTCCGGTTTCGATTTCAGTTTTCCGATTTCTTTTTTTTTTAATTAACAACTTCCAAAAATAATTCTTGGTCTTTTGAATTTGATTATCACAAGAGATTGAAATAAATATAGTTAACTTAACTAAAACAATTAAATTTTACAAAAAAAATTACAACAATCAAAACTTAACTTTACAACTTATAATAAAATTTAAAAAAAAATAGAAAAGTTACAAAAAAAAATTAACTTACCTAAAAACATTTATTTCTTTTAACAAGAGATTACAACTTTACAAGTTTTCAATTACAACTTATTAAAAAAAAATACAAGAGGAAAAAAAAGACTTGAGCTTAACTATAAATTAGAAATTAAAATTTAATTTCTAATTTAGAATTAAGTTGCCTACGTATCATTTTAGTTGAGGAATCAAAGTCGATGTAGTTTTTTTACCTTCTTGTAACGTACCTTGATGCTTGAGAAGTGGCGTGACTCAATCACTCCCGGACGTGGTTGAATACTCGTTTCCATCTTCATCCTCATCCTCTTTATCAAAATTTACTTCTTGTTTTCTTACCTCGGCGTTTGACTAATCATTAAGTAAAGTTTGATTTTTCAAAATGTAACTGCCGGTTCTAAATGCTTGTTCAACCGAGATGGTGGAAGACGGGCACGCAAATATTTTCTTTGCAATTAGTGATAAAATAGGAAAGTTTTTTGCTCTTCAGGACCGCCATCTCAAAAGCTCGTTGGGTGTGTCAAATCCAAATTCCTCAAAAGCAGTAGATAGATAATTATATAATTCTTGATAAAGACTATTGCTTCTATGTTTTTTTTTTTTCTAATATCATAAAACCTATAATATTGATTAAGTTGTTGAAAGTTCGGATCTTAATGATGTTCGGGTTGACCCGAAACCGAACTACCTCCACCAATATCTTCATTTCCATTAGAGCTTTCACTATTTAAATTATCACCATAATAAATTTTATATTCTTTAAAACAATCATAAAGTAATTTTTTTGTGTTACCTACAATTATATGTGGATTAGGAGTGTCATCATCCTTAACCGGAAATAATGCATCATAATACATTCTTAGTAATTATTCTAAACCATCTTCTCTAATTTTAGGATCTAAAAGTTTTGCAACTAAAAATAAATTGAGAATTTCTTGATAATACTTTAACCATTTACTTCTCATGCTTGCAATGCAATTTTGTAAAGTGTCATACGAATAATATGATTGTAAAATAAGTGCAATTTTAACACAATAATCTATAACTAAAGGAGAAGTGGGATAGTAACATCCGGATAATTCTTCCGTTGCATCTTTAAAAACTTTCAAAAGAGAAATTAATTCAACACATGTATCCCATGAACTTGGAAATAAAGGAATGCCTAATTGTTCTTGTGAAAAAAATGTACATAATTCATTTCTAACCTCATAAGAAAAATTCAACATTTTATATGTTGAATTCCAACAATTAGGCACATCTTTAGTGATTTTTTTGGGTGCACTCATACCAAAGATGGCATGTCTAGCTAAATGTCCAATTGCTAATCTAATATAACCTATATGTGCTTTAAAATGTTCCATGCCATCTTGTACACACAAATTTAAAACATGACACATGCATCTAATATGAAAAATTTGTAAAAATGATGGTTGACAAATTTGAATTAATAATGGCAAACTAGCAGTATTAGCACTAGCATTGTCAAATGAAATTGAAAATTTTTTTTGTAACTAAATTATATTCTTGCAAAATAGTATGAATTTTATGAGAAATATTTGCGGCCATGTGTGTTTGATCAAATTCTCTATATGCAAGTAATCTTTTTTGCATTGTCCATGAATTATCTATCCAACGACAAGTAAGTCCTAAAAAACTATGTTCTCTCCAATGATCCGTCCATATATCCACACAAATTGAAATTTTTTGTTGTAAAGAATTAAATATATCAATTAAAGACAACTTAAATTCACCTACAATTTTTTCAATATCACGAACTATGTTCTACGTGAAACACCGAACGCTTGAAGATTTAGTGATAGTGACACATAATTTTTAAACAAATAATTTTCAGCAGTATTAAAAGAAAAAGACATGGCACAAACCATTTTTGATAAATATTTTCTCATTGTTGGTTCGGAATATTTAAATAATGAAGCCGTACCTTGTGATTCATCGATGAATCCTCCACGAGGTATTTGTGTTTGACGCCGATCGTTTCCGACTTTGTCCGGATGGTGACATTGCAAATGTTTTTTTAACGTGCCATAACCTCCTCCTTTTTTAAAAATATATTCCAACCCGCAATAGTTGCAAATTGTTTTACTATTTTGCAAATCTCTTTTGAAGTGAATGGCAAAGATATCCGATCTTAGTGCCTTATCTCTTCCACTTTGAGTTTGTCGTGTACTTTGACTTTGACTTTCTTGAGTTGGAAGATGTTCTTCATCTGTTGATTCGTTTTTTGCACCTAAATTGATAATCATAATAAATTATTAATCATAGATAATTGAGAGAGATATTTAAAAAGAAAAAAGAAAAAATATATAATAATATTTAAGAGATATATCTTATAAAATAAACACAAACTTAATTAAGTTTGAAAATCTTCTTACCACTTAATCGGAATTTCAATATCTTCATCATCAAGATAAATATATCTTGGAGCCATATGAGATGGTGGTGGTAATCTGGCTCCGGCACTTGTACTCGTCGGTATAGGTGCTTTTCCTTTAGCTTGTCGAGATGAAGAAGATGATTCTCTACCTCCACATCCTCTTCAGATTGAGCTCGACATTTTGAGAGAGATTGAGAAATATGACAAGTAAATATAATTGAGAGAGATTGAGAGAGATCACAAGATAATTGAGATAGATCACAAGATAATGAGAGATTAGATTTTGTGAAAGAAAATGAGTAGGGCTAGTTAATCTCAGAATCTCAGCCGTTGGAGATCAACGGCTAGTTAATCTCAGCCGTTGATCTTCAACGGCTAGAATTTTCAAAAAGGCGGTTAGAACCGCCGGTTCTCACGATTCCAGGACCAACCGCCAGTTTGAAACCGGCAAGCAGGGAACCGAAACCGAACCGTGAGTCAGACGGTATCAGTTTCAGTTTGGAACTGGTACCAGGTCATCGGTTGAACCGAACCATTGACTAGCGGTTCGAACCGACGGTTCCAGTTCCAAACCGAAATCGTGCCCACCTCTAGATATAAGTAAGGAGACGGAGGGAGTCTAAGCGACACGAGATGAAATAGCAAGCTTCAATTGTGGATTTAGGACGTGAGTTTGCGATGGGCTCTTGGAAGTTAAAATAAATTCTTGTGAACTTCATAAAACATTCAATCGAGATGATATTCTTTATTTGAGATAGAATTAAATTTAAATGTAATCAACAGTTTGAATGGAACATCATTTCAATTTCTTACATTTCAAGAATTCCAAACTCTTTTTCACATTATTATTAACATGAATAATTAAATAATCTCTGTAAAAAATTCAATCGAGATGACATTCTTTATTTGAGACATATTTAGGTATATTTAAATGTAGTCAAATTGAATGGAACACCATTTTGATTTCTTGCATTTCAAGAATTCCAAACTTTTTTTCTTCTCTAATAAGTATGTAAGAAAATTTAATCCATGTGTCGATGCATATTGGTAAAACTAAAAAAGGCCAACATCCAAAAATAAGTTCATATTACTTTTACTAGAATTTTCCCATTATACAAGCTGCAATACATTTATTTATAAAAAGAAATTTAAATTAAAGTAAATTAAATTTTTTATTTTTTTAAAATAAAGAAATGTAAATTATCTAATAATTTCATAAAAAAATTAATTTATTTTTGCATACAGTCCAAATTCAGGCCAAATAATCTAACCACAATTAATACATAAATATAACCCAAATAGTTAACCAAAAATAATTGTATTTTATAAATTTAATATCTTATTTTAAAATATGAAATTATTTGTTAAACTAAAGATTGCCAGTAGAGTATTAATTTGATATATATATATATATATGTCAAAAACTTATAATAAATTAAAAAAATATTTGTATTTTAAATATGAAAAAATTACAAAAAAATATAAAAAAATCTAAACCCATTATATAATGCATTATATAATCTTTCATTTTTTTTACTAAAAATTATAAAAAAAAATTGGTGAAATTAGAAAATAGTTTTTGGCCGAATTTTACTATGTATAAGTGGTTTTATTATTATATTAATTAGTATGAGAAATGTGGGACAGAAGATATTATTATCTTGAAGACTATACATGTATGTTAAATATATTTAACTAATCATTTTTCAAATGCATAATCATCATATGCCCAAATAAGGCATACTTGAAGACCCCAATAAATCGTTTTTGGAGTAGAGACATCTTCTCAATAACTTAATATATGCATATCAAAAAATTGAAGCACTATATATCATAAATAGACGGGATTATAAAGAATTGAATCATATATTGATAAGATTGCAAAACAAAGTGTTTTTTAAGTATTGTAGAGAAGAGAGTTAGGTAGAAATTTATTTAGATATCAATCTACTCATAATGTTCAACAATATAAATTTCGATAAACATGAAATCCATAGTTTTGAGAAGTATAAATATATATATATATATTATCTATATAAATATACTATAATAGAATCAACCGTCCAATAATATAGATATGTGAGAATTACGTCACTAATAAAATCAACATTATCAATCCAATTATACAAACATGTGAGAATTGATATTATTCATTATATTTTTAATTCAAAATCAATAATATATTTTAAATTCAAGTTACAACTGAATATAATCAATAATATATTTTTAATTCAAACTACAACTGAATTGCATAAAACGGTAAATCGTAATTTCGATCTTCACAAATATCACACATTTTATATCATTCGATTAAAAAATAATTTGTTAAAAATTCAGTTCGATTTTAACAAATCTAAAAAAAAAAATTTCAGTCCAATTTTTTTCATATTTTATGAAAGGATATATACACTATCTTTTGTAAATAAAGTTGAAATTCACTTATCAGTTTCATTCAAGATTTATCTCACTCTTTCAAGAAGAAGATTTAAATTTTTTTCTAATTTTGCTTTAAAAGAGATTTGTTTTGCTTGGATCCTTGCATGGGCAGCCCAATATATAGTGGGCTTATTGTTTTGCATTAGCTAGATTTAATTAGCTCAAATATTTCTCACTTCCTAAATCCCAAAAGAAAAAATAAAAATATGCATATGCAAATCACAACTCTTGTAAATGAGGATATGAGCAACCTGATCCGATCCAAAATGTGTGTGTTTTTTTTCCTTAAAGATCTAGAAAAGTGGATTAATATAATATATTTATTATAAAAATTGAATTTAAAATAAAGAACATATAAATAATTAGAGCAAATTAAAAAATTAGTCCCGTCATTATTAAAATATTTGTAATTTTAGTCCTGTTCAAATGTAAATTTGTAATATGTCCATAATAATTTTAAATTTGCAAAGTTAGTCCTAATTTCAGTGGAAATTAAGAATTTTGCCGAAATTTGACATGTGCATCCTACGTACCTGTTTTTCGGTGAACTTTTGTGATGTGCCTTTTAGATTTCCACGTAATCTGCTAAAAAAAAAAATCACACTATAAAAAAATACCACATAAACAGAAAATAAGAATAACATAATTTAAAACAAAATGGTTGTCTTCTTGAATAAACAACATGTAACTAATCAAATGTAAATGTGGTAGGATTTTTTTATTAGTTACGGGTTGTTCTTCTAAAGAAGACAACTATTTTTTTATGTGACATTTTCTTTTATTGTATGACATATTTGTTTGCAAGTTGGGTGGAATTTGAAAAGCCACTTTATAAAAGTTTGGTTAGAAAAAGGCATGTGAGACGCATATGTCAAATTACGGTAAAATTTCTATATCCACCAAAATTAGGACTAATTTTGTGAAATTAATATTGTTATGAGATATAATTGTAAATTTAAATTTGTCTGAGAGTAAAATTACAAATGTCCTACAGTTATGAAAGTAATTAAAATTCTAGAAGAAAAATATATTAAGTGATTTTTTTTTGAAAATAATGAAAAACGGGGAAGAAAAAGAAGTGTGAAATGGATAGACACAACCCAATTCAAATATATTCTAATCGTTTTGTAAAGTCTATTACTAATTAGGGAAGCATAATATAACTAAAATATTTTAGAAAATATATAATTTAATTAAGATTCTTACTTATATTTATAAATATCTCACATTGAATAATCAATTAATTTATTTTTTAAAAACTTATATGATTAATTAGTATTAGTATTTTAATTTGAGCGATAGAAGAAGCAATGTTGCACCAAAGAAAACACAGGGATACGACGAGAGGCGAGTCATAATCATAGCCATTGGCCGGATAGACCTCACCACGACAATATACTATAAAAGCCTTCACTTCGATATTTTTAACGTCGCCAAAATATATTTAGAAAATAAAAAACTAAAAAGAAAAGAAAAAAAGGAAAATCAACAATCAAAAAGTCATCCCCTCTTCTTCCTCTTTTCTTTCCATCAATTAATCTTATTCTCTTCTCCCTCGCGAACTCATGGCATCAGAAAACCCTAGTTGATTTTTTCTTCAGCAAAAGAAAAATAAACCCCCAAATTACAAGGCCTTATTAGAAACCCTAACCCACCATCTGTCGGTTTCCGTATGTGCATGACTTGAATTTGGGTTCTAAAGTGCAGTACTGGTTGGATCTTTGCAGATCTGGTGCCGTTCTTCTTCTGGGGTGCGTTCGTTTTTGTTATTTCATGCTTCTTCTCTCGATTTTTCGTTTCTTATTGGAATAATTAGGCTTGTGCTTTTGCATCTTTTTTGTTTTTTTTTGTTCGCTCTTGATTATAGGGATTATTATTTGTTTAATGTATGAAGTTGGCTAGTTTTTTGGGTTATTTTTTAAATTTTTGTATGGATTGATCTTTATGGTTAAGTTCATATATATATATGTATATATATTTCCCCCCTTTTTTAACCCTTCTTCTTTTTTGTAGCTTGATCGATTCTGTTAGTTTTTTCATATGTGGTGATATAAATTGATTTTTGGGTTGAGATTGGTTGGCAGTGAGTCAATTGTATAGCGAGTTCTATTTTGTTATGCTCATTCAACTTCTTTCTTTTGTTAATTCATTGTTTTCTCCTCTGTTGAGAATGTTTTGTTAATATATGGAAAGACTTGCAATCAAGAAAGATGTTGCAATTAGATGCCATATGGGAGAATGTTGCTGTTTATTTGTTGGATGTGCACTTTCAGAAAGGAACCAACCTCCAAAGAATATTGGTCAATTAAAAATGTTTTGAGGTGGGGGGGGGGGGTGGGTTATTTGAAAGTTGAAATTACATAATTTTTGGCTGCTGGTGTGAAAGAAAAAGATGTGTTTACGTGGGTGGGGCCTGAAATCGAGTTGTCAAGTGTGCACGTGTGCCACCACCAAAGTTGTGCTTTAGAATTATGCTTTTAGCAATCATTTTTAATGTGAATACATGTTAAACGTGCAATGTACGAAGAATTGGGATGGAAGTGTGTTTTGGGTGCACTGAGCTGAGCAATTGTTAAAATCTTGTCCTAATTCTTCGTTCGCTACTCATTCAAATTAATATATTACATGACAGAGTTGTTTTGCGGATTAAATGTCGTATGTTTCTACTGAGGCTGCATGTTGTGGACTTGATTTTTGCAACCCTCTGTTCAACGGAAGATGACCATGCTGATGGATAACAATAAAGAAAATCCCTCAAGAGAGCGAGTTCAGCGCCTATTCAACAAGGTATGTTCTCCCAATGTTGGTGAATTATTCTTTGATCTTGCATTGTGCATGGGGATCAGAAGATATCCTCCGTTGGAATATTATCTGAAATGTTTGCATCTTGCTCTTGTTCTTTGGATAAAACCTTAATGTTGTGTGTTCTCTTGTATAACTTATTCATTTTGTTGTAGAATGTTGAGTTGGAGAACAAGCGAAGGAAAGCGGCACAGGCTAGAATCCCTTCAGATCCTAACACATGGCAGAATATGCGTGAAAATTATGAAGCTATTATCCTTGAAGACCATGCTTTTTCGGAACAACATGATGTAGAATATGCTCTGTGGCAGTTGCATTATCGGAGGATTGAGGAGCTAAGATCACTCTTCAATGCAGCTGTTGCTTCAGCAGGATCAGCTGCATCCCAAAATGGGAAGCCAGTTCGTGCTGGACCTGATCGAATTTCAAAGATCCGTTCCCAGTTTAAGACCTTCCTTTCTGAGGCTACTGGGTTTTATCATGACCTTATGATGAAGATTAGAGCAAAGTATGGTCTTTCATTGGGATACTTCTCTGATGATCAAGATAATCAGATCCCATTGTCAAAAGATGGAAATAAATCTTCTGAGGTGAAAAAAGGACTGATATCATGTCATCGTTGTTTGATTTACTTGGGGGATCTTGCTCGTTACAAAAGCTTATATGGAGAAGGGGATTCGAAAGCGCGGGATTTTGCAGCTGCATCAAGTTATTATCTGCAAGCTTCCTCACTTTGGCCTTCTAGTGGTAATCCACATCATCAGGTGCATTTATACATCATTTGTTGGTTTTCTGTTGGCATCCACCTGGGCTTTATTTGAATTTGTTGCATTTTTGGTCACCTAACTTGAATATCATCCTTTGCATTTTCAGCTTGCTATACTGGCTGGATATTCAAATGATGAACTGCTGTCAATATATCGCTATTTTCGAAGTCTAGCTGTGGATAACCCCTTTATTACTGCAAGGGACAACTTGATCATTGCATTTGAGAAGGTAATTGTCTAATTTGTGAGACAACATAATTTTGATCAAACTTGCATCCTATACTCACTAGTTTTGAAATCTGTATTGATCATCTCTCCCTGTTTTGCACAATGGATGTTCCTGATATGGTACTAGTTTGAGAGAAGTATATTGAGCATAGATTGACAAGTTAGAACTTTCGCTTCAAACCTGGTTCAATACTAGGCAGATATTCTACCTATTAAGTGCTAGTGTATGAGCTGTGCATGTTTAAGCTAGTATCTATTCATCTTATTATTTGCATATGTTAGGTTTTTCTGAAGGAAAGCAGTGTATGTAACTGTGTGTCATGCATTTGTAAGCTTGCATCTGCTGTGTTTGACTTAAGTCTACTTTACATATATTCTTTTTTGCTGCATGCTATTTGTTGCTGGAGAAAAGAAGTTTATACTATGTATTGTGTGTGATTAATTTACTATGATAAATCTTGTGTGGAGTTTTTGTAAAAAAATTTCATGTTTTTGGAAATGTGAAATTGAGTTTAGGTTCCAACATATTATGATGGATGAAGCGACATATTATGATGGTTTGGTGATCTCAATTGCTTTGTAACTTTATTTAGCATTTTTCTTTATTTTGCAGAATCGTCAGAATTACACCCAACTACTTGGCGATGCTAAGACTAATGCAGTTAAGACGACACCTCCAAGGGTTTCTGGCAAGGGAAGAGGCAAAGGGGAACCAAGGCCTTTGGTCAAGGACAGTAAGGTTGAAGCTAGTTTGGTCAAGGAAAGAGCTTCAAGTTATTTTGAGCCCTCCAAAGCATTTATTACAAAATTTGTAAGGCTTAATGGCATTCTCTTCACGCGCACGAGGTTGGTTCCGAATATTAATGAGTATTTGATATTTGTGACTGCAAAAAGATCATCTACTAACACCTTTCTTTTGTTGTGATCCCAGCCTGGAAATCTTTTCTGAAGTGTTCTCTATGGTTAAAAATGACTTATTGGAACTTCTTTCCTCTGGGCTGGATGAGGAGTTCAACTTTGGGTCAGATGCTACTGAATGTAGGCTTGTGATTGTCAGGATGATTGCGATTTTGATATTTACTGTGCATAATGTGAACAGAGAAAGTGAAAACCAGTCGTATGCTGATATTCTACAACGTTCTGTTCTGCTTCAAAATGCTTTTACTGCTACCTTTGAATTTATGGCCTGCATTATTGAGCGGTGCAACCAGTTAAATGATCCCTTATCAAGCTATTTGCTGCCTGGGATTATGGTTTTTGTGGAATGGTTGGCATGTCGGCTGGATTTTGCTGTTGGCAGTGAATTGGAGGATAAGCAAGTGAATGCAAGATCCTTTTTCTGGAATACATGTATCTCCTTGCTAAATAAGCTGTTATTAAGTGGTTTTGTCTTTATTAATGAAGATGAAGATGAGACATGTTTTTCTAATATGAGCAAATATGATGAGAGTGAGACAGCTAATCGTCTTGCATTACCTGAAGACTTCGAATTGAGAGGATTCCAACCTCTTCTTCCTGCCCAACTCATCCTTGATTTTTCAAGGAAACACTCATGTGGAGGTGATGGAGGTAGCAAAGAAAGGATTGCGCGTGTTAAGAGGATTATTGCAGCTGGAAAGGCTCTTGCCAGTGTCGTGCGAGTTGGTGCTGAGGGAGTATATTTTGACAGTAAGATGAAAAAATTTGTGTTTGGTGATGAACCTCAGACTTCCGATGATCATTTGCTCTCTGCTAATTTGGAGCCTAATATGAGTGTTAGCTCAGTAGGTATGTCAGGAGGAGGCCAAATAGCTCCTGGTGCTATGTCAGAGATGGAGGTTGGTATTGAA
Organism: Caryopteris x clandonensis; assembly: GCA_028749325.2. Taxonomy (NCBI): domain Eukaryota; kingdom Viridiplantae; phylum Streptophyta; class Magnoliopsida; order Lamiales; family Lamiaceae; genus Caryopteris; species Caryopteris x clandonensis. The sequence continues at coordinate 1,393,473 of JAPYKT020000037.1, read as the reverse complement.
TCTGAGGATGAGGATGAAGTTATTGTTTTTAAGCCGCCAACTACTGAGAAACACATTGACGAATTCTCTTCAAAATTGACCTCTTCTGAAGTTCCTGCATCTGTTGTGGGGGGCGGCCAGGTTGATTTTGGGAATGGAAAGGGGTCCTCTGTTTCACAGGATAATTTTCTCTTGCAGAGTGTATTAAATGCAAGCATGATGGCCTCTGCAACTGTTACTAACACTGTTGCTAATGGCACTTCTCAGTATCTGCAGACAGTCCAACCCTGCATGTCAAAGTGGCCTGTAGAATATGCTCAACATGCTCCTACAGTGAATGGTTTGGCCCAGTTGAATTTGATGGAAAATGGGCCGTCAGTGAAATATGATCTGCAAGATAAGCTTGGAGTTTCTCAACCTGCTTCTCTTTCCATCCCGTACCCCCAGTTTGTGAGCGCTGGATCCAGCCATAATTATTCTGTTAAGATTCCGCAAGCTTCTGCTGTGCCATCTAAGTTTGACTCCATTATTTCCTCTGGAGCTTCTCCTGATGGTCTGTCTATGAAACCATCCTCGATCATGCCACCTGGCTCAAAGAAGAATCCAGTGAGTCGACCTGTTAGACACTTCGGCCCACCACCTGGCTTTGGCTCTATTCCTTCCAAGGCCATGGATGAGCCATTGTACAGCATGCCCATGAAAAATGAAACAACAATCCCACAAATAGATGATTACAGTTGGCTGGATGGGTATCAGCTGTCTTCATCAAATCAAAGTGTTGGATTCAGTAATTCAACGAATCAAGTGGGCTCTACATACCCTTCTGTGAGCAGGAGCAATGGCTCATTGGGGATAACAAACTTCCCTTTCCCTGGGAAGCAAGTCCAGATGCAAGTCCAGAGTGAAAACCAGACAGGCTGGCAGGACTATCCTTTCAAGGAACAAATGCTACAGTATGAGGAGCAGCAGAAGGAATTTCAGTTAGGAAACCAGCAGCAGCCTGTCGGGCCCCCTCAGCAGTATCAAGGACAGTCTCTTTGGGAAGGTCGTTTCTTTGTGTGAGATGATTAAAAGAGCATAGATGACAAAGGTAATGTCTCTCTGATCTTTTGCATTATATTTGGGTGGGGATACCCTCTTTATTATAACATGTTAAAATTATGGAATTAAGTAATCCACTTGTTGTTACTGTCTCTTCAGTGTCTCATCCAGTTTCTTTTTATTAGGTTGTGACCAATTTACTGCAGCAAATGTCTCTGGATGGGTGCTATTATTTCGTCCCTCGCTGTTGGAAAGTGGCCAAATGTTATTAAGTTTTTAATGGAGAATGGTTGGTCTGGGAGTATTGCAGGCACATGCTGTTGAATAGGTCTCTTTTTCTCTCTCGCTCTTGGTTATGTTGGGATGTGTTTTATATCTGATTTACTTGAAAGTAAATGACCTACATATAATATCAATTGTGTTTTTCCCTGGGCAATCTCCATTTCAAGAAAATGCTCTGTATACTAGCTTTATTGTGGAACTCAAAGCTAATTTGTGTTGACCATTCATTGCTTTTGTATTATTGCCCTAAAGTTTTCTTCCTGGCTCTTCACTATGTTATGGCTATCGTTTTAATGCTAATGCAACAATCATTAACCTTTACATTGTTGCCTGTGCAGCGTGTGCCGAGGTTATCGGATTGGTTGAGTGGGAGCTTATAATTGAGTAAGTGAAGTTTGTGGAAATCTTGCGAGGTTGATTGTTCTCTGGTTGGATCAGTTGGGATAAGCTTCATGGATATTTTGGAATTGTGGTCGATAGTGAGGTCCATCTTGATTGCAATTGCCAAGATGACGGTACTCATCTGAAGCCTTTTGTTTTCTGTCCGCCATAAATGGTGATGATGAGAAGTTTCAAGAGCTGGAATTTTATCGATGTAAGTCTTTTTTTGCATTCGTCAGTCAGACAGTTCTGAAGTGGAATTTATTGAGTCTGTCAAAATATTTCTTTTATAATTGTGGAGTCTGTTGGAAATTTTATTCGAGTCTGTCGTGGTTGATGGGATTTAAATAAACACACGATTATGAACGTGTCATGGTTATTTCCACCTTCGTGGTGGTTGATGGAACATCTCTTATGTGTGGGTGAATGTTTTTTTTGTTCTTTGTCGAGTACAGTGTGTTTGTTGCTACTTGGATTTCCATAAGTGACTTGCTGTCTGTCTGTCTCTCTCTCTCTCTCTCTCTGTTACACACACACCAGTAGTTATTCTTATTATTGTTATCTTCCCGAATATGTCAGTTTTTATTACAATGCAGATGCATTAATTTCTCACTTTCATACAAAATATAATGAAGGGCCAAAATTTAATTTTCCTTCTTTAGGTTGGTGGGTATTCTTTTTTATCCAAAATTTTACCAACTCATAGCTTCCCATAATGCTATGAACACCCTTATTAATGTGGGATTTCCACACTGTGAAATCATGTAAACTTACTCGTATTATAACTGTGTAAATGCAAATAACGATTGTCAATTATGTAAATGGTGTAGACTCAAGTGGCAGTTTGCTATTGTGCAAGCCCTTATGATTTCGATTGTAATCAATTGTGTAAGTTTTTACAGCGACTTCAATCGTGTAAATTCGATTCACATTTTTCAATAGTCTAAACTCATGAAATCAGTTCTATGTGTGTACATAATTGTAAAAGAAATTTGTGGAAACTTTTTCTGCTGACGTATCGTGAAAGAACCATTTCTTGTCTTGTTATTTTGTAAACTATCAACACGGAAAAAGAAGAAGCTGCTTGCTTACACGATTTGATGCTGTAAAAATGTCGGAACATTCCATGTGGGAAGAAAGTGAAAAAAACTGGTTTAATTAATCTCTTAGGCCTCGTTTTCTTTGCATAATAATGGCTTCATAGATTAATTATTTTATTATGTTTAATGGTTGCTTTAAAGAATGAGTATCAATTTGATCCATGATAAGAAAAGGATCTATTATCTATAATTTTATAATTATATAAAAGCACAACACTTGGAAGAATTATAAAAATGTCATTTTTTTGTCTAAATCGTATAACGCACGAAAGAAATACTTGTACATATAATAAATCATTCATTTGCTTGTTTAAATTGTGCAACGCACGAGAAAAATAATAATACATATAATAATAAATCCTATCTATAGAGTGACATCAATACCCTATCTTCTTTTCTAACTGTGAGTATTTGTAAAATTCATATTTTACCTTTATAATTACCTTCAATAATAATAAATATTGTTTTTGATTATTTATCAATATTTGTTATTTATTTGTTTAAATTTTATTTTTATGGTTGATTCTATAATTGAATCTTTATCAGGAAACCAACTAGCAGACCTATTTAACGAGAAATCAACAACAATATTAGTTTGGCATTGTACTAAAATGTTAAAAAAAATTGATTAAAAAAATTATTTTTTTAGGAATAATTTTATTATGTGCAGAAATATGAAATTAAATTTATCAACGTTTCAACATCACCCCTATATTGTGCATTGTGGCTCATGTTTACAAAGACAAAATTGGTCAAATGTAATTATATGTCATTTTTATAGCACAACAATTAAATATTCTAAAAATCTAAATTAATCACGAAATAAATATTATTTGAAATTGGAACATAAGGAGTATCAAATAAGTTTAAAAAAAAAAGAAAAAAAGAAAAAAAAGAAAGCAAGATGTTGCAAGCAAGTGGAGCAAAGATGGTATCTAGATCCACCTCATTCTACTTGAAAGACAAGATTTAACTCAATTCAAAATGTGCTAGGGTCAATGTTAGACGGATCAAATTGTCATCCTACAATAACCAAATTGCACTCTACAATAACGATCCGAGATGGAAAGAATAATGATTGTAAAGGAGAAAATATATTTGAATTTATAATTAATTTGTATGAAGACGTGTTTGGATTAAGTGATTCATTTGTATGATCTTTTCTAAGGATTAGATTATAACTGCAGACATTTAATTCTAACATGAATGGTTGGATATTTCAAACATGTAATTCAAATCTTGTTGAGTTTTGCAAGAAGAAAAACAGTAGCAGAAGTTACTACAGGGATGAAAACTTCATTCGGTATTAACTTCGGAGCCAAACGCTGCTTTATGAACAAGGCAGAGGCAGGCACTCCAAACAGGTAAAATAACATGTCTTTTGCTCCAATGCTGGTAATTCCTGTGTCAAGAATCACTTCTTGTAGGATCTTTTGAAATTCTTCCTTCGTTAATGAGTTTTCTTTCACTTTGTGATGCTTCTGAAACACGACAATGGACTCGTTGATTTCAGATATTATTCGAGAAGAAAAGATCGATTACATCTTTTATTATGTAAAGAAAAAAAAAAGGATAATAAAGAGGTTTTTAGATGCTATTGATATACTTGAATCCATGCTTTTTTCATTGGACAATTCAAACTGGGTGGCTCGTTCAATTTTGAGATATACTTACATTGTATGCCCGATCGAGAGTGCCGGTTTGCGGTACTCGAAACTGAGTGCTGCCAATGCTTTTGTTAATTTCTCTATCAACCAAAAAAAATCATTAATTTTGGCATGAATAAAATTGAAAATAATGAGAAATGCTATTTTATAGAAAGTGAAATACTCGACGGTTTGAGAAACAGCATGGTGGAAATCTGGTAACTTCCAATTGTTAGTATTGGCAAAGTATTTATCATAGCATTGTGCAATCACAGCCTCAATCTCCTTCTCCTTCTTCTCATTTCCTGCACATCACAAAATACAAGAAAAAGTTTTAGATACACAATTATATATATATATATATGTGTGTGTGTGTGTATAATTTACAAAATTTACCAGATTTATTGAGGGATTGGCCCATATTCACAAAAAAAAAAATGATTTTATCAAGAATAAATTTGGGCAATGAGAGAAAAATGAAAGAAGAAATTTGTTTGATTGTTGAGGTTTAGAATGGGAAAAGAGTATAAGGAAACAAGAAGTTTGGCGGTTGAAGAAGCGAATATTTGTTTTGGAGGCCAAGAAAGGAATGAGTACGAGATGGAATTTTAAGAAATGTTTAATTATCTCAACTTTTGGTTCACATTTGCAAAATTAATTATTTTGTAGAGGTTCCAAATTTGAGTCGTTTGACGTTACGTGAGGTTGGTGCTGTTGATTTCTACAAAGAATTTTTGAATGGAGATCGGATTTTCATTCTCCTAGAATCGGGAATTGGCAACGAACCCATCTTGAATCTTAATGTTTGTAACAGATTGTAAACTTGGTGTATTCTATCTTTGATCATAGTGAAGATTTTGGGTTATTTTGGCTGTTCATCGTTCCCATTGGTTATATATTGCTTCCTAATAGATTCACACAAAAGAGGGATGATTATTGTTTTCGTTGTATAATCAATTGATTATTTTTGAATTAATTGAGTGTGTTTATCCCAACATGTCGGACTCATGTTATATCTTCGTGCACCCAAGTTTTGGCTGATCCTCTATGGCCAAGTTGAAATCCCATTCTTTCATTAAGATAATTCACAAACAAATTAGGAAAATAATAATAATAATAATAATAATAATAATAATAATAATAATAATAATAATAATAATAATAATAAATCACATCAACTATATTTAGATTTTTTTTTTGTTTTTTTGTTTTTTTTGATTTAGATAGAAATCTCTATTGACTCTTTATAAAATAATTTTGTTTTTCTAGTTGTGCTGTCAATTGAGGCTAGATCTACTTATTGTGTGTGTGTGTGTGTTTTTAAGCTACATCATAATCTTTTCTTATTAAAAAGAATGAAAATCTCATCAAAGTTTAGCACTTTTATACTCTAATTATTTTAATTTTTACAATAAATTTAGGAGAGAAAACAATGATTACGTATTTACTTGGGAATATTTTCTTGCTAGCTTTATTAATTTCTCAAAACCTTTGATTTGCTTGGGGCAATGGATTGTGGTTCTCTTGATATATTCATTTCCTTCAGCTTCTATTTTGACATATTGAAGAAGACTCTTTATTTCATATTTTTTTTATTAAAAACAAATAATTTTTCCAACAAATTGTGCTAATGGAGTATACGTAAGCTATAATTATAAATATTAAATAACATCTATATCTATATTAATATAGCAATAGAACAGTTTGACGAATTTACAAGAATGTTATTTTTTCATTAATATATTAAATCAATCTTTCATTTATATATTCTAATACATTCTAAGTGAGAGAAAGAGAGAGAGAGAGAGAGATTGGCGAGTGCGAAACACGTGTGTCTGGAGAAAATTTGATGGCCAATTACATTTTTTACTTTTATTTTTTTCTTTTCACATTTTCACCTCAAAATTTTAAATGTTTATAACTTTTACGTCTCAACTCATTTTTCATAAAAAATTATTAAATTAATAATTTTTAAAAATTTTTTAATTTGATATTCATATTTCATAGATAAAAATAATTATTTACAAATATAAAATATTTTTAGATTAATTGTAATATATTTTGATATTTAAAATATTTTTATATAAAATAAAATTATGAGAACTTTTTATGCAAAATAAAATTATATTTTATACATTATGAATTTTATTTAGAAAACTATATTATTTTTTGATAAATTATTTATTTACTAAAAAAAATTAACAAAATCTTAAACAGACATGATAATGCGACACAAAAAAAAAATAGTTATATTATTATTAACTATAATTTATTATTATATTATTAGAAATATTATAAAAATAGGAAAAGTGGTGCTGCCCCATTGCAGTTGCACATAAAATATTGGTTAAATTGCCTTTCACCCAACGTCCTCATTTATCTTTCAATAATCAAAGGAAAAAAAAATCTTTAAAAAATTTGCAGATTAGCCCCGTATAATGATCTAACTTTCAAAAGAGCATTTAACTTATATTTGATAATTGTAGCGAAAAATAAATTATGAACTTTTGACAAAGAATTTATTCAAAAAATTTCAAGATTAATACTAAAATTAAGTAAAAGATGAAACTAATTACAAAAAATGCTACTTAGTATGAGTGAACGATGAATGTAAAAAACGAAAAAAAAAATGTAATGATTAAAAAAATCAAACTTAACAAATAGGAGCTTATAACAAGAGTGAATCTCTTACTAAACGGTTGCAGGTGTGATGCGATTTAATATATTACTTGTGTAAGTGTAAAATATTACTTATTTAACTATAAAATATTATTATTTTTTAAGGTAATTAATCAAAAGTAATACACTTAAAAAAATAGTAATACTTTATAGTGAAACAAGTAATATTTTATAGTGCAATTATTTTAGAGGAAATTTTGGGATCCAACAAATTGAATCCATGAACTATATTGTATGATCTAAAATGCATCCCAGCAAGGCGATTTGACCCAGAAATTATGGTGCCCAGAGTATACAAACAAGCCTCCTAACAACATAGAAAGAGACGTGAAGATAAGAGACGTGAGTTGTCGCACTACTTGAAGCAACTTTATTTAATTGCCAGAATTTATTGTCTGGAATGTGGAGTAGCTACTACGAGAGGAATGTGGGACACAATTGTCTAAGAGCCCTTCCATCTTTACTCCTTTTATTATTATTATTATTATTATTATTATTATTATTATTATTATTATTATTATTATTATAAATAATATGGGTTTTATGTATATCAATTGCTACTATGAAGGCATTTTGAACCTTAATTTTTAATCTCGTATAACAATTCGCAGTGTTTTCATTTTTTATTTGTTTTCTTGATTTTTTCATGTTACTTGATTTATTATATATTATATTTAATGATTTGGTTTAATGAAACCCGTTAGAATAGATTATTGAATTATAAAATTATAACCCGCAATTATTATAAATTTATGTTTGTTATCACAAATAATGTGTAATTCACTAGAAAAAACATGAATCATGATTATCTTAATTGAGCTTGTGATTAATTCTATTCTCTTGGATATTAATGTGTTCGACAAATTAGAGGCAAAAATTTATATGCACTAAATATATGATTCTTTTTATATGCGACACGTCAGATTTTATCCTAAAATATATAAAAATGTATGGATCGTAGCCAACCTAACTAAAATCTTGAAAATGCTTGGATACCACACTCATTGTTTTCGCGCACTTTTTCTGCACGCACATATTTGAACCTTATATTTCTATGAAAAAAATAATATTTTTTAGCTAAAATATAATACATTCTAAAATTTTAAAAAATATTACTTTTGTGATAATAATATCACTTTTTTATGAAAAAAATATCATGTCTATATAATTAAGTAGTAATACTTTAAAAAAATAAGTAATATGTTTCTAGTTTTAAGTAATATTTATATAGTTGAATGTAAATATTTTCTTTTCTATAAATTAGAAAGGAATATATTCATAAATATGATTGTGATCTTCATTCTTTTGTTATTTCTTTTCTTTCCTAGATGATAGATGTTGAAATTTGAACTTGTCAAATTTATTTAAAATATCTATTTTGCCGGTTTCTTCCAATTTGAAAGATATAGATAAGAATCAAAAGATTGGACAACAAGTAATATCCCCACAAACAAGGAAAGCAGTTGAGGACCGGGTGAAAACTCTATCCTGTGGAAAGACAGTTGAGAAAATAATGGAGAAATGGAGAAGGGCATTACACGAACGTGGCTGAGTGAAAAAAGGAGAGAAAGGGAACTGAAGTATTCTATAAATGCAACGGAAGAAGGAAGGAGAAGACACACTAAAAGACGATATCAATTTTCTGAAACAGCAGAACATTGTTACTGAGAAAATTGTCATCACTCTCACTCCAACATTCTGTACTGATAAGCAACAGATTACTCGGATCTTGTTGCTGTCGATTTTCAAGAGAGAGTTTGCGAGTGATACATTGTTTGTTTAAGTTTACTTTCTTAGTTAGTTTAGTCGAATTGAAATTCACCTTGAATTTCAAGTACGTTAAGAATCGTTGAAGAGATATTCGAATTCCTTTTTGTAATTCACCTCAAATTAGTGAATAACTTTCGCCCTGCTGGATTCACAAGTCATTCTTGACTTGTGAAAATTTTATATCGGGTTATTCTCGTTTTACTTTGCTATTTTCATCCGGTACCGTACTTTCAAGTGGTATCAGAGCGATCACTTGACACACTAAGTGAGGTTCTGGCTTAGTACCATATCAGATGGATATCTTCAATCAACCGCGACCGATTCTCCTCTCAAAAGATAACTACGATTACTGGAAGTATCAAACTAGACAGACAATTAAATCTGTTGACTTTCGAGCATGGTCTATTAATGTTGATGGATGGTCTCCTCCAAAGAAAATCGATCAAGATGGAGACACCATTATAAAGCCTCAATCAGAGTGGACAGTAGAAGAAATCGCTCAGAGAAACTACCATGAAAAGGCGATGAATATCATAATGGGAAATGTGGACCTACACATGTACCGACTGATCAAAAACTGCTCCACTGCCAAAGAAGCATGGGTTACTCTTGAAAGACACTGTGAAGGAAGCGACAATGTGAGAGAATGAAAATTACAGATGGTCCATGACAAATTTGAAAGCTTGAAGATGGAAGAAAATGAAACAATCTCCACCTATTATGATCGTGTCATAGACTTATCCAACGAAGCAACATCCCTTGGAGGACAAATTAACAACAGAACCCTGGTAAGCAAAGTAATCCGCACCCTTCCTTCCAGATATAATCCTAAAGTATGTGCAGTCGAAGAATCCCACAACTTGAATACCCTAGAGTTAGACACTCTAATTGGTGTTCTAAGAACCTACGAGATGAACATGGAGAATCAAGATAAGCTGTACAACAAGGGAAAAAAAACAACAGCCTTTTTCTCAAAATCAAAGGAAGGAGAAACCGAAGATGAAGATGAAGACGGAGATGCTGAGCTTATTGGTCCAGACGAAAATTTGAGTGTTGCCCTTCTCAAAAGATGATACAACAACCTTACAAAGAAATTCAACAATAGGAAAAAGAACTCAAAGGTGAAACTTGAGGAAACAACAGAATCCTCTTCCCGAAAGTCGTTTGAACCGGCTGGTCCAAAAGGAAACTTTGGACGTAAATCTGCACCTGAACAATTTAAGAACCACACTCGAAATCTTGATGATATTCAGTGCAGAGCCTGCAGAGGATTCGGCCACTACGCAAATGAGTGTGCTAACGTACTTCGGAGACATGGAAAGTCAAATGGATATCGCTTAGTGAAGAAGAAATTGACAAAATGCATCCAATAGAAGAAGACCACCAAAACCCCTACGCTGCTGACATCAATTAACGAATTGTCTGATGAAGAGGAGATACTTACCCCTCCAGCTATATATCCGATAGGTACAATGTCTTTTCTAGTTCTGATTTCAACTGTTTTAATGGCTGTATAAGTGATGTAGAATTATTAGAGGAAGAAGAAGATGATCGCATACTCAAGGAAATTCAAGCGGTTCAAGATGAACTCCTTAAAAAACTGGAATTACAACAACAAGAAGCAGAATTACTGACCAAGGAAAATGAAGAACTAAAAAAGATCATCTCAAGAATGGAAGTAACGCTCACAAAGAAGGATGTTGAATTAAGCAAGCTAGAGATCGACCTTGAAATTGCAAATGAAACATTCAGAAAACTGAAAACAGGTACCTCTAGACTTGACGAAATCTTGACTGTTGGTAATATAGGTCACTCAGGAATTGGATATCATGAAAATTCAGTTGTTACTAACTCATGCAATCGAGCCTCTGATAGAAATCCCATTGTTTTTGTTAGAGAAAGTAGCAATATTCGCCAAACTGTAGATAAAGAAAAAATAGTCAAGAGAAAAATGAAATATGTCTGTCATTACTACTTCAAACCAGGGCATATACGACCCTACTGTTAAAAATTGAAAACTGATATGTCGCTGAAGCAGATGTTGCCACGAATGTTACACAACATTCGTTACAACATTGTGATTCAGAAACTACAGCAGTCCGTCAAAATCTTAAATGGGTATGTAAACCAAGTTTTACCTGCAATGTAGTATTCACTGCTCTTAAGACTTACCTTTCAGAATCCTGGTATTTTGATATTGGTTGCTCAAGACACATGACAGGTACAAAGAATTACCTCACAAACTATGAATCATTCCAAGGAGGAACAATAAGGTATGGTGGAGGTGCACAAGGAAAAATTATAGGAAAAAGAACCCTTTATGTTGATGGATTTCCTAAACTTCGAAATGTTCTTCATGTGGATGGACTGATGGCCAACTTGATCAGTATAAGTCAACTATGTGACGATGATCTTTAGGTAAAATTCAACAAAGACAAATGTGAAGTATTTGACTCGGCAAATGTTTGTGTAATGACATGTAAAAGATCAAGTGATAACTGCTATTTGGCTGGAAGGACCTCGACGTGCAATATTGCTCAGACTGACAAAACAATCCTTTGGCATCAAAGGCTGGGACATACAAACCTTAGAAACATTGGCAGATTGATAAGATTAAATGCTGTAAAAGGTTTGCCCAATCTTGAAAAAGGTAAACAAATTGTATGTGGAGAATGTAAAAAAGATAAACAAACTCGAACCTCTCATGAACATATGAATTATATTGGTACTACTTGAAACTTTGAACTAATCCATATGGACCTTATGGGTCCAATTGAGATCGAAAGTTCAGGTGGTAAAATGTACTACTCATATGTGTTAGTTGCTGATTTTTCCCGGTACACTTGGATAAACTTTCTTAGAGAAAAATCTGAAACGTTCGAGGTGTATAGAAAATTGCATGCTAGGTTAAAAAATGTGAATGATTCTTGTATATCACGCATAAGATCAGATCGTGGTAGGGAATTTGAAAACTCATTGTTTTCTGATTTTTGTGAAAAACTAGACATTTTACATGAATTCTCTGCACCTAAGACGCCTCAACAGAATGATGTAGCTGAAAGAAAAAATAGAACTTTGCAAGAGATGGCTCGTGTGATGATTATCTCAAAAAAACCTTTCTAAAAGATTTTGGGCTGAAGCCTTAAATACTGCCTGTCACATTTCAAATCGTGTTTACTTAAGACCAGGCACACACATGACTCCATATGAAATATTGAATGGGCGTAAGCCTAATTTAAAATACTTTCATGTTTTTGAATGTCTTTGTTATATCCTGAATGACCGTGAAAAACTTACCAAGTTTGATTCTAAAAGCGACAAAGGATTATTCCTCGGATATGGTCTTCATAGTCACACTTATCGAGTGTTTAATCTTAGAACGAAAATCATTCAGGAATCTGTAAACGTTGTATTTGATGATTTTTCTGATATGGCAGGAAAAATAGAAGAAGACAATACTGACACTTATCTGGAACTCAGACAAGTCACACTAACTGAACAAAAGTCGATTCTGGATGTTGAACAAAATGTTGAACCTCACTCGGAACCAACATTACCTTCTGATCCAGAAACAGAAACCGAGCCACTAATATCAGAAGACACCACCACTCAGCAGATTGAAAGAAGAGATCCACCAGGAAGGATAAGAAAAAACCACCCAATCACACAAGTAATCGGAGATGTCCATGAAGGAATTACAACTCGACGGAAGGAACCAGTAAATTACAGAGATATGGTAAAATTTGTTTGCTTGTCATCCATATTTAATTAAGTAAATTCGTCTTGCTTTGTATCTGAAATTGAACCAAAAAGTATGTCTAAAGCTTTAAAGGATAGTTTCTGGATAGATGCAATGCATGAAGAATTAAATCAATTCACCAGAAATGATGTATCGTATTTAGTTCCCTGAACCAAAGAGATCAATGTTATAGAAACTAAATGGATATTTAAAAATAAATCTGATGAATCTGGTAATATAGTTAGAAAAAAGACAAGGTTAGTAGTTCAAGGCTATACACAAGTAGAAGGAGTTGATTTTGATGAGACATTTGCTCCTGTCGCCAGAATTGAATCAATTAGGTTGCTTCTAGCCTTTGCATGTCACATGAAAATTACACTTCATCAAATGGATGTTAAAGCTACATTTTTAAATGGAAACTTAAAAGAAGAAGTCTATGTTGAGCAACCAAAAGGATTCGAAGATCCTAACAGACCAAATCATGTGTATCGACTGAATAGAGCTCTTTATGGTTTGAAACAGGCTCCTAGGGCTTGGTATGGTAGGTTAACTGAATTTCTCTTGGGCTTTGGTTTTTCTAGAGGTGAAGTAGATCGCACATTGTTTATAAAAAGAACTAACCATGACATTTGTGTAGCTCAAATCTACGTTGATGACATTGTGTTTGGATCCACATCCAAAACAATGTTAAATAAATTTGTGGAAGCCATATCATTAACATTTGAAATGAGTATGGTCGGAGAACTGTGCTATTTTCTAGGCTTGTAGGTAAAACAGAGTTCTGATGGCATTTTTATCTCCCAAAGAAAATATGCACAAAATCTTGTTCAGAGATTCAATCTGGAAAATGTACAACACATGAAAACTCCGATGGGATCAACTCAGAAACTCTGCAGCGACAATGTTCGACAAAATGTTGATCCAACATTATACAGATCGATGATAGGCAGTCTGCTGTATTTGATAGCAAACCATCCAGATATCATGTACAACACCTGCATTTGTGCTCGTTACCAGGCGTGCCTTAAAGAAAGTCATCTAAAAGCTGTTAAAAGAATAATCAGGTATGTTGCTGGAACTTCAAACTTGGGAATTTGGTACTCTAAGCACACAAATACAAATTTGGTAGGATTTAGTGACTCTGATTGGGCAGGAGACATTGATGACAAAAGAATACTAGTGGAGGATGTTTCTATTTAGGAAATAATCTAGTCTCCTGGCATAGCTGAAAACAAAATTGTGTATCTCTCTCTACTGCTGAATCTGAATATGTAGCAGTTGGAGGGTGTTGCACACAATTATTGTGGCTCAAACAAATGATAGAAGACTACGATTATCCTAGTGATACTTTGTTGTTTTTTTGTGACAACTCTAGTGCAATTAATATCTCAAAAAATTATGTTCAACACTCACGCACTAAACACATAAACATTCATCATCACTTTATTCGAGATTTGGTAGAAAAAGATCTTATTCTATTAGAATACGTTAATACTGAGAGTCAAATAGCAGATATATTTACCAAAGCTCTTGATTTTGACAGATTTTCCAATCTCAGGAAGTCTCTTGGCCTATGTGTTATGTGAAAAATACTGCATCAAATATGTACATAAATCTGTAAATACGTGTATATCCTACCTCTATGACTCCCTTGGCCAAAAAAAAAAAAAGAAAAAGAAAATCTTAGCTAAAGAATGCTCATCAACTAGAGTAACTTGGGGGGCACGACGCTCGCTACGACGATGCTACCTTGTAAAATACTAATGTGTTGAATAATTCACGAAATACTTGAGTAACTAGGGGTACGGCGTTCGCTGCGACGATGTTCTCTACGTCAAAAGAGTGTCTCCGAATTATTCTTCCAACCTCACGTCATAAAGTACCTTGAGGGGCACGGCGTTTGCTGCGACGATGCTACCTTTAAAAATATGATGAGAACCTGAAATTCTTACGTACTATTCGCAAAAAAAAAAAAAAGCAAAAAAAAAAAATTTTTTTTTTTTGCCAAAGTTGGGGGTCGAAACTCAAAACCTAATCTGATCCTATAAATAATATTCTCCAAAATACACCCTCTGAAAGAAACCCTATTCTGCTGTTTAAAATCGGTATAGGTGGATTTTTTTTAAAAAAAGATTCTGCTTCTTTCAAAATCTTGGATAAGTGCTCGTGTGTCCCTGTGTTAGTGGGTGAAAATTGAATTGATGACAGTTGAAATTTTCGCGCCCTGGACTATCACCAGGCATCCCCTAATTCAGGCCCTCCTTCAACTGTCAAAGAAGAAGCACTGCCCACTACAAACACACACTCATCACCGCACATCTGCACAAATATCTTCCATCTCTACTCTCTCTCTCTCTCTCAAACTCACTATGCTCTTCACTCTCTCTCTCTCTCCAATGGCGGACGAGACTTCTCGAAGGATCCTCACTCAAATTTTGGAGCTCCTCGCCCAGGTCACCGCCACTACAGTCCCTCCCGTTATTCGTGAAGTTCCACAGCAGGGCTCCGAGCCTTCCGCCGAAATCCTAGTCGCACCGGTTGACCCATCCTCCGTTCCTCTGCCTATCCAACCGACATCGTCATCCCACTTGGTACTGCCGACCGAGCCTTCTGCTTCCGCGCCCGCACCGCAAGCGCCGACCGCACCTCTAGCGCCGTTCAAGCCTTCAACTTCTGTGTCCGCACCACCAACTGAGTTGCTCGCGCCCTCCGCGTTGCCCGCACTTACGTCACTCACGCTGACCGCGTTTGCACAACTGATCTCATCGCCCGCGCTTGCAGCACTAACCAAGTCGCCCGTGCCCGCGTCTCCCGAGCCAACTGTATCGCCCGCGCCCACTGCATCGCTCGCGTTGCCCGCGCGTGCATCGCCTGCTCCACCTTCTCCGCCCGTGTCTCCTTGGCCACCATCGAGCCCTACCACAAATCGGGTTCACTCCCCTGCTGCTACTTCGAATACCGCCAACGGTTCGTCGAGGACACGCCAAAAACTCCCCCACCTGCTATTGCCGTGGATGTCTTGTTTCCACCTCCCTTGATGCAAGTCTTTCCCGGCGACCCAAAGTATCCTATTGACGTCAATAATCTTCCCGACATGACGGCCGTTGGAAAAGCCAAACGCAAAATGGGGGAGTCTTCATTTTCCAGTCGACGATCTGCTCGGCTATTCGCCAAGCTACAACAGGGTGCACCTTCTCGGAAGGTCTCAAGAACTGCCTCTACGCCTCGCCCTTCATCCTTTCAGCGTCCCGTAGAATCTGAATCGGATGAAGAAGATACAGACTTTGCTCCTCCAGCTTCACCTATAGAGGAGTCTGATGCGGACTCACCTGTCTTGGAACCCCAAACATCACCCTCTAGTGTATCCCATCGTAAAAAACAAACGGTTCACAAGTTTACTTCCCGACGCTCTCCCTCACCTGGAGAAGATGCTGCTCCCAGTCCTGTGCCCTCTCACTCCCCAAGCCCAGCACGGGCTACTCCCTCCAGCCCGGTGCCCGGCCCTTCCTCCAGTCTGCCACCACATTTCTCGGTTCACGCACCCTCTCCTGTTTAGGTATCTTCATCCCCTGACTTGAGCCCTGATCCCTGTCGCTGGAATATGTTTAAATCTCATCTATGTTTGCCGGAGAGGAAAATCGATCTCATGAATTTCCGTAAGTACAATTTAGACAAGTTTTTTGAAAGCCGAAATGTCCTCACTGCTGTAAGTTATGCCTCAAGTTTTGTTGAAGAAGTTGTCCAGGCATGCTATTTCTCTATTTCCTCATCTTTTGCTGATGTTTCCCATACTCGCTTTGGACGACTGATGGTTCGGGGAGAAAATATCAACTTACTCATGACATAATCAACAATGAATTGGGGCGTGTCAATGTACCTGAACCAAATTGGTCAGGGGATTTAGGTGACATTGCCCAGAGTATTTCCCGACAGATGGTCGAAATGGAAAATTCCATTCCCTGCTTCCCGCCTGTCCTCCTTGTTCTCTGTCCTTCACAAGCTAATGGTCTACAACTGGTACCCCTCCCGCAATACAACTCTTGTCACCATTGAACAAGGCATCATGTTACATCATCTGGGTCAGGGACATCCAGTGAACTTGGGCACTATCATCTTTGAGCAAATTACAACTGCAGGTCGTAAATCAGGAGGCTTCTTACCATTTCCCTTGCTGATTTACTCCATTCTATGTAAGCAGGAATTTCAGCCCACCTCCACAGACGTGTTCTCCAAATCTCCCAGACTTTTGACAGTTCATCCAGGATTCCTCGAAGGAGATCGATGCTGTGACCTGCCCTGGCTGTCGGACGTTACCTCTGGTTCAACCAATCCAGCCCCGCCAGTAGCTAACCCCATCTTTATTTCCCATGCATTTATCGCACAACAGGTTCGGGCTCTGGATGATTAGATTCAACACCTTCTTGCCATACGAGATGCCCTTTCTTCCCAATTAGGGGGTGCTGCTGCTGATGCTGCCGATGATGCTAATATTACTGCTGCTGCTGCTACTGATGCTGCTGATGAAACTGCAAGTGACGATGATGGACGCAGTAGATGACTGTGTGATAGTGCAAAGTTGGGTTATTGTTTTTGTTGGTACATTGCTCTTTCTTCAGCTTATCCTTACCAAAAACTTAACATTTTGATCAAAGTTCTGTTATGGTTTGTTAATGACTTGGGGAACTAATGATGCTATATGATGGTTAAAGCCTGCTTGCGGCTACAAATGATGATGCCTCTTGGATTATGCTTGTGGTGATTGTTTTGTTAGAATGATATGTCCTAATAATGTTATATGATGATTTTGATTGGAATGCTGATAACTTGAAATTAAATTAGACATGTTTACACTTAACTTGTTAGCAATTGAATTATACATGTTTATGTTTGACTTACATTGGACACTGGTTAAGCGGGAGTTTGAAGTTAGGGGGAGATATATCGTTCTAACTCTGGCTATAAGAAAAATATTGGATTATTGGATATAGGGGGAGATAATAACATGTGCAAAAGTGATCGCTTAAATAATTGTTGTCTTCAGTCGAAATATTTGGAAATTGGGAAGAAAGGCAAAAATGGGGAGATTGTTGAAATTTGAACTTGTCAAATTTATTTAAAATATCTATTTTGCCGGTTTCTTCTATTTTGAAAGATACAGATAAGAATCAAAAGATTGGACAACAAGTAATATCCCCACAAACAAGGAAATTAGTTGAGGATCGGGTCAAAACTCTATCCTGTGGGAAGACAGTTGAGAAAATAATGGAGAAATGGAGAAGGGCGTTACACGAACGTGGCTG
The DNA here is from genome assembly GCA_028749325.2 of Caryopteris x clandonensis. Classification (NCBI taxonomy): domain Eukaryota; kingdom Viridiplantae; phylum Streptophyta; class Magnoliopsida; order Lamiales; family Lamiaceae; genus Caryopteris; species Caryopteris x clandonensis. The sequence goes on along the minus strand of JAPYKT020000037.1, from coordinate 1,375,556 downwards.
AGTGGAAAAAGGAGAGAGAGGGAACTGAAGTATTCTATAAATGCAATGGAAGAAGGAAGGAGAAGACACACTGAAAGACGATATCAATTTTCTGAAAAAGCAGAACATTGTTACTAAGAAAATTGTCATCACTCTCACTCCAACATTCTGTACTAATAAGCAACAGATTGCTTCAATCCTGTTGCTGTCGATATTCAAGAGAGAGTTTGCGAGTGATACATTGTTTGTTTAAGTTTACTTTCTTAGTTAGTTTAGTCGAATTGAAATTCACCTTGAATTTCAAGTACGTTAAGAATCGTTGAAGAGATATTTGATTCCTTTTTGTAATTCACCTCAAATTAGTGAATAACTTTCGTCCTGCTGGCTTCACAAGTCATTCTTGACTTGTGAAAATTTTATATCGGGTTATTCTCGTTTTACTTTTCTATTTCCATACGGTACTGTACTTTCAATAGATTTTCAAATAATTGAACTAGAAGTTAATGGATTCTATTTTTCTACATTTCAATTTGTTATTGATTTTCTCTTTTATTTTTGTTTAATTTTTTATTTTTTCTATACAAAAAATATTCTATAAAAAAATTAGGTTGGGGCTAGAGGATGTAGATATATATGGGAACAAATCTGTTGGTTTCAGTTTAGCTTTTAGAACTGTCGGTTTTTGGAATCAAAATTGAACCGCACGTAGTCGATTTTGGTTCCAGAACTATCGGCTCTATGGTTTTGTTTCCTAATTCTTTTTTTTTTAATTTCATAATTGGAACCGACGATTTTTACTCCAAAACCGGTAGTTTTGGATTCGAAATCGGCGGTTTGGAACCGTAGATTCCTGGAACCGGAATTAAACCGACAGGCTTTGATTTTAGTTTTAAAATTAAGTCAATAGTTAAATTGAACTATTAACCAATGGCTCGAACGATCGATTCCGATTCAAAATCAAAACTGTAGCTAGATGGGAGGGAGGCTGAATGAAGTTGAGGAATAGGGGTTGACTTAAGGATTTTAATGGAGCGAGTTATTCGACCCCTTCACATAAGAAATCTACGCATAGAAGCCTTATAAATTAAATTTAGAGAGTTGGTAAAAATTTATTTTAATAAATTGAACTTAAGAGAATTTAAATTAACTTGTTGTAATTTTAGAGATATAAATTTGAAAGCTACAGAAGATACGTTCTTAATGGTTCAGTGAGAGTTAAATTTGAGTATTTGATTGTTTATGATATTTATTTAGTTATAATATTGAGAGTTAAAATCCTCCTTTTTATTTGTTTATTTAATTAAATAATTAATAAAAAAGAATTGAAATAACGCATTTGTGCCAACTAATTTGAATATTGGTACGTATTACATGTAATGACACAGTTAAACCTTGTAGAGACTATGTTACAAGTTACAACCAATAAATCACATGTAATATCTTAATCATAAAATGAATATACAAAAACAGGTTACGATGACTAATATAAAATTTATAAGGATGACGACAATGATGTCGTACGTGCACGGTATGTAACACTAATTTTGTTATGCCTGATTTCACCATCTATAGATTACCAGCCAAGCCTAAATTTCTAATAGATTAATGTAAGGATTCAAATATTTATTTAGATATATATTAATTTATTATATATTTTTAATAAAAAAAGTATAAGTTATCATTAATAAAAAAAAAGATTAAGTAATTACGTCCTAATAACTAGGTCGTTAAAAAACATATAAAAAGAATTATTACTCTACTTGATTTACTATAAAATTTAAGTTCTCAATAAATCGTATTAAAAACGTGATTAAATAACCTTACTACATTAAAATTTATAGCAGCGGAGAGTATAATTATTTCAACCATAATTAAATGATTATGCAATTCGGGGAAACTCATAACTTCATATAATCAAGAAAGTAGGCTCAAACATTTATTTCCTAAGATAAGTTTAAAAAGAAAAACATAACAAATCCTAATAAAATTTTAATTCGTTTATGAATAAAATGTAACCCATAATTCAAAGAAAAATAATAAAAATATGTTTCATCCGCCTGCTCCCGTCGCTTTGACAAACTCCCTATCTTGAAAAGTAGGAAGGTAAAAGGGGGTGAGCTACACCCAACTCGTGAGGTTCAGGCTTGTCAAATTTAAATATAAGGTTGTAAAAGCACAATTAAAGAGTAACATGAACATATCAGACATAACATAATATAACATCCATATCAAACGTAATATTTCGTATCAAAGCTTGACCATCATATAATAGTGGATAAAATTAATGATCCCGTATCAAACGTATCAAAACATATAACCATCAAATTGTACTTTAAACAAACAAAATATTTAAAACTGACAAACCGTATAACAATCCCACCTCTTACGTGCTTCTCGTAATATAAGAAAAATCTCATGCAAGTTATATGCTTATAATCCACGTGCTTTATCTCCTCGCCTACATCGTAAATAAACAAAGTATTAATATCTAAGCCTAAAAGGCTTATAAAGATAAAAATAAGAAAAATAAAGAACATGCTAAAAAAATATGAGAATTGGTTTGTTTTGGGTACTGTTCACGAAATGGGTCAAGTGGGGGTATATTGGTAATTACAAGGGTTAATTAATGGGGTAAGAAAAAGGAAATCTCCTTCTCTCTTCACTTCAGCATAAACTCACGGTTCCTCTCCTCTTTTCTTTCTCAAACAAGATTTTCTCTCTCTACACTTTTGCTTCCCCCAATCTCCACCAAATTGAAGATACAGGCACGTAAGGAACAAGGTAAATTAAGGTTATCGAGGCAACGATGGTTAGCAGATGTTTAAAGCAATGATGGCGGTGGTTTGGTAACAAGAAACGTAAAGGAATGGTTTTAAAACTGACAAACTGTATAAAAACCCCAGCTCTTACATGACTTCTTGTAATATAAGAAAAATCTCATACAAGTGATATGCTTATAATCCACGTGCCTTATCTCCTCGCCTACATCGTAAATAAATGAAGTTTTAATATCTAAGTCTAAAAGGCTCATAAAGATAAAAATAAGAAAAATAAAGAACATGCTAAAAAAATATGGGAATTGGTTTGTTTTGGGTAAAATTCACCAAATGGGTCAAGTGGGGGTATGTTGGTAATTACAAGGGTTAATTAATGGGGTAAGAAAAAGGAAATCTCATTTTCACTCCACTTCAGCAGAAACTCAGGATTTCTCTCCTCTTTTCTTTCTCAAACAAGATTTTCTCTCTCTACACTTTTGCTTCCCCCCAATCTCTACCAAATTGAAGATATAGGCACGCAAGGAACAGGGTAAATTAAGGTTATCGAGGCAACGGTGATTAGCAGATGTTTAAAGGAATGACGGCGGTGGTTCGGTAACAAGAAATGTAAAGGAATGATTTTAATATGGCCATGACTAAGGTAGAAGAATAATAAAAATTTATGGGTTTTCACCTCAAACTAATTGAGAGAAAATCTATTCTTTACTAACAAAATGCTAACCCCCGTAACCATAAGATTCTAAGAAAAATATACCGTATCTTGACTGAAAGTTCTATTATATATATATATATATATATATTTGGGCTTAGAGAAAAATATCTTAAAGTCCAATAATCTTAATTGAAACAATAATAAGCCCACGTAAAGTAAAATAAAATAAAATAAAATCAAAGAAATTAAATGTTGCGTGAAAATAATCAGGTATTACAAACAACAACAATTCTATAAATTCTTCTATTCCTCTATAATATAAAAGAGCAAAGTTTTTCTCTTTTCTTTGCGAATGTTATAGTTAATTGACATGTGCCAAACTTCCTTATTTTTTCTTTCTCTTCTATTTTTATTTTTCACTAAAATTTAAAATTTTAAATATAATTTTTGTTTTAAGTGCGTTTTTAATATATGATATATCAAATTAATCTTATTTTTGTGATTTTTAATTTGACATTAATATTGTGTATATTGAAATATATAATTACATTTAAATTATGGAATATAGTTTTTATGGATGAAATATAATTTTTTTATATGTTGAATTATTAATTTTAAAATTTTGATATATGTGATGGATTTGAATAAATAGTATATCAAATTTTTATATGAATTTAAGATAAAAATATAAATATTTTTTATAAAAATAAAAATATTATACTGTTAATTTGTATAATTTATTGTTTAATTTTAATAGTTTTTGTAAATTAAAATATTTATTTAGGAACAATTTAAAATTCACTTCAAAATGTTGCACAATTTATTATGTAATAAATTTAACTTAAAAAAATAAAATTTAATATAAAAACTATGTTTCAAATTGAATAATATTTATATAATATAATTGATATAAATAATTGGTTATGTATTTTTTAATAATAATAACATAATTTTATTATAAATTATTGATTTAATAAAATATATTATATCAAGTATATCGTACATACGAACATCTAATTATACATAATCGCTCCAAAAATTATATATAATCACAAATAATATATACTTGGTATTCTCCACGAAGGTTTTACTAATTGATGCCTCTCTTTTTATGGATTCAAAATTAAAAAAATATTTTGTAAAATGAAAAGTACGATCATTTAAGCATAAGAATAAGAATAAAATGTATTGGTGAATAAATAAACAATGATTGAACGCCGTAATGCCTAATCTACGTGTTTTTCATTTCTTTGCATAGGAGACGTGATTTGGAGAAAATGATTACAGTAGGGTTTTTTTTTCAAAATAATGCGAAAAAAAGAAAAAATTTACGAAATAGGCATGTTTTGGAACAGTTTTTAAAAATAGGTAAAACGTCACCGCCGGTGACGTTATTTCGAAAAAACGTCACCGGAGGTGACGATTTTAAATTTAAATGAAGGTGACGTTCTTTCTATTTTATTATATATATATATACACATACATCATACATGCATATATATATATTATATATATATATACACATTGACATATATATATATAACCTATATTATATATATTTTTTAAATATATATTTTTATTAATATATATATATATAAATATATGTATATATTTATCAAATATATATTTATACTCTAAATTAACATTTTGAATATATATATATATATTTTATATTTTATTTATTCAGTAAATATATCAAAATAAATATTAAAATAAAATTAATAAAATTAAAATATTATAATTTTATTTAAGATAATAAAAAATATTTAAATTTATTTTTAAAATATATATTATATATATATGTATTTATAAAATATACATTTATAAATAATAATGTATATTTTGAATATGTATATATATATATATATTTATTAAGTAAATATATAAAAATATATATTAAATTATAATTTTTAAAAGTAAAATGTTATAATTTTATTTAAGATAATAAAAAAATTATTAAATTAAATAATAATTTTTAATTATTAATTCATATTTTGAAAATAAATAATATATAAATTTATATATATATATATATTTATAAATAATAATATATATAATATCTGAATATATATATATAAATTTATATATTATTATATATATATATATTATTTATTTTAAAAATATGAATTATTAATAAAAAATTATTATTTAATTTAACAATTTTTTTATTATCTTAAATAAAATTATAACATTTTACTTTTTAAAATTATAATTTAATATATATTTTTATATATTTACTTAATATATAAAAATATATATACATATTCAAAATAAATAATATATATATAATAATAATACATAAATATATATATATATATATATGAAATTAAAAAAAAATTACAATAAACGTCACCTAAGGTGACGTTTTTTAGCATATATATATATATTATATTATATATTATATATACATATATATATATATTTTTATTTATAAAATATATATTTATAAATAATAATATATATAATATCTGAATATATATATATATAAATTTATATATTATATATATATATTATTTATTTTAAAAATATGAATTAATAATAAAAAATTATTATTTAATTTAACAATTTTTTTATTATCTTAAATAAAATTATAACATTTTACTTTTTAAAATTATAATTTAATATATATTTTTATATATTTACTAAATAAAAATATATATACATATTCAAAATAAATAATATATAATAATAATACATAAATATATATATATATATATATGAAATTAAAAAAAAAACAATAAACGTCACCTAAGGTGACGTTTTTTAGCATATATATATTATATATTATATATTATATATACATATATTTATACAACACATACATCATGCATCCATGTATATATATATATATATATATCTACACGCACATACCACAACATATATATCAAAATATATATTAAATTATAATTTTAAAAAGTAAAATATTATAATTTTATTTAAGATAATAGAAAGAATTATTCAAATTAAAGAATAAATTTTAATTATTAATTCATATTCTAAAATAAAATAATATATATATTAATAATATATAAATTTTATAAACATTATTTAAAATAAAGATTAATATTTAATTATTATTATTTGTAATTTAATTTGTTGAAAGAAATATATATTATTATTATTATTATTTGTAATTTAATTTTCTTCAAGAAATATTAATTTATATATATTTTTTGTAATAATAATACATGACAATATATATGTATATATATATTTAAATATATTACCTTTTCAATATATATATATATATATATATATATAGGAATATATGTATATATATTTTATAAAAATATATATTAAATTATAAATTTAAAAAATGTTATTTAAAAAAATAAATAAAATAATTTTATATTAATTACAGAAATATATATATATATAATATATATATAACATACATACATACATAATACATACATGGGCTTGACGTTTTTTCATTTTTTTTTTTTTTGCCCAAAAGTATATTGAGGTTGCCAGGAATCGACCTCGCGACCTCTTCCACTATCCGCCAGCTTTTAACCACCAAGGCACATTCAATGTTTGAAAATTTATGATATAAAAACGTCACCTCTTCCACTATCCGCCAGCTTTTAACCACCAAGGCACATTCAATGTTTGAAAATTTATGATATAATGTTATATATAATATAAATTTAAAATATAAAACAATATATTTATAATATTTTTTATTTTTAATTATAATATATATATTATATAAAAGAAAATAAAATAAAAATATAAATTAATAATTAAAAATTATTATTTAATTTAATTATTATTTTATTATCTTAAATAAAATTATATTATCTATTATATATATATATTTATAAAATATATATTTATAAATAATAATATATATAATATCCAAAATTATATATATATATATTTATATATTATTATTATATATATATTATTTATTTTCAAAATATGAATTAATAATTAAATTTTTTTATTTAATTTAATAATTTTTATTATCTTAAATAAAATTATAATATTTTACTTTTTAAAATTATAATTTAATATATATTTTTATATATTTACTTAATAAATAAATAAAAATATATATATACATATTCAAAATAAATAAATAAATAAATATATATATAATAATAATATATAAATATATATATGAAATTAAAAAAAAATACAATGAACGTCACCTAAGGTGACGTTTTTACATTTATATATATAATATATATTATATATATATATATATTTATAAAATATATATTTATAAATAATGATATATATAATATCCGAAAAATATATATATATTTATATATTATTATTATTATATATATATTATTTATTTTCAAAATTTGAATTAATAATTAAAAATTATTATTTAATTTAATAATTTTTTTATTATCTTAAATAAAATTATAATATTTTACTTTTTAAAATTATAATTTAATATATATTTTTATATATTTACTTAATAAATAAAAAATATATATATACATATTTAAAATATATATTATTATTTATAAATATATATTTTATAAATACATATATATATAATATATATATTATAAAAATAAATTTAAATATTTTTTATCTTAAATAAAATTATAATATTTTAATTTTATTAATTATATTTTAATATTTATTTTGATATATAAATATATATTTTATAAATATATACATATATATATATATATTAATGAGAATATATATTTAAAAAATATATATATATATATATATTTACAGGTTTTATATATATATATATGTGTGTGTGTCAGTGTGTGTATATATATATATAATATATATATATATGCATGTATGGATGTATGTATGTATTATATATATTGTGTGTGTATATATATATAACATATAAATAAAGAACGTCACCTAAGGTGACGTTCTTTCATTTAAATTTAAAATCGTCACCTCCGGTGACGTTTTTTCGAAATAACGTCAGCGGCGGTGACGTTTTACCTATTTTTAAAAACTGTTCCAAAACATGTCTATTTCGTAAATTTTTTCTTTTTTTCGCATTATTTTGAAAAAAAACCCGATTACTGTATTTTCATTTTTTTCTTATTTAACAAAAAAAAAAAAAACTGCTGCTGTGTATTATTTTTAATTCTTTTTATTTAAACAATACTCAATTTAAACTCAGCTAGATGTCCGTTGGTACCAATATATTTCACTTATTAATAATTTATGATAATATTAAATCATTATTATTATTATTGTTGTTGTTGTTGTTGTTATTGTTAGTTTATTTTAAAATACAATTTATTATATTAAATTGAATTTTTGATTTATTAAATTAAGTTATTAAATAATAAATTGTATGACATTTTAAAGTAAATTTTCACTATCCCGAACTAAATATAAATATTTTAATTTACTAAAGATTATTGAGATTAAACAAAATTATAATATTATAAAAATTAATAGTACACCTTTTATTTTATACAAAGCTAACATATTTTTTTAGATTAAAATTCATATAAAAGTTAATATATTATTTATTAAAAATCCAACATATATGTTAATATTTAAAAAATAATAATGTAATTCATAAAAAAATTATATTTCATCCATAAAAATTATATTTCATGCTTTAAAGATTATTATTTATTTCAATATATATAATATTGATTTTAAATTAATGATTATAAAAAAATATTAATTTAATATATAATATGTTAAAAATAGATAAAATAAAATTTTATTTAATTTTTTAAATTTTAATAAAAAAGAGATAAAGTTAAATACACATCAATTGATTATGAAAAGATATGTCCAGAAAAAAATACCCATCTTTGATATAGTAAATAGTATTTAAACAATATTTAATAAAATAGGATTATTTTAATGTTGAGTGGGCCATTAAAAAAAAATCCTCTAAATAATAAAACTTAAAAACCAAGAAAAAGGAAAAGCCGATAAGTCTGATCACGATTCACGGCTATACAGCGCAGCAGAGCCATTCTTCCGTTTTCAGCCACCCGTCATAAAACCTTTGGCGGAGAAGTCGTACGACACTCTCTCTCTCTCCCTCCCTCTCTCACACACACACACACACAAACAGACACACGAAACACAGATTGAGTTGTCTTGACCTGAAACGTGACGGTGGTGTCGTCGAGTTGGCAACACATGCAATTGTCGCTATCTCCATTGAAATCCGTCGCATGATTTGATTACATGTGTATTGTATCTGAGGCATTGGATTGATACCGGATCGGTGTATATATGCGAGTATAGGATTGCAGATTTTAATTCGATTAGTTTCGAAGCTTAGGTTGGGATATGGCGTCGTCGGAGAATAGGGATTCGTCGGAGTTTTATTTGGAAGACAGTGACGATGTTGAAGATAGGAGCTCGGCAGCAGACGAGGGAATAGAAGGCGAAGATGATGATAATGAAGATTCTGACGGGGATTCTCGTTCTTCTTCCCTTGTTTCACAGCAATGGCCTCAAAGTCTCCGGTATTATTTTGAGTTCTTAGTATTTTGATTTGTTGAATGCAATGTGTTGTTCTAATAATTGCTTTTTTAAAAATTGAATAAAACTTGTTAGTACTTATTTTGATTTGCACCGATTAATATCACTTGTTATAATAAATTCTACTTGAATGGATTGTCACTCGTGTATATAACATCAGACATGAAGTGGCACGTCTAAACCAACAAGTCTGGGTTTGAGGGATCTTGGGAGGACAAAAGAGAATTTATTTATTCTTAGATTAGGCGGTAGGCATAATTTACAGTAAAAAAAGTTTAAATGCAGTAGATGATTAATAGTTTTCATAGATTAAGAAGTGAAACATTTATAGTGATTGAGTTTGGTCTTCATTAGGCTTCCAGAATGGTGAATTGTCCACTGGTTACTAGCTGAAGTTAGTCTGGTAGGCTTATTTTATCGGGTTGGGCTTATAGTAAATGTGGACACCTTATGTCTCGCCTTTACATTTAAATCTTGTCACTCTTTGGCATCTTTTTTTGAAGAGGGTGAAAGTTCTATTTATTAAGTGTTGCTCTTACATTCTAATAAATTATGACTGTTTACGGTTCTATTGAATTTTGTGATTATCTAAGAATTTAACTATGTTCTCTTTCTCTACCGAAGTATGTCTTAATAGAAAATGATGTGGATTGCTTCTCCATTAGTAAGGGGAAGTATTGATTTGTAGCTGTGTACCTAGTAGTTTTCCTAATCATTTGGAGCAATATGTCTTTGATTAAATTAAAGTGAATATTGTGCTTTTTTTAAATGACTATTTACCTTACAGTTTTTTAATATTTTTATTTCAGGGAAGCAGGTGATATATATTCAATAGCTGCATCACCAAGCTTAAGCTTTGGGATGCTTCGCACTAGTATACTGGGTGTTAGTACTGGTTCTTCAGTTTTCCACGGTGAAGATGTCTTGGAATCCAAAGGAAGGATGCCCTTACTTTCTGATTACAAGACAGGATATCGTGGTGAAAATTTTGACAGACTGAGAGCACAATCAATATTGTCCAACAAACCTTCATTTTACACACAACTGACAGGAGAATTTCCTCTCACCCATGGATGTACCTTAGTTCAAACCATATTCAATGGTAAGCTACACAATTATGGATTTTTGTGAACTTCATGTATCTTTATTTGCATACTGAATATGCATAAGGTCAAATTCTTGTCTTGTAGACTTTAATTTCCTCTAAACTCACAATTCGATTTCAAACTCATGTTTTCTATAGTTAGTGTACTAAGGACTTTTAGTTGTATTACTATGATGCAGGTGTTAATGTTATGGCTGGTGTTGGACTACTCTCTACACCATACACGGTGAAAGTAGGCGGATGGGGCAGTCTGCTGGTTCTTGTTCTCTTTGCATGTATCTGTTGTTATACTGCTACTCTTATGCGGCGTTGTTTTGAAAGCGCAGAAGGCATATTGACGTTTCCTGATATGGGAGAAGCCGCATTTGGGAAATGGGGACGCATTTTCATATCTGTAAGTTGAGACAAAGCTTACTTTTCGTGAAAAATTACTCATTCTATATAATGGTTTTCAATTGCTTTCAAAAGTTTTGCTAGAAAATGGGCTATTTACTGAATCATGAAACTTTCTTTGGATGAACTATGTTATGTAGAATTGATATTAGTTTAAATTTATTGTATTGAAGTTCATTGCAAATAAACTTACGGCTAATATTTTTGTTTTGTTTTTTTGTTTTTGTTGCAGATCATATTGTATTTGGAACTATATGTAAGCACACTGCTCTACTCTATGCTTTTGTGGATTAGTGGTTCTTCATGTAACACTTACCCCAATTTTATCATATAAAATAAATGCAGACATCTTGCGTAGAGTTTGTCATCTTGGAAGGGGATAATCTTACAAGCATATTTCCTGGAACATCTTTGAATATATTCGGCTACCAAATCGATTCCATGCATTTATTTGCAACTCTCTCTATACTTGTCATTTTACCAACTGTTTTATTGAAGGATTTGAGATTGCTTTCTTATCTTTCAGGTACATTCAAATACTCAAATTTCTATTTTATTTTCTTATTTAATGTTAACACAAATTTTGAGTGTTGATTGTTTCTTTGACAGCTAGTGGAGTCCTTGCAACAATAGTGGTAATTCTATGTTTATTGTTTGTTGGCACTGTCGACGGAGTTGGATTTCATCAGAACACCAAATTGGTGAACTGGAGTGGCATTCCTTTCTCCGTTGGTATATATGGGTTCTGTTATTCAGGACACTCAGTGTTTCCGAATATTTATCAATCAATGGCTGATAAAACGAAATTCACCAAAGCAGTAGTAATAAGGTACACCTATTTGTTTATATATATATATATATATATATTTTTTTTTTTTTTCAAATGGCATAAGTCTTAAATTGTTATCTAGATTCACTTCTCTGGTTTATTTTGCAGCTTCATTGTATGTGTTGGGTTTTATGGAAGCGCTGCAGTTATGGGATTTCTTATGTTCGGACAAAACACAAAGTCCCAAGTTACTTTAAATTTACCACCACATACAATTAGTTCTAAAATTGCATTATGGACAACCGTAAGTGCACTCTCCTTTGATCTCTTCTCTTAATTATCTATTTTATAAGTCTTTTTTAAATATGTGATTATCTTTTGCAGGTTATCAACCCAATCTCCAAATATCCTTCTTCGTATTTTAGTTTCTTCTCACAAGATATTTTATAATGTTATATACTTTTGGAATTTTACTTTTTTCTCACTAAATATTTTATAATGTTCAATAGTTGGCCCTTATCTCAATTATTTCTTTTCTTAACTGTAAATACATTTGCCTTGTTACTGAATCCACTAGCTAGAGGGATCGAGGAGCTGATGCCTGCTAGATTTTCTAACAGTTTCTTGTCTTTTGCTTTAATACGGACGGCACTTGTTTTATCTACTCTTTTAGTAGCATTTCTTATCCCATTTTTTGGTAGGTGTTTTTTTTTTTCTTTCACATCATACTTACTAAACTTATTGAATGAACTGTGTCTTAAAGTTTGAGATCTTTTTCCATTCTTTGTAGGAACTGTGATGTCTTTGATCGGCTCTCTTTTCAGTATTCTTATGGTAATTATAATTTTTGTATTGACCTTATTTGTTTTAATTTGCTAAATGAAATTAAAAGATCTTCTCATATTCTATATGTGCTTTATTACAGGCTATTATAATTCCAGCTTTATGCTTTTTAAAGATTTTGGGAAAGAAGAGTGCCTCATCAACACAGGTAATTAAATACTAAAATACAAAAGAAGAATGCCTCACCAATAGCATCAATTTTGCGGTCTATGCTCTTTTTTCTTAACACGATTTTCTGTTTCAGATTGTGTTGAGCATTGGTATTGTGGCTTTGGGGACTGTCTGTGGAGTCATGGGAACTTACAATTCAGTGTTAGAACTTGTAAAGAAGTATTGATGCACATTAAAGCTTTGGTTTCCCAATCATATTATTTTTCTGTTGTTTTTATAATATAATATAATGATATGATATTATTAAATTTAAGTAATGCATACCTTACTAAATAATTTCATATTTTCTTTAATATATTTACATTCACTAATTAGTAATTAAATATGCATATTATAAAACTATTAAAAATTATTATACATATTTGAATTTTAGAAAAAGTCCTTATTAAAAAAATTATATTTGGATACCATTCTACGTTCTAATATATCTGTGAATGTCTAATTATGTTATTCCACCTCTTTAATGGATAGTTGGTGATTTAACCGATCCCACGGTTGAGATTGTGTTTTGTACAATTCTTGACAATGTATCTACAATGGAGAGTTTGCATCATCACTTTAGAATATTTATTATACTTTTATCCTATAATATTCTAGAAAATTGTATGTACCAGGATTCTATTTGATTAAGAGTAAACTCTCAAATACAAATGATAAAATGACTCAAAAGTTCAATTTCGTGACAATGTGCTAGCAAAACATTATCCTCATCACTGTATTAAGTATTTTAGTGCCACCGTATAAATCAAGCAAGCGGTTAATATTGTTTAATAACACTACACAAGTGCCCATTTAAATTTAATTGATGATTAATGAAAAGTAAATTTTGAAAAAGTATCTTGTACTTACCAGCGATCAAATGAATACAAATTATATGATAAAGAAAAAGATAATGTCAAAGAATTAATTTTCATACTCAATAGAAATGTTAAAAGGATCATGATTTGATGGTAGATGCTTTTAGCTCGAAAAAACTATAGGATTAGGGTTTGATTTTATGAGCCTGTTTAGCCCGTGACTCGATTAACCCGAAGTTCTATAGATTAGTTCGATAGCCCATACTTTTTTTTTTCTTTTTTGCCCCTTTACTAGTATTGAAATAATAACATACACAATTTTGAAATAATTATCATATAACATCCACCATTTTGAAATAATTTTCATGTAACATACACCATTTTGAAATAACCATATAACATAGTTGTTTTTTAATAGAATATATTAAAATTTAAATGAAATATGATTTTAAATTTTATAATGTGTATGTATTTAAAGTTAGACTTGAGAGCATCAAGTACTATATATGACTTGAATGTTTGAATATTTAAACTTTATATAGTGATATAAAAATTATAAAATACATAATTTTTTTAATGCTATATAAAATTGTATTTTGAATAGATTATTATATTTATTTAATTAAAATTAAAATTTAAATATGTAATTTGATTATTTCGATTCATAGTTCGATAGTAGTCTGATTAGTTCGAAAATCGGTAGAACTAAAATTAGATACACCATATTATGAGCCCCTTTAAAATAACCCGATTAATTTAAATCTTGATTAACTTGAAACCTATTGAAGCTAGTCTAAAATCAATGGAGTAACACAGTTTAATATCTCTAATACTCAAGCAAAAATATATAAAATAATTAAAGAACTAATCTCAATTATTTTTTCCATCTTTTTTCGAGAAACTCACACAAAAGTAGAAGGTATAAAATATATCAAACTCAATTTACAAATCATTATATAAAATGAAAAACAATCATAAATTGCTTTTTTTTTTATGTTTTTTTACACAACTCAAGAAATATATATAAAATTGGATCTTCTATTCTATTTTTAATCCAACTTTTATATTAAAATAGTCATCACACATTACATGTATCTAATAATATTATTAATTAATATATACGTGTATTAAAAAAAAAAAGAAAAAGATATGTAACACATCAAAAAATAAAGCATCAAAACCCAAAACTGTTTATCCCAAGCGTTAGAAATCTCTTATATAAGAACACCTTCCTTACTTGAATTTTCTCATCTTTAACAAATCTTTTCTTTATCGAAATTTTTAAAACACTCTGAATTGTGGTCACCCCTACTTTTAACAATAAATATTCTTGAAGATCTTTAACCGCGATATATATATATATATATATATATATATATTTGTTTGTACGGTAAATTATTGCATAGAAAAATCATTAGCTATCCAAGAGAGAGAGATGAATACTTTTATGGAAAGTATTTATATTTTATTTTAAATAATAAATAAAACTTGTGTGAGACTTTCTGCGATGTATGGAAGTTATTTTTGTATATTTTTATTATTAAAAAATATGGTGTTTATTACTAAAAATATTAGTAAAAAATTAATAATTATACGTAATATTTGAATTTATAATTTCTATATTTGAGTATGAACTTATTTAAAAAATTAAAATCAAATATCATAAAAAGTATGGAATATGCATCAAAATAAATTTTAAAATAAAGTTAAATTATTTTAATTTTTTATGATTTAGGTTTAACCACATCAAATATGCTCCAAATTTGAAAATTGATTTTATTTTAAAGAAAATATGAATATTGATTTGAAACATATCAAATATATTGTAAATCCAATATTAATGGTTTAACTTGCGTATTATCTTTAATCAGACTATTAAAAAATAAATAATATGTCATTACTTATTTTATTTTATATTTTTAAAAATAAAATTTAGTGAAGAAAATAAATTAAGAAATTTACATTTTACTTATATATACATAGATATATAGTCGGATACCTAATATATATATATATATATATATATATTATATACAATATATATATATATAATTCTTGTCTGCACCTAATGCACATGTATCGAGTATTTTGACTACATATTTTTTTTATAGGTGTATATAAATTTATGGTAGTAAACATTCGTTGCACCCTTGAATACATCAGATATAAATAAAAGATAGTTGTGCCACCAATAAAAAAATATAAATATACTTCCACGTATCAATATTAATAAATTTTGTAATTGGTGTCTATCAATCGCATTAGGTAATTATTAATGTGTCCAAATCACATCTAAAATTAATTAATTATGTGCGAGTGATTTTAGTAGTTGAACATTTCCGTATTTACATAATGTCGCACGAGTATTGGAAAAAAAAAAAAACAGATAAGCATAACAAGTTTTAAAATTCTAGGGGCATATAGTAAATAAATAAATTATAAGGATTTAATTTAACAAGTTTTAAATTGAAAGGGCTAAAAGAACAGTTTTATTTTATCTCTTGTAAGTTGTCACCTTATTTAGTGAAAGTACTTAAAATGGAGTTGACATAAATAAAAATGAAAGTCAAAGGACTTAATAAAAAAATATTATAAAGCTCAATAAAATAAGAGTATGTCTTACGTGAAAACGGTTGCATATGCGACACGATTTAAAGTATTATTTGTGTAATTATAAAGTATTTCTTATTTAATTATAAAACATCATTATTTTTTAAAATAATTAATCAGAAGTAATACACTTAAAATAATAATAATACTTTATTAATAAATAAATAATACTTTATAATTAAATAAATAATATATTAAATCGTGTTATACTTGCAATTATTTTACATCAATTTGTGTGATAAAATAAAGTATAATGCTTCCATCATTTAGAGAAAATAATCGTGTTTGCATTCTAATTATATTAATCTAATAAAAAATTGTTTGCATTTGTCTTTTTTAAGTGGTTTGGAGTACACAACTTTAATAGTGAAGACAAAATTGATTACATTAGTCTTTGTCAGCATGCCACGAGACAATATAAATTCCAGAAGACATTGCGCGAAGGAAATAGAACGACTATTCAGCTGAATAACTATTGATAGGAATGAAGTGTTTCGATCGGAAAATAATATGCATCATGTATATATATTAATTAAAATTATATATGATTATTTTAGGAGTTGAAGAAGTTGATAGATTTGTGTGCATGAGAATTAGTTCAGCTGGTTCGAACTGTCACTGAAATTGCGAAAGATAAAAAGATCTTTATAATTTTTACGAGGAAGAATTCCTTCTTCCTCTCAAATACTTTTATTAGAAGAACAGTTTGTTCCCACAAATGTTACAAATAGAACTTACACGTATTAGGCTACCCCTAAATACTAATCTACTCTTGTAACTATTTCTTCTAATACCTTACTTGACCATCTAGTTCCCTAGATGGATTTTGATGCAAACGGGAGTTTGCAATTCGCTGAACTCTCACGAGTCCAGACAGTTATGGGTAAATGATATTGAATGGTCTCTGCGTGGTTCACAGTCAGTTTGCCTTTGAATACTTCTTGAGCTATCATATTCTCTTGAATCTGATAGCTTTTCCACCAGCCTTTCCATAAGTCTCTGCTCGTATAAAGTTAATAAAATGTAACAGAGATACCCTTCATCTTCTGCCCGTAGTCTACTTATATTTGCATATCTTGAACACCAAGATATCTTCACCATATCAACTTTGATTCTCTATCAAATATCTCCTTCGACTATCAGATTCTTTCCTTCCATATTTTCAGCCGTGTGACTTCTCTTCCTTGAATATCTCTAATTAGTTAGTGATTGAATCTTTTATTCCTTGCATGTATATTTGAATATCTTATGTTTTGTTTGCTTTCCTTCCTTTCCATATCTTGTTCTATATTCTGCACATTAATTTAGATATGTTTAGATTTTTGAATAAATGATAATATCCTTACCTTATCAATCTCTCCTTTGGTAATTGGTTCGAAAATCTCAGGACCAGAATCATCTTGCACCCTGCAAGAAGAAAAATATACCACGGGGTGACTAATTCAACACGAATCACAGTAAGTTTAGTCAACATCAATATTCAACAAGTTTGTTCTGAAATAATCCGAAAGAAAAAAAGAACATAGTCTTAACACAAACCGCAAACAAAACATCAACATCGATTGTTTAACAAACATCCATTATCATAACAAGCCAACATTTCAAATTTACTTCTCATTAATCAGAGCTGCCTCCACTTTCCCATTGATCATTTCCTTCTTCTTCTGCCTCCTTAGAATCTTCTTGCTCAGCCTCCTCCGCCCTTTTTCTTTTTTCTCTTGTCTGTCTCCATTTTCTTCTTTCCTTTGTCAGCAGCTGATGATCTTCTGCAGTACCTGATGTCTCCCTCTTTTTTGATCCGGTTGCCAAGGATGGGATGTCCGAGATGGTCCGGCAGGGGAACATCTAAAGATTTAAGAAGGTTAGTTAGGTACAGTTTCTGAGATGCCACCTCTGCAGCAAGAGTATCCAGAATTTTCAGTTGCTGATGAAGAAACAGAGGTAAATTTTGGGCCATTTCAGAGGGCTTGAGCGTAGGTTCAATGGCTTGAGGCCTGGTGTATACATTTGCTTCTCTGGACACCATTTTCAGAGGAGGTGCGGACTTGAGGAGTACATCAGATGATTGAGCCTGAATCCTCTGATAGGAGAGCAAGCCCCAAATAAGAGTTGAGAAAGGAAGTTTCTTGCGGGGGTCAGGTCGTTCAGCAAACCCCATGATGACCTCGAATGCTATCTTTCCGAAGTCAATGGGAATGGTTTTCAGCTCTTTGTATGGGAACAGGCACTGTGCATCATTCAAGTGGGACTTATTGGACGTGGGGGTCTAATTGTGCCTTCCGATCTTATGCAGCCAATTACCATCATGGGTTAGAATCGACGGGGAGATTCCTGGCTTAGTCCAGTGTGTGAGTTTACCATTGCTGAGGCATTCAACGACCTCTCCTAGTTCTACATCATTCTCATCCTCATCATCCACCTATTCAGTTCAAGGAAGTCATTTATGGCAGAAATACTGAAATTCACAATCTTGTTACGGACAAAAACATTACCAAACCTAGGGGAGTCAGGGTCTTGAATTCCAGTGACAAGGTTAGCATAAAATCCATACACAATCGACCCATAGACCTTCCTAAATTAGTCACAATCACCTCTAGACCAGAATCTCTAATGTACGACATTATAGGAGTCTTATCAAACCGTTTCAAATCTAAGTTCCTTTCCAGCCAAAAATCCACTGCAGAAAAGAGTTTAAATCTATCAGAAGTAGCTTTCAAGAAAAAGGTCTTAGAGAAGGCTTTACCTCTCACCATTGTATTGTTTTCATCCATGGTTCGACCCTGAGATGAGGCGGTGTGAACAGCAGGAGAAGGTCCTCTGTTTCGATGTGATCGTCGTGGAGGGGATTTCGGCACTTCTTTCTCAGAGGTCGAGTCGACCATCAAATGCCATCATTTTGCTTGTGTAGCGGAGGTCCTTCCCGTAGATTTAGAGGTTGTTTACGTTTTGGATTTGGTATTAGGTTTTGTGGGGGGTTTGGTCGATGGTTTGTTTTGTTGGTTTTGGGATGCGGTTGATGGTGAGGGTTCAACATCAGGTTTTTCAGAGGGCTTCATTTGAGGGGTGATTGTGAAGACATTTGCTTGTGCAGGTGAGGTGGGAACCGAGACTGGTGTAGATTGTTCAACATTTGGCCGAAGGATGAGCTTGGGGGTTCCATTTTAGGGAATAGTAGAGGCAGGGTTTCCAAGGGTTCTAGGTCGATAAATGGGACTATCGCCCAGCTTGGTCGCCTGCCGTTCAACTCGTCACCAAAGTCTGCCATGAATGATCTGCGAGGAAGAGTGAGACAAGAGAGAGTCTATGGTGGATGACCAGAGAGCTGTCAGTGTCAATATTTCGAATAAAAAAGACTGACGCTTCAACTTCTTATAAATGCATGAAGATTTAGGTAGGCCCACTTTATTCTATTAATACCCCATTTAGCAACCTCCTTGACTAAATTAATGCATGAGCCCAAGTTCAGGAAGTGGTGAGAGTGGAACATCACATTTTCTTTTCTCCACATTTCATTTTTGTATATACTACAAGAGGACAAAAATCATCAAGGCTCCTATTCATCTGAAAAATCATATTTTCCTAAAAGAAACATGTAGAGAGGCTGTGTTTTTTTTTTCTTGAAAGGTGTAAATAAAAATATGAACCATCATTGTGCATTAATCTCTATCAGGCAATTCAGTTTGAAGATACACTAAGAAAAATCCTCAATCCTTCTCTCACGTATATGTTCACTGTGTTGCACTAAGGCAATTAGATGATTGATCCTTATAACTTCTTCTGCTAATCCCTTATGTAGTAGTTCGCAAACCATACAATAAAACACCACACTGGGAAAATCCTGTGTGATGAGCTTATGACCTTGTAACCCCCTACTTTTGTGCGACCCTGAAGTGAACATGAGTAGGTAGCTTTCACAGACCTGTCATTTTCTGTGCTTGGTGCTCAATCATATGCCAGACAGCTTACCACAACATCATTTCTAGATCGTAGCTCTTTCCTTATACAAGAGAGAAGTATACAAGGATTCAAAGTTCAAAACAAACCAAATTTAAAACCTGTGCGAGACTGATGTTATTAAGAAGGTTTAAGTAATCAACACCTTTCAATTTTTTTTTTTAATTATTTAGACAGTACAACAGATCTGTAAAGACTTTCTCAGGGATATGAATTCTTGAGAGTCTAAGGCCTATGTGAAAATATCCGTGAGTTGACTTACGGTGGGAACATGTTCAAGAGTGATGACCCTATCGTCAACCAACTCCCTGATGTAGTGGTGTCTAATGTCTATATGCTTAGTTCTGAAGTGTTTCACGGGGGTTTTTAGACATATTGATAGCACTCAAATTATCACAAAATAAAGTCATGGAAGTCAAGTTTATACCATAGTCGTACAACATGTGCATCATCCATACTAGTTGGGAGCATGAGCTCCCAGCAGCTATGTATTCTGCTTCTGTTGTTGATAAAGAAATGCTGTTTTATTTCTTGCTGCGCCATGAGACTAGATCGTTCCCGATGAAGAAACACCCTCCTGATGTGCTTTTTCTATTATCCAAATCACCAGCCTAATTAGCATCACAATACCCTGCAAGAAAAAGTTTAGTATCAAAGGAGTACTTTAGTCCATAGTCTGTGGTACCTGCCACATAGCGTATGATTCTCTTTACTGCCTTGATATGTGATTCCTTTGCATTAGACTCATATCTAGCCAATAGTCCTACACTGAAACTTATGTCGGGTCTACTTGTAGTGAGGTCCAAGAGACTGTATATCATGCTTCTGTACAGAGTTGGGTCAATGCTTGTTCCACTTTCATCTTTAGACAATTTTGTGTTTGTTCCCATGGGCGTGTGTGCAACTTTGCACCCTTCAAGTCCAAATTTCTGGCGTATTTCTGTTGATGTATCTGATTCCATTTTTGCTTTGTTTAACTTGCAGACCAAGAAAGTAGGATAGTTCACCAACGATGCTCATTTCAAATTCTTGTGACATTACCTTGACAAAGTCGTTTACTTTGTGTTTGGAAGTGGATCCAACCACAATGTCATCCACATAAATCTGTACGATGATAATGTCATTGTTCGACCACTGGATGAACATGGTCTGGTCTACTCCTCCCCGCTTGTATCCTTGGGCAACTAGAAACTTTGTCAGTCTCTCATACCATGCTCTTGGAGCTTGCTTCAGTCTGTACAATGCCTTCTTTAGTTTGTAGACATGATTTGGGTAATGTGGATCTTCAAACCCTTTGGTTGTTCAACATACGCTTCATCTTTTAAAAAAAATCATTTAAAAATGCACTTTTCACATCCATTTGATAAAGTATAAACTTTTTAAGACATGCAAAGGAAAGAAGGATTCTTACAGACTCCAGTTGTGCAACTGGAGAAAATGTTTCTTCGAAGTCAATCCCTTCTACCTGCGTGTACCCTTGGGCCACCAATAGAGCTTTATTTCTGGTGATGTTTCCTTGTTCATCAGTTTTGTTTTTGAAAGTCCATTTGGTTTCAATGATGTTCGCACTGTCAGGTCGTGATACAAGTGTCCACACATCATTTCTGGCAAATTGTTCCAATTCTTCTTGCATTGCTAGGATCTAATTATCATCCTTGAGAGCCTCCTTAAAATTTTAGGTTCGATCACAGAGGTATAGCAAGCATGATGAACTAATCCCTCCATTTTTCGGTAATCTGGTTTAGGTTTACAACGTGTCTTTTCCTTCATTGAGATCTCCAATGATGAGTTCATTGGGGTGTTCTTTCTGAATTTTGGTGGAAGATTCACCTTTGTCAGAGTCATCCCTTGATGGTTCCTGATCAGAATCTGCGATGTCTTCACACTCCTGGTTGCCTGTAGGGGGCACAATAGATAAACCTGTTTTCTCTAAGTATGTGTCATGTCTTACCAAGGAATCATCAAATACAACATTTGTACTTTCAATAAGTGTTTGAGTTCTTCGATTGAAGACACGATAGGCTCTATTGTTGGTCGAATATCCCAAGAACATATCAGTATCACTTTTGGCATCAAATTTACCTAATTGTTGGCTATCATTGTATACATAATACTTGCAACCGAATACATGAAAGTGACTTAGATTAGGGATTTTGCCTTTTCAGATTTTGTACGAGGTCATTACCACTACTTTCCTTAGGTACACCCTATTTGAAACATAGCATGCAATGTTTATTGCTTCAGTCCACCATTTTAGGCTACATCCTTGCCAATCATCATGGCTCTGGTCATTTCCTGTAAAGTACGATATTTCCTTTCTACTACTCAATTTTGTTGTGGTGTTTTAGGCGCTGAAAAATCATGAGCAATACCTCGAGAGATGCAAAAATCAGTGAAAGCAATATTTTTAAATTCTCTTCCATGGTAACTTTGTATTCGAACAATAGAATCCTGTTTTTTGTTTTCAAGTAATCGTATCAATTTTTCAAATTCATCAAAAGTTTATGATATTTCTCGAAGGAATCTTACCTAGGTATATCTTGAAAAATCATCAATGCGCACAAAAATATATCTCTTACCTCTAGCACTTTTAGTTTGAACTGGTCCCATCAAGTCCATGTGCAATAAGGCCATAATCTGTTTCGTGCATATGTCTTGTGTTACCTTATATGAGCTTTTTACTTGTTTTTCGAGTTGATAAGGTCCACAGATTCCTTGATTTCTGTTCGAAAGTTTAGGCAGCCCTCAAACACATTGTGATTTTGATAAGGCAATGAGGTGGTTTATCATATGTGCCCTAATTTTTTATGCCACACTTCCGTTGCCCCTGTACTGTCATTATAAAACACATGATTTCTGTCAAGAAGATAACAATTGTTAGTGGATCGAGTTCCAGTAAGTATGCATTGATCATTCATATCAACAACTATGCATTTGTCATGAGTGAAGTTCACTTGTAGTCCTTGATCACATATTTGACTAATACTTAACATACTTGCCTTAAGATTTTCAACAAGGAACACATTAGACAATGTAGGTAGGCTATGTATATTGAGAGTTCCTTGTCCAATGACTCGTTCACTCTTACCATTACCGAAGGTCACTGATTCCCCATTTATTGAAGTGATTTCAGTAAGATATGTAGCATTTCTAGTCATGTGACGGGAGCATCTGCTGTCAAAAAACCACGTTCCAGTGTTTTTCGCACCGAGTGAGACTATTGATGATGTAAGACACATGTTGTTCTTGGCAACCCATATTTTTTTTACATGTGCCATTCAGTTTTTGACATTTCTTACTTTCACAATTTTTGTTGATGTAGGACTTTTCACAGGGACACCAAACATATTCCAATTAAAGATATTACCTGTTCGGATGTCATGTTTCATTCTATAACACCTTGGTCGAATGTGTCCAGGTGCTTCACAATAATGACATATAGGAATGGATTTTTTTGTACCTTTTATGTCATGTTTCCCTAACTCACTTGCAGTATTTGAACCTTCCTGTTCGACCGCTGAGAAGGTGGCTGGTACAAAGGTTGTTGTTCCAGATGGTCTTTCTTCAGTGTATCCAATTTCAGTTTTGTTACTTTGTGACCTTCCGTACACCGAAATCCCATTAAATTTAACCTTTTCTTTGTTCAGTCCTTGTATAGTTCGCACCGTTTTGTCCAGCTCAGTCCGTAGTTCAGTCATCTCATAGTCCTTATCCTGCAATTTTAACACGGTTTCTGTTAGTTTATTAGGTAATTATGTTCTTACCTGGTGGTCGTTCTGAATAGAAATCTGTGCTGTTTTCTAGATTGATTTTGAGTGACTAAATTTTCATTTCTTGAAGTTGAACCTGATGTTCCAGATTTCTCACATTTATTTGGGATACAGTCAGTTCATCACTTAACCTTTCATTGATCTCCTTTGTGATTTGTAGTTCATGTTTCACCTAACTTAGTTCTTGATGCTCCATGGCAACCACACCTCTACTTTTGTATTCTTTTACTTGATTCTCCAGTCTTTCAATAAACTCAGTGGCTACGGTACATCTGGCTATTACCTCCAAGGACATTCTTTCCAGATCTCCAGAGTTGGATCATCAAAGTCAGGTTCTTCTTCTCCTTCAGATTCAGATTCACTCCAGGTGGCTTTTAGTGCTTTGTTTTTCCTTAGAGGAATTTGGGCATTCAGCTTGATAGTGTCCATATCCTCTGCATTCCTTGTATTGGTTAAAGTCTTTTCGTTTACCTTGTTTGGAGTTTGGTGTTCTGGTTCCTCATTTTCTGATATTTTCACCAAGGTTCGAACTTTTGGTGAACTGCTGCATCTGGTTGTATTTTTTTACGAACTTGCTATAATTTTTGTTAGTAGTGCCATTTTGTCAGCAATTTCTGTTACATCATTCTCGATCAGTTCCGTAGTTCACTCCGACTGCAGTGCCATCCCTTTGTTTTTTGGTGCGTCCATTCTATTATTTATCTCAAAGGTCCTTAGTTCTCCCATCAAGTCATTCAACGTCATTGGTGTGACTCTCATGAAAGATTCCAGGACTGCAATTTTTTCTCTAAATCTAGGGGCTAAGGTTCTCATGATTTTTATAATTTGGACATCCTCTTTGATTACGTCCCCAAAGGTGTAGCATTGATTCACTATATCACTGAATCTAGCAAAGTACATTTCAATGTTCTCTTCTTCAATCATTTGAATTCCGTCGAATAGCGTGGCCAATCTCTGTAGTTTTGATTTTCTCTCAGACTCATTCCCTTCAAATTGTTTTTGTAGTGCATCTCATTTGTCTTTAGCCGTTTGACAGTGTATGATCAGTTTGTGTCTCATGCATCAACTGAAGCTAGGATTGCAAATAATGTAATGTAGTTAGCATCTTCAGCACACTTTTCATCCTCCGTCCATTGGGTTCTTGGTTTGTCAACAATCTTTGTTATGTCTTTCCCATCTTGCATTTTCGGCCATGTCCACTTCGTTTGAATTGTCTCTCCACACCGTTTGGATCTCAAATAGATGATCATTATGGATTTTCAGAATGGATAGTTTTGTCCATCAAGCGAGGGTGGGCGTAGTGACGTTCCTTCATATGATCCCATGTGTCCGTACCTGGATCTACCTGTTTAATGAAAAACTGGAACCTGCTATGGTGCCAATTGATAGATCAGAATTTGTGCGCGTGTGAATCAGTTGAGCAGTAGTTCGAACTATAATTTAAATTGCGGAAGCTAAAAAGATCTTTATTATTTTTACGAGGAAGAATCACTTCTTTCTCTCAAGTACTTTTATTAGAAGAACAGTTTGTTCCCACAAATGTTACAAATAGAACTTACACGTATTAGGCTCTCCCTAAATACTAATCTACTCTTGTAACTACTTCTTCTAATACCTTACTTGACCATCTAGTCCCCTAGATGGATTTTGACGCAAACTCCCGTTTGCAATTCGTTGAACTCTCTCGAGCCCAGACAGCGGTGGGTCAATGATATTGAATAGTCTCTGCGTGGTTCACAGTCAGTTCACCTTTGAGTACTTCTTGAGCTATCGTATTCTCCCGAATCTGATAGCTTTTCCACTATCCTCTTCACAACTCTATGCTCGTATGAAGTTAATAAAATGTAGCAGAGATACCCTTCATCTTTTGCCCGTAGTCTATTTATATTTGCATATCTTGAACATCAAGATATCTTCACCATATCAACTTTGATTCTCTATCAAATATCTCCTTCGAAGATCAAATTCTTTCCTTCCATATTTCCAGCCGTGGGACTTCTCTTTCTTGAATATCTCTAGGTAGTTGGTGATTGAATCTTCTATTCCTTGCATGTATCTTTGAGTATATTATGTTTTGTTTGCTTTCCTTCCTATCCATATCTTGTTTTATATTTTGCACATTAATTTAGATATGTTTAGATTTTTGAATAAATAACAATATCCTTACTTTATCAAATGTGATTTCCAATAGTTTAATTTGTAGTTCTCAAACAATATTTAAAAAATTTATTGATTAAATAAATCTGTAATTTATATATAATATTTAAAAGATGGTAATTTTTTTTTTTATTCACGGACTTAATAGTTGTTGCAATTATCACCCTAATAAAAAAATCTAGAAAAAATTTAGGTCAATGGGTCAACAATTTGATGAGTTCGTCAATATACATACCATTTTCTGAACATCTCAACACAATAATAAAAAATTTGTTTCTTGTTCGTACATTTATCATCCTTATTAAAGAAAATAAATTTTGAGACTAATGGAAAATGAAGAAAATCAACTGTCACGTATTTTAATACACAACTGGACTTAATTTTTAAGTCAAACCAAATCTCACGTTGAGCAGTATTAAAAAAAAAAATCCAAGTTATTTTGGGAAGAACTACTTCTGCGCCCTTCTAATATTGCTATAATTAAACTACATGTTAATTACAAAAATACCTAAATTTGTTATTAAAATTGCTAATATCAAGACATTATGTGTGAATTACAAAGTTGCTTGAATTTTGTGAATTAGTTTACCAATAATTCTATTAAAAACTTATGAACATAATGTCTAATTTTAAAATTAAATAAATTCTATATTTCATAAAAACTATGGTTACAAAATGATTTTATTCTACATCTTTGTGCTTCTCCAACACAATGTAGCTAAAGGTGGATTTCAATATTCAGAATAACTTATTGATGGTTTTTTAATTTCTTTTTATTTTGTGTAAACCCTAATTTAAAACCATTATAAATATGTAGTTATTATGGCTTTTTATCTGTCCTATAATTTAGAGCTCAAGCTTATTTTAAAATTTTATGATAAAATATAATATAACTTGTTTTTTATTTGTTTTTCTTAAGCTTTTGTATATAATATTGTGCTAAAATGTATGCTTGCATATTCATCATGATTCTGCATAGGTCATTTACTTTTATTTATTTTGTATTTGTTAGTCAATAATAATTGTGCATTTACTTTTATTTATTTTGTATTTGTTAGTCAATAATAATTGTGTCTACGCAAAAACTCATCTGAAATAATTGTACGTTCAATACGATTTAAAGTATTACTTGTTTAACTATAAAGTATTACTTGTTTAACTATAAAATATCACTATTTTTTAAGGTTCACATTTATTAACCAAATTTTATTTAATATTCTTGATTTCAAAAGAAAATATTTTATATTTGGTAATTTGAAATTTGTATTTTGTGAATAAAATTAATTATTGTTCACGTATGATTTTATATATAATATTTATATTCTTATTATAATCATGGTACATATATAAATTATTGAACATAATTATATATATTTTTAAAATATTAATTTTATGTATTTCTAAAATTTAATAATATTATACTTTAATAATATTTACGTGCATCGCACGGGAGAACATTCTAATATGTAAAAAAGGAAAACGATATGGGCGGAAAAACAAATAGAAACATGCATTTTACTTTTACATAATAGAGAGAATATATAAATACAGAATTTCTTTAAATTTTTCAATCATATATTCCTAATTATTATGGATTTGATATGTTATATTTTCAATAATTTAACACAATTTTTTATATTTTAATATTATACAAAAAAATTTAATAACAATATATATGCAAAATGGAAGACAACATTTATGCTGAAAAACATAAAAATGGAAAGGGCATTTTAATTTTACAGATATATAGATTACTTATAAACAAATATTGACCACAAAATTTGTTGGAATCTTGACATACGGCAAAAGTTCTCTTCAAATACAATTTTAGAATATGATTATGGATTTTCAAAAGATACATCCACGCCTATTATACGAGAATATTCTATATATAATAAATTAGTTTGGAATTGGAACCGGTGATTCAAATCGACTGTCAATAATTTGATTAAATTAAAACTTGATTAGTTCGGTTTTGATTTCAAGGTGAAAATTTTTAAAAAAATTGAGAATCGAGAACTGTCGATTCAGAAATTGGAACCGACTATATGCTGGTTCGATTTTGGTTCCACCCTCACGGTTTCGAAACCAAAATAAAAATCGGCAGAAGTGTGCCCATATCTGCTCACAACTTTCGATAGAATGACTTTGTATGAATAATTAGTACCATTAACTTGATTGGATTTCTTAAAATATCATAAATAAAAAAAATTCTTAGTTATCGGATGTACGAAAATAATATCATTAAGTGATCTATTAAAATTTAATTTAATAGCAAGAAAAAATAATATTAAGTAATACCCAAATAATGCAAAAAAAAAAAAAAAAACATTTCATAAAATAGGGTAGATTTAAAAAGTGTGTCCAAAATAGGGTAAAACGTCACGCCCGGTAATATTTTTTGGTAAAAACATCACTGGGCTGACGTTTTAATTTTGAAAAAAAAACGTCAGACCCCCTGACGTTTTTATTTTCAAAATATATGTATATGTAATATGCTCATGCCTCATCATCATCCTCACACACACACACACACACACACACACACATATATATATATGTATATATATATATATATATCTCTGCCACATATATATATATATATATGCAAGTATATATATATATATAGAAAGATATATAATTATATATTTATTTATTTATTTGTAATTTGTTTGTATTAATTTTTTATATTATTTATTAAGTGATATTTATATTATTAGAATTCAATTTGTTTTTTGTATATTTACTGAAATTAAATGAAATATAATATCAAATATATTTATATATTATTCATTATATAAATAATATTTATTTCAATACTATATAAAATAATAATATAGTTGTAAATCAATAAAAATTCTAAATTAAAAAAATATTATAAAAAAACATATTAAAGAAATTAAGGAATATTTTTAATTAACTTTGATATTTATATTACTAATTATTAGAAAATTATAAAAAAATTATGTGTATATATATATAAATGTAATAAAAATTAAAAAAATACAATAAACGTCAAGTCAATAAAGAAACATCACTGGGCTTGACGTTTCTTTTAAACTTTTTTAATTTTTTTTAATTTTTTTAATTTATATATTATTTATATTTAATATATATAAATTATATGTTATTTATTATATTATGCTTATCTATTTTTTTAATATAAATATTTTATTAGAAATATATGTATATATAATATTTCTATATACATATATATATATATATTATATAATTAAAAAAATAAAAGTTTATATTGTTATTTAAGATAATTAAATCATATAAATAATTTTAAAAAAATTAAAGACTAATTAATAATAATTATTATATTTTTATTTAACTATTATTTGAATATTTAGAAATATATATATTTATACATATTAATACATAAATATATTATAAAATATGTATATATATAAATATATAAAAAAAGGATACAACGTCTGGCCCACTGACGTTTCTTTGATTTAATTTTTATTTAAGATTTATATTATATATATTATAAATATATACATATATATATTATTTTTTATTTATTCTGATTAAATAAAAATACAATTATCATTTTTATTTAATTTTTTTGTATATAAATATATATATAGAAATTTATATATATATACTTGTAATTTGTCTGTATTAATTTTTTTATTTTATTTAATAAATGATATTTATATTATTTGATTTCAAATTGTTTTGTATATTTACTAAACTAAATGAAATATAATATTGAATATATTTATATATTTTTTATTGTATAAATATATATTTATTTTAATACTATATAAAATAATAATATAATTGTAAATCAATAAAAATTCTAAATTTAAAAAAATCATATTATAAAAAAACATATTAAAGAAATTAAGGAATATTTTTAATTAATTTTGATATTTATATTACTAATTATTGGAATAATTTAAATATATATATATATGTAATAATAATTAAAAAAAATACTATAAACGTCAAGCACACTAACGTTTTAAAGGAACGTTAGTGGGCCTGACTTTTCTTTTAATTTTATTTTAATTTTATATTAGATATATTATTTATATTTAATATATATATATATATAAATTATATGTTATTTATTATGCTCATCTATTTTTTATATAAATATTTTATTAGAAGTATAGTATATAATAATAAAAAATAAAGTATATATTTTTATTCAAGATAGTTAAATCATATTATAAATAATTTATATAAATTAAAGACTAATTAATAGTAATTGTTATATTTTTATTTACGTATTATTTGAATATTAAAAAAAACTATATAGATATTAATACATAAATATATTATAAAATATGTGTGTATATATATATCATAAATATATAAAAAAAAGAATATACGTGAGGCCCACTGACGTTTCTTTGATTTAAATTTTTTTAATATATATATATTATTTATTATTTATTTTGATTAAAATAAAATAATTATCGTTTATATTTATTTTTTTGTTATATAAATATATTTTTTTTATAGAAATATATATTATATACTTGTAAATAATAAAATATTTTATTCTTATTTAAGATAATTAAATCATTTTATAAAAAACTTTATATAATATGAAGCATATTTTTTGAATATTTGAAAAATATTAATATATATATATATACATATATATATACATATTTACATAAAATATATAAAAAAATAAAAAGATAACGTGAGGCCCACTGACGTTTTAGATTTTTAATTTTTTTAATATTATATTCTATATAATATATATTATTTCTTATTTATTCTCTTTAAAAATTATAAGGATATGTTTTAATAATTATTACATTTTTATTTTAATAATTTATTTTGATTATTATTTATATAATTTTAAAAAAATATATACCTTTATATTTTTAATAATATATGTAATATTTTAATTATTAAATTATTTATGAAGAAACATAAAAAAATGAACATAAATTAATAAAAATTATATACATTATACACGAACAATATATTAAATTAAAATAATTCCATTTTGTATACAAATAAAGTAATTAAAAATATCACATTATCATATATATGTTTTTACAAAAAATAATATTACATCATATATTTTTATAACGCGATAATATCATATTATATATTTTTATAACAAAAATATCACATGTTAAATATTTTTACAACAAAATAATATCACACAGTATAGAAATAAAAGCACGAAATGACATTTAAACTGCAACAATACTGAAATAAAAACAGGAAATGACCTGCAACCATTACTACAGAAATGACATTTCATTCACTCTAATTTTTTACTGTAAAATGATTGTCATTTCACATGTCATCTCCTGCAAAATTTACTGCATTCACATGTCTTTCAAATGTTTTCAAAGCAAACACATTCTCTCTCTCTCTCTTCACTCTCTTCACTTATATTCTTCACGTCTCTTTCTTTTTATTCCATTTCAAAATTTTGTTAACTCGTCCACTTTTCCTTCTTCTTATGCCCCCGTTTCACTTCTTCTCTTCTTATAAGATTATCTTCCCCAGTTATTCCTGTATTCTGTTGCAACTATTTCTACTATCTGGTCCAAGGTATGTATTATTTAATTAAATTTTAATTTATTTGATAATATATACATATATATATATATATATTAGATATCATTATTTCTTTTATTTTTCCTTTTTATAATTTTCACATGTATTGGTTTTTTTTTTTTTTAATAATTTTGACCATTTTTTCTTTATTTATCACCAATCAAAATAAGCTTATATCTTCTAACTTTTTACATGATATGACATCATTTTTTTCTCAAACACTGATCATCAAATTTTCTATTTTTTGATGCTATATCATCTAGATTGTCTTCAACAAGAAAATCATCATTTTGCAAAGACATCTTCAGACATCTCCGTAACCTAAGCTAAGGTAAGTGGTATATATACATCATTTATTTACTATCATTTATTTCTGTGGATGTTTGTTTGATTTCATATACATATTTACATGAACATGTTCTTAAATTTTTATTATATGAGTGTATTGTTTTATGTGTTCTTTAATTATTTTGTTGTATTTATTAAAGTGATGTTATTTCAATTTAATTTATTTATTATGATGAATATTTTTTTAGTGTTGCATGTATTATATGTTTAACTTGTTTTGCTTTACGATTTGTTATGTTGACTAATTAAAACTTATTTTGTATAATTAATATATTATTATATGATACTGAAATAAATTATTGAAATTCAATAACAGTAATGACCCTTATAAATTATATTTGATAGGTATGGCTTCAACATCAAAATCATCGTCATCCAACATGCAAGAACAAGAAAAACAAAAATTACGGCAACATCTAAAGATGTGCCAAGTTGAATTGGAGTGGTCATCTAACCATGTCTCTGTTTTAGAAGGTTGCGTTCGGCAACAAGAAGACGTCTTAGGGCAGGAAATAAATTTCCTACGTGGTACTTTAAGTACCATGACAACGAAAAAGAATAATATGATAGAGCAGCTTAGGGTTAGAGACGGACATATAAACGCCCTTGAAAACGAGGTTCATGAGTTACATGCTCAATTGGATAATGAGAGACACCAAAATAAAATTATCCAACAAGAGAGTACGACTAACTTTCATCACATGAATATGATGCGATTATGCATACTAGATCTTATAGATGTCACCCATGTCTAAAATATTTGGCAAGATTCAGTTGAGAACAAAAATGTTGATATAGAAGTCGTGGATGATAATAATATTGTAGAAAATTTACCCGTTAATGATCATTCACAGAGTGATGTATATTCCATGTAATTGTATCTTTGTTGTGAAATGTAATGCATTGTTTTTCAGGTTTTTATGAAATTTTTATATTTCACAGTGAAACAAATTATAAATATCACTTTGAAGCAATGACGAGTTACAGACGAGTCACAATTAGAGTATATAGTGGAGGCAAAATTATAAACGAAAATGGAAAAGTATTGTACAGTTGTGTGCCCAATGGATACACATAAATTGATCGAAATACAGACTTATCTGCATTGAAAGATCAAATTTACCAATTTCTTAGTGTGCCTAAAGACCAGTTTCATCTGAAATTTTTCACAAAATGAGGGGAAGTTTACGAACACAATAATGTTATAGAGTCTGTAGTCCAGATTGAGAATGACGATAATCTTAGGTTTTTCCTAGATCCTAATAATGGATTAAACTCTATGGACATTTTTGTTGAGAAAGAACCATATCAAAATCTTAGCGAGCATGAGGTTATACTTATGAGCCAAGACTGGGGATATTATATGTCATTGTTGTCACAACAAGATGTGCCCATCACATCAGTCCAAGATTTCAGCAACCCTTGTGATTATGTGCCCGAAATCACTCAGGGCTTGGAGAACATTGATTTAAGATACATTGTTTTCAGTGGTTCCAGGTCATATAGTGTGCAAAATATAATTGGTCTCAGTAATACAAGGAA
Source organism: Caryopteris x clandonensis (assembly GCA_028749325.2). Classification (NCBI taxonomy): domain Eukaryota; kingdom Viridiplantae; phylum Streptophyta; class Magnoliopsida; order Lamiales; family Lamiaceae; genus Caryopteris; species Caryopteris x clandonensis. The sequence continues at coordinate 1,341,683 of JAPYKT020000037.1, read as the reverse complement.
TGAACCTCAAGATATAATTGTTCCTAGTAATACTAGGAATACAGAAGACACTGACCCTTGTGCAGATTCATTAGGTCCAATTTTCCCATGTGAAATGGAAAATGAAAATTTGGATGACATAGAAGCAATAGTAGACGAAGAAGATGTTGATGCAACCAATGTAGACCCCGACGGTGTGGAAACAACAATCCATAACAGTTAATGAGTACAGTTGGGGTAGTGCCGTCCTATCTTACCTGTACCGTCACTTGTGCGATGGAAGCTTGAATGCAAAGGAAAATCTTGGTGGACCAGTTCAACTGTTACAGGTACTACATACAAATTTATTAATGAATCTTCCAGATTTAACCTTATTAATTACTAATGTATTACGCCTTTATAATATAACGCAGATTTGGGCTTGATCGCAAATCTCGTCCATTATGCCTGTATCTAAGGCACGAAGATTAATAATGCTGGAAATTGAAAAATCTCAACATTTGGGTGGTGGTGCACTCCCTGTCGCCCCTTTCGGTGCACGGTAATGTTTACAATTCATTTAATTTTTTGTTGATTTTAGGTTTATTGTTATCTCAATAGGCATCTAGTAATCAACTCGTATACTATATGTAACAGTTGGAATAATGATAGCAGTTTCATGCACACTGGTAGACGCTAGGTGAAGGTTTTCAAAGAAATCTTGGACAAATTGACCCACGAACATGTTTGATTTCTCAATTTATTATATTAATTTTTATATGTAATCATTCGAAAAAATATATTTTTTTTGTTTTTTTACCAGTTTACTTGGGAACCATATGATTAGTCGTAAACGAAAATACTATAATTGTCTTCCCAATGTTTCTCGGACAATGTACGATCTCAATGTCCTCATTTTTTTCATTTGTGGAGTTTCATCATCCAGAGAGAATCTTACGTCAATTTTGAATGTTGCAAGATATTCCAACTCGATTCGACCCTCTTGATGATTGGAAAATGAATGTGAATCAAATCGATCGTAAGGGGCATAGAAATGCTAACTGGATGGACATACACCAGAAATATGTTCATCAATGGATGCGAAGAAATGAATATATTAGGGGGCACCCAATTTCTTATGAACCCAACGACGACTCCTGATTATTATGGTTGGTATAACTCAATTACATGTCGTTTTATATCCCATGTCGATAGGCATGAATAAATGGGAATCAAAATTGAAGATGCCTCATTTATGCACTACATGGTACGCAACACACATCTATATCTATCTAAGTTTTTCTATATATTCACTGTGTTTTAATGTGTATATGTTAAATTTTATGTATCTGTAGATTGAACAGTTGGAACCCATGAAGAGGAGCATAAAGAATAGAAACAGGTTGGACATTGAGCAACTTAATTCTTTGTTAGATGAACAGCTCTTTGTACAACAATTTAGAGCAAACAATTGAGAGGTTGTCTCTGGAGCCTACACATATGACGTATACCCAGCCTGCACATCAACATGAGTCCCAAAGTCAAGCAGATGCAATTTTGAGAACCAGAAGAAGTCATAGGGTTGATCATGAATTTAGCCCTGAACATCGGATGCCACCACTTGGGAATTTTGTATCAACCTCTTCATAGACGTAGATTTGAAGAAGAACAAAGATTTAGAACTCAAATTCATTCAATGGAAGTTGTAGGTAATGATTTCAATTGGAGTCAACACTCGGTGGAAGAACAACAACAAGAATACGTGAGAATTCTAGCAACTATGCCCGATGCATACGACATAGAATTTGAAGGTTAGGATATTCTGAGTGAGAGATGGTTTGAGCTGTACAAAAAAGAAAAGACGGGCCACCCGTTTTACAGATGAATAATCTATGAAAAGGTTGGGAATTTACGAGGATCTAACAAAATTGTACAAAAATATGGGATGGTCTAAGTTCTTCGCCTTACGAGAGAAGACATATGAGCGGTTGGTCCTTGAATTCTTCTCGATCGTTCACGTGGGATACGATGATACCTTGCCGGGAGCCATAACCTTCTATTTGGGTAATGAGTTTCATACGCTTTCGTTGGAAACCTTAAATGAAATTTATGGATTTCTGAAGAAGAAATTATTCAATCTACCAGATACGAAAATACATTTCCTTGAATTCAATCCAATAATATTTTAGAATGAAATAACATAGGCTTTTCCAGACAAGTCATCCATTTACAACCCTAGCCAATCAAAAGCATCAAATATAAGAAGCTCGGTGATTCGATATTTTCAATGGTTTCTCTCAAGTACAATTTTGGTAAAACCTGAACCGGGGGTTGTTACATTAGACGAGTTGTTCATATTGAGGTGTTTGATGAATGGGAAAAAATTCAATGTAGCACCGATACTTTTAAGGTTGTTTGTTCGAACAAAACAACAAGTAGCAAACCATATCGGAGGGTTGATTACTCCAATTGCTCGATATGTCAGGATTAATGTGGAAGGGTTGGAAGAAACTTCAGGTGAAACAACCATCAACCTCAAACTTCTAATCAACATGAAGATGTGTATGTTACACCCCAGCACGAGAAAATTGTATCTCATTTTATCTGATAAGAAAAGATTTGCTCTGCCCAACTCTCGTCTGACAAATATCTCCGATGGAAAAGTATCGAATATTATACTTAATGGCTAAATCCACACTGAAGCCATAGAGGAGAGCGAAAGAGAACTGAATAATGAAGAGGAAAGAAGGAAGAGAAGGAGAAGAAGTACAGATACAAGAACACAACCTATGGATGTCGATATCAAAGAACAAAATGAGGATGAGATGATGGGGGAAGTAGAACTACTTGCATACGCACATGGAAGAAGAAGGAAAAATCTCCCACAGTATGAAACCGGGACTTCCAAGCAGGCCCACCCTCACATCAACTTCATACAGGTTGGAACAATTGGTCAGAATGGAGAAATGTCTTGGATACACAGGTTGCCAACATCGAAGAATATATGCATCGCCAAGCATATATTTCTCAAATCGCACTTGACATGCAGAGACAACAGTACGAGTGGCACGTCTAGCAAAGCCATTTTGAGGAGCGTGAATATCATGCATATCAACCTTTCAACCCATTAAACACTCCGTATCGACCATGAATTTATTCTATTTAGAAGTAGGTGGTCCAACTGTTCTTCTTGTTTTGCCTCTAAACTTATATTCATTAGTATTGTTAAAATGATAGCAAATCTTGACTATGTTTCTTTGTTATAATAATTATCCAGTATCATTTGTTGCATTAACCAATAAAATGGTTTGTATATTTATTTATTTTAATATATTATTAATAACATATGAAATCAAACGTCCCATCAAAAACACACTAAACAGTTAATGCACATTACAAATGTCTACAGACCCAGCAATATGTTACCATCATATATATGTGTGTGGTGACATTCATTGTACTTACATACAAAGATGGATCACCCATTGGAATTCTCTCCTCTTCCTCCACAATCAAAATGCTATAACTTGCAAGAAATTAAGTTCTACTCAGACACCGACTGGACAAAGGAGATGGAGACAGTGCTTGTGAATACTCTTGTCAAGGACGTCGAAGCAGGTGATTGGAAAAATCGGTAACCATAACGTAATTGAAGAACCAATTCAAGGAGCGTAAATTCAGTTATGCTGACGTGAAAAGCCGCGTTGGTATGCCACAATCCTGTCACTACATGTTCAAAAAATGGTAATCATGGCTGGGCTTTGTATGGTCGGTGAACAACAGCATATAAATGCTACACCGGATCATTGGCGTTTATGGGTAATTTTGTCTAAAAGTTAACTAACCATTCATTTTCTTGATTGTAAATATCCAATTTACGGTTATATTAATTATTCTTACATTTATAGGATCGTGATCCCAAAATGATAGATACAATTGCATACTTATTTGATGGCGAGCCATTCTTCGACCAACTAGAGAAGTTTTTCAAGTTTGAAGATAATGATGTCGTGAGTGGACCATTTTCCTCAAGTATGGTGAGATCCAAGGCGAAAAAATAACAATTTGCTGTAGATATGATAATCGTTTCAGATATTGAATTTTCATGACTATTGTAATAGTATTATGGTATTATTTATTTAGTGTTATAGTATATGTATAGGTTAAGGTGCTAGGTGTTGTAATCGCCGTAAATTCACCTTAGCTAATCTTTATATATATTATTTATTTCTTGATCTTATTGAACACCAAGAATTATATTTAAATACCTATATTATGAAAAATTATAATAAATTCATTTTATTATTACACAATAACATAAACATAAAACAACAATAAATTATTACACCGAAGAAAATTTTCCTAAAAAAACACAAACAAATAAAATAAAACCATTATTAGCAATTTTTCACATGGACACAATTAACCACATGAACCACCACTTGTCCTCGATATGTCTCGAGACAATAATGAAGCGGTCAGCCTGACCAAACCAATTTTAAAATTAACTTTCGTTCGAGTATTTTCAACCAAGGAGAAAATACATAAATCAACCAAATTCAATTCCATGTCCACGACAAAGCGCCCCCAACTTGCATTATCAAATTTTGGTTTTTTTGTGGTTTCCATGGTATCGTATTGTCCATGACTTTCCCAGACAATATAAAACAACTGGTACTTCAATGTTAGGCAAGAGTTTGATCATCTCCTTAAACATTGACTGCAAAAAAATTTATTAAAAAAAAAAGAAAAACTTTAAATAAATAATATACACACCTTACTATAGTTCTTCTAAAAAGAATTTACCAGTAGATAGTACGGGGCAATATGTGATTTAGACAATGTAATATAGAAATAAGGCTTATTTTCATCCAAAATTGGCGAATCATCGATGTATTCTTCATCACTCGTGCAAGCACGCCCTTTTTCCTTACTCATTCTCTTTACACATTTATGTATTATGCTAAGACATTCCTAGTTATATTAGTTCATGAATATAAATTATTACTGAATTGATTGCACGATGCGGTGCAGATTTCAGTGGGATTTGAGAAGACGTGCACGCTATAAAAACTGACATCACATCACTACACTCTCTGTAAAAGAAAATGTGCATATTTTTTTTCAAATTGATTGACAATTCTCTGAAAAGGAAAAAACAAAAGGTAAAATTGAATGACAATTCATTCATAACAGGTATAATTATTTAATTTAATCAAATTTATACATATATATATAATTTATATATATAATAATATTAAAAATATTATAATTATTAATAAATATTCATTATTTTAAAAAAAATATTTTTGTTATGATTTAATTATCTTAAATAAAAATAGAAAAATTTAATTATTTACAATTATATAATTTATATTTATATAGAAAATATATATATATTTCTAAATAAAAATTTATATAAGAAAAAAAATATACACGATAACCATATATATTTTTAAAAGAATAAATAAGAATGAATATATATATATATATATTAAATATAAATAATATATATAATATAATATTAAAGAATATCAAAAAATAAAAAAAACGTCAAGCCCACTGACGTTTCTTTAAAACGTCAATGGGTCTAATGTTATATATATATATATATATTAATATATTCATCTAAATATGTATATATATATTTTTAATATATTTATCTATATATGTAAATATATATATATTTTTTTAAATATTCAAATTATACTTCAAATAAAAGTATAATAATAATTAAAAAATTTCCTTTAAATTTTATAAATTTTTATATAATATGATTTAATTATCTTAAATAAAAATATAAAATTTTAATATTTACAATTATATAATATAAACTTCTATAAAATATATATTTAAATTTCTATATATATATTTATATAACAAAAAACTTAAGTATAAACGATAATTGTATTTTTATTTAATCAGAATAAATAAAAAATAATATATATATATATATATTTATAATATATATAATATATATAAATATAAAAATAAACGTAAAGCCCACTGACGTTTCTTTAAAATGTCAGTGGGCCTGATGTTATCTTTTTATTTTATTTTATTTATATATTTATGTAAATATGTATATATATATATATGTATATATATTTCAAATATTCAAATTATATTTAAAATAAAAGTATAATAATTATTAAAATATATCATTTAAATTATATAAAAAATTATAATTTAATTTAATTTAATTATCTTAAATAATAATATAAAATTTTATTATTTACAAATATAAAATATATATTTCTATAAAATATATATATAAATTTCTATATATATATATATATAACAAAAAAATTAAATAAACGATAATTATATTTACTTTAACCAGAATAAATAAGAAATAGTATATATATTTATAATATATAATATATATAATATAAATATTTAATAAAAATTAAATCAATGAAACATATATATATTTTTATATATACATATTTTATTATATACTTATGTATTAATATGTGTATATATATATATATTTCTAAATATTCAAATAATAGTTAAATAAAAATATAATAATTATTATTAATTAGTCTTTAATTTTTTAAAATTATTTATATGATTTAATTATCTTAAATAACAATATAAACTTTTATTTTTTATAATTATATAATATATATTTACATAGAAAAATTATATATACATATATTTCTAAAAAAATATTTATATTAAAAAATTAGATAAGAATAATATAATAAATAACATATAATTTATATTTATTAAATATATATAATATATAAAATTAAAAAATTAAAACAATTTAAAAGAAATGGCATGCCCACTGACGTTTCTTTAAAACGTCAGTGGACTTGACGTTTATTGTATTTTCTGTTTTTTTAATTATTATTTCATTTATATATATATATAAATTATTCCAATAATTAGTAATATAAATATCAAAGTTAATTAAAAATATTCCTTAATTTCTTTAATATGTTTTTTTAGAATATGATTTTTTTCAATTTAGAATATTTATTGATTTACAACTATATCATTATTTTATGTAGTATTGAAAAAATATATATTTATATAATGAAAAATATATAAATATATTTAATATTATATTTCATTTAGTTTCTGTAAATATACAAAAAAATTTGAATTCTAATAATATAAATATCACTTAATAAATAATATAAAATAATTAATACAAACAAATTACAAATAAATATATATATAATAATAATATATCTTTATATATAGATATATACTTCATATATATATATATATATATATATGAGGATGATGATGAGGCATGAGGATATTGCATGTACATATATTTTGAAAATAAAAACGTCAGGCCCCATAAAAACATCAGGGGGCCTGATGTTTTTATTTTCAAAATTAAAACATCACCAAGCTTGATGTTTTACCCTATTTTGGGCACATTATTTAAATCTACCCTATTTTAGGATTTTTTGTTTTTACATTATTTGGGTAAATAACCCCATATTAAGCATAATAATTATTTTTTGCTAATATTTTTAATAATAAATAATACATTTTTTAATAATAAAAATATATATAAAATCTCAAACTTAGAATAATTATATTATTATTAAATTAAAATAATTATTTAGAATAATTATATTATTATTAAATTAAAATTAGACGTTTTTGTTCTAGAAATTTTGATTCGATTTCAAAATCTAAATTATTCCACAAATTTAGGTGTTTCAAAATTAGATGATATCAAAATGAATATACTACAATATTTCATATATGATTCGAAATCTGTATATTTTATCAAATATTCAAATCACTGAATTATGAGATTAAAAAAAATATGAAATCTAACAAATATATGACTCAATTTTCTCGATTCATTTTATCAAAAAATCTATATATATATATATCTATATATATATATCTATATATATATAAAAAAACAAAATGACTTTTTCCAATTCTGTTTTTTCGCCTAAACTTCATTACTTATTTAGAATAATTATATTATTATTAAATTAAAATTAGACGTTTTTATTCTAGAAATTTTGATTCGATTTCAAAATCTAAATTATTCCACAAATTTAGGTGCTTCAAAATTAAATGATATCAAGATGAATATATTGCAATATTTAATACATGATTCGAAAAAAATATATTTTATCGAATATCAATCAAATCACTGAATTATGAAATTAAAAAAAAATATGAAATCTAACAAATATATGACTCAATTTTCTCGATTCATTTTATCAAAAAATCTATGTATATATAAAAGTAAATTTACTTTTTTCAAATTTTGTATTTTCGGCCTAAATTTCAATCATATAAATGTAAAACTATATATATTTATTCAACTTTTTTAAGATACACTATTACAATTTAATTGAAGAGATTAATATGAACAATCTTCGTGATTTGCTTAGTTTCTGTTGTTCAACATAAATAAATTCAAATTTTAAAGAATTTTTGTTAACTCATAATATATTCAAAATAAGAAATAAATTTATTAGCAACGTGAAATCATTGTAGTTTCATTATGTTATGGAAAATCATTAACAATTTTCCTATAATTAAACTATCAATGATTTAAAATCACCCAATCACGTGGATAAAATCTGATTTTGTCAAATATGAAATTAAATTTTCAACAATCTTACCATAATTCAAAATCATTTCTCATTTTTGTCTCTCTCTTCTTTCTATATATTTTATTAAGATTATTACTAAATATTTTAAGGTCTCTCTTTTTTGTTCTCCCTCCTTCTAAAATGTTTTGCGTTTTCTGTTTTGAAAAAATAAATGGTAAGACATGTACGATAATATGTGTCAGATTTCAATTGTTACAAAAGCCTACACTCTTCAAAATATTATTTTTCGGTTTATTTTATTAAAAAAAATTATTCACCTATTGCTTTCAATTTATCATAAACATATTTAATTTTCTTAACTATTTTTCTTTCTTATTTTTAAACAAAAAGTTCGACCATCTCTTTCATGTTGCATTTGATTATTCTTGTGATTTTCTGTTGAAATCTGCTAATTATTCCGACGTATAAGCACCGTGCGCTTTTTGTAATATTATTACTTTAATTAGCAATTTGCAAAATATTTTTGCCCTTAATTTGACTATGTAATTGGCAAATTTTACGAGATCTGTACAAATCTTTATTTTCTTTAATCTGCTAATATGACTATTTTTTTAATTTAATTTTATTCAACATTCCATAAATCATGGATATCATACTTATCAATTTGTGAACGAGGCTAATTCTAATAAATAAATAAAAGACGAAACATAAAATTACATCAAATTTCTACTCATTATACAAAAAATAATCACTGAATTACAAATCTACACCTTCTATAATATATTATATAACTTGAATATATGATTATATTACAAAATATAAGAAAAAAATATCTTTTTCGCATCACACAGGTCTCACACTAGTATATATAAAAGTAAAATTACTTTTTAAAATTTTGTTTTTTCGGCCTAAATTTCAATAATGTGAATGTAAAACTATATATATTTATGCAACTCTTTTAAGATACATTATTACAATTTAGTTGAAGAGATTGATATCAATAATTTTGGGATTTGCTTAGTTTATGTTGTTCAACATAAATAAATTCAAATTTTAAAGAATTTTGTTAACTCATATTATATTCAAAATAAGAAATAAATTTGTTAGGAACGTAAAATCATTGTAGTTTCATTATATTATGGAAAATCATTAACAATTTTTCTATAATTAAACTATCAATTATTTAAATCACCCAATCACGTGGATAAAATATGATTTTGTCAAATAAGAAATTAAATTTTCAACAATCTTATCATAATTCAAAATCATTTCTCATTTTTGTCTCTTTCTTTTTTCTATATATTTTATCAAGATTATTACTAAATTTTTTAAGGTCTCTCTCTTTTTGTTCTCCCTCCTCTCGAAGTGTTTTGCGTTTTTTGTCTTGAGAAAATAAATGGTAAGACATGTACGATAATATGTGTCATATTTCAATTGTCACAAAAGCATACACTCTTCAAAATTTTATTTTTAGGTTTATTTTATTTTTAAAAAAATTTATTCACCTGTTGCTTTCAATTTATCATAAACATATTTAATTTTCTTAACTATTTTTTTTTCTTATTTTTAAACAAAAAGTTCTTTCATCTCTTTCATGTTTCATTTGATTGTTCTTTTGATTTTCTGTTGAGATCTGCTAATTATTTCGACGTAAAAGCACCGTGCGATTTTTCATTAGCTTTCAAAGTATTTGTTTCTATCAAATTTTAAATTTTTGTAATATTATTACATTTAATTAGCAATTTGCAAAATATTTTTGTCCTTAATTTGACTGTGTAATTGGCAAATTTTACAAGATCTGTACAAATCTTTATTTTCTTTAATCTGCTGATATGGCTATTTTTTTATTTAATTTTATTCAACCTTCTATAAATCGTGGATATCATGTTTATCAATTTGTGAACAAGGCTAATTCTAATAAAAGAAAAGACGAAACATAAAATTACAACAAATTTCTACTCATTATACAAAAAAATAATCATTGAATTACAAATTTACACATTCTATAACATACTATATTACTTGAATATATAATTATATTACAAAATATAAGAAAAAAATATCTTCTGTGCATCGCACATGTATCAAACTAGTGTGTATATATATATATATATATATATATATATATATATATAAAAAAAAGAAAACATCATTTGAGGTCCGAAAGCCAAAGTGAAAAACTTCATTTTATTATTATACTTATATAGGAAAAAGCTAAAAAGGGTTGCCTATTTATTGAAAAGAATATACATTTTTTCAAGCTAAGGTAGTCTGTCTATAAAATCAAAGAATGTGAACCACCTACCTGTACTTGTGTCCAAGGAATCTCTGCCTCTTTTCTTCGATTTCCAGCCGCGGGTAGGAAACGTCTCTCTCTCTCTCTCTCTCTCTCTCTCTATATATATATATATATATATACACATATATACGTAACCGAACTGTGCTGACGTGCTTGCGGATTTGACAAAACATGCAAATTGGAATTGTATCTTCATCGAAACTCCTCATCGCATATTTTGTTTTCAATGTGTAATTTATGGCCTGGAAACTGATAATTAATGTTTCTATTAAGTTCAGGTGTTATTAACTTATTTTGAGAACTGGAGAGATGGCGCCGGAGGAGAGAGGCTCATCGGAGTATTTCTTGGAAGACAGTGACTACGACGTTGAAGACGGTGGCTGGGAGGAGGCGGTGAACAGCAGCATAGAAGACAACGACAAAGATGATAATAATGGGAGTGCTAGGTTTTCCGGCTCTTCTTCTGTCGTTTCACAGCAATGGCCTAATAGCTTCAGGTACTTGAGCATGCATGAGAGATGAATTACAAATATGAATGTTGTTGTTACTTTTTTTTATATTATCTTTAATTTGAAGTATAAGTTCGACTATCTTGTTCGACTCTACCCGTCTCTATGTGAATCATGTGGCTATCATTCGAAATCGACGATCAACTTTTTCTTAATCTCCAACAATGTACACCAATCGAGTCGAATCGAGTCAAAGAGTGTTGCTGAAAATCTTAATATAAGTTCTTTGCAGGTGTGACGTATATTAAGGGTTTTAAATATGTTTAATTCAAGAATTATATTTACAGATTTTTAATTTTCTGGTTTCAGAGAAGCAGGTGACATGTATTCAATATCACGTCAATGAAAGAAAGCCATTGCTTGCTGATTATAAGAAGGCAAATGCAGCAGAAGATATTGACAGACAATCAATATTGCACAACCAGTCGATAGGAGAACTCCCTGGATGTAGTTTAGTTCAAACCATCTTTAATGATGTGCTATAAGATTTTGAATTTTTTTATAGAAATTAAATTATATTGATTTCTTCGATTCTTGAGAGTTAGACTTGGATTACTATGATGCAGGTGTTAATGTTATGGCCGGTGTTGCACTGCTTTCTACACTGTACACAGTAAAAGAAGCTGGTTGGGCCAGTCTGCTCGTTTTGGTTATGTTTGCCTTTGTCTGCTATTACACAGCTATTCTTATGCAACATTGTTTCGAAAAGACAGAAGGCATATTATCCTTTTCTGATATGGGAGAAGCTGCATTTGGGAAATGAGGACGCGTTTTAATATCTGTATGTTATGAATTCTAGGCATTATAGTAGTTCCTTTCTGCAGATTACTGACATTATCGTGATTGTCCGGCAGATCATATTGTACGCGGAATTATATGTAAGTAACAAACTAAAAATGCTTTTTCCCATAGCTGTTCGATCTTTTTTTTTTTTTTTTGGATTTTAACATGTACAATGTATGCAGACAACTTGCTTGGAATTTTAATCTTGGAAGGCCACAATCTTGCAACCATATTTCCTGGAACGTTTTTGAGTATATTCGGCTTTCAGATTGATACAATTGATAGCGAGCAAGGAGATGAGGTTCAGCCAGTGGTCGAGGCTGCTGAACCCCAGCACTTATTGGTCTATCATCGGCGGAGTCGGGCTTGAGTCCACTTTCGTGGGCTTAGGTCGTAAATTGATAAGAACAGAATAACGAGAACTAACAATCAAACGGAAGTCCATTTGCCCAAGCCTCTAGGCTCTCCAAATTCAAAAACCACAACCCCTCTATTAACCCTAGTAATCCCCTTTTATACTAACAAGAGTCCTCCCAAAATTAGGAAACCCACTCCCCCAAAAATAGGAAACCAACTCTATAACTACCATCAACAAGAAACCAACCCTATAACTACCATCAACAAGAAACCAACTCTATAACTACCATCAACAAGAAACCACTCTATAACTACCAATAAAGATCTTGAATAATATTGTGAACAATTAGCCCTAACGACCTAAGCCCACGAAAGTGGACTCAAGCCCGACTTCGCCGATGATAGACCAATAAGTGCTGGGGTTCAGCAGCCTCGACCACGGGCTGAACCTCATCTCCTTGCTCGCTATCAATTCCATCCCTCTTCAAAACAACCTTGTCCCCAAGGTTGAAATCTGGAAACTGACGTTGAAACTCGTCCAAACCAACCCACGTCGCATCATCCTCCGACTGGCCAACCCATTTCACCAACACTTGATCCTCCTCTACCCCATTCTCCGCCACCTTACGCGCGGCCAACACCTCGTCAGGTTCAAACACCGGTCCTACCGGAATCTCCAAAGTAGGCGGCAAGTCCTGCTCAACCGGGTGGTCTCCCACCACGCGGCACAGCTGCGACACATGAGAAACCGGATGTACGCGACTGCCCACCGGAAGCAGAAGACGATATGCAGCAGGCCCAACTCTACCCTCAACAAAAAACGGCCCATAAAACTTTGCAGACAACTTATGATGCAACTGTTTCTGCAGGGAAGTCTGCCGAAATGGACGCGCCTTCAAAAACACCTTATCCCCCACCTGAAACTCCAACTCCCGCCGGTGCTTATTTGCCTGTTTCACCATTTTCTACTGAGCGGCCTCCAGATTCCGGCGAAGGCGCCGTAGTAAATTATCCCGGCTGCCTAACAAATCCGCCCCTGCTGCCACTTTACACTCTCCCGGCAAAAACCTTTGGATTGAAGGTGGCCCTCTCCCATAAACTACTTCAAAAGGTGACATCTTGGCGGTAGTCTGGAAGGATGTGTTATACCAGTACTCCGCCCAAGCTAACCACCGCACCCACTGCTAGGGCTGCTCACATGTAAAACAGCGCAGATAGGTCTCCAACACCCTGTTAAGCACTTCTGTTTGCCCATCGGTTTCTGGGTGATAAGCTAAGCTGAGCTGAACTTCAGAGATGTTCCCAACTTAGAAAACAACTCCTTCCAAAATGTGCTCATAAAAATGGAGTCTCGGTCACTCACAATCGATCGCGGTATCCCATGCAAGCGAACTATCTCTCTCATAAATGCCTCTGCTACTGAACGAGATGTAATCGGCGGCTTCAGGGCGATGAAATGCCCGTACTTCGAGAGCCGATCCACCACCACCAGAATAGAAGAGTATCCTCTCGACTTAGGCAGACAAGTAATGAAATCCAAAGAGATGTCCTCCCAAACCAACACAGGGATCGGGAGGGGGTGTAACAGTCCCGCTGGAGTGAGCGTCTGATACTTAACCGTTTGGCAAACCAGGCACTGAGCCACATAATTCTGGACATCCCAAAACATTCCCCTCCAGTACACATTAGCCGCCAAGCGCTTGTAAGTGCGAAAAGCTCCGGCATGGCCGCCTGCAGAAGTATCATGAAACTCTTGCAACAGCTGCGAGATCCATCTCGACCCCCTTGGCAACACCAACCTCCCCTTGTAATATAAACACCCTCCAACGACCTTAAAGTCCGGACGACCCTCCGGGTCTGCTTCTACCGCGGTGATGATGTCGCGAAGAGAGGCATCCTGCTGTTGCTCAGACCGAACCTCCTCCAACCCTAACCATTCCGGCACACTCACCGCCGCCATCTCTAACTCCTCCCCTCGGCGAGACAAGGCGTCCGCCGCTGCATTCGAAGTTCTCGTCTTATATTCTATCAAAAAGTAATACCCGAGAAGCTTTGCCACCCACAACTGTTGTGAAGGTGTCACAATCTTTTGAGTCAATAGGTGTTTCAGGCTCCGATGATCCGTCCTTACCACAAATTTTCGACCAATTAAATAGGGCCTCCAATGCTGGACGACGAGGGCCAATCCCATCATCTCTCGCTCATATGTGGACTTAGTGAGGGTCCGGTCAGCCATGGACTTGCTGAAATATGCCACGGGTCGCCTTTCCTGCATTAGGACTGCTCCAATACCGATTCCGGACGCGTCACATTCCACCATGAAGGGGTGGTCAAACCGAGGCATGGCAAGTACCGGGGCTTTGGTCAGCGCCTTCTTAAGGCGAACAAACGCAGCCTCTGCTTCCGGGGGCCATTCGAACACGGTAGGGGCTGCTTTCTTCAGTAGGGCCGTCAACGGCCTTACTATCAGCCCATATTCCTGCACAAATCTCCGATAATATCCCGTGAGGCCCAAGAACCCCCTCACATCTCGGACCGACTTGGGTCGCGGCCATTCTAGCACTGCACTCACCTTGCTAGGGTCCATCGCTACCCCCGCCGCTGAAATAATGTGTCCCAAGTATTCGACTTTCAAACACCCAAAAGCACACTTCTTGAAATTGGCTTTGAACTAGTGATTCCGTAGCAACTGCAAGGCCTGTGATAAATGAGCCCAATTTTCCTCCCAAGTCTTGCTATACACAAGGATGTCATCAAAGAAAACCATAATAAACCTGCGCAGAAAGGGACGAAACAAGTCATTCATTATTGACTGAAAAGTGGCCGGCGCGTTGGTGAGGCCGAACGGCATGACCAAAAATTCATAGTGTCCGCTGTGGGTTTGGAAGGCTGTCTTATGGATATCCGGGCCTGCCACCCGGATCTGGTGATACCCTGCTCGTAAATCAATCTTTGAAAACACCATTGCCCCGGATAATTCATCAAGCATCTCTTGAATCACCGAAATTGGGTATTTATCCGGAACATTCACTTTATTCAACTCCCTGTAGTCCACACCTTCGAACGTGGGCAGCTGTACCGGTGCAGGTGGAACGTGCGGTGCAACCACCGCGGGCAAGGCAGTGCCTGTCATTGCGACAGGCGGCACAAGAATCTCCAGGTTCGGGGCAGCGTGTGATGCGGACCCCTCCTGCGAATCGGCGGTCTGATTCGGCAATCCCCCAGGGCCCCAGATCGCACGGGACAGCGCAGCCAAGGTGATGGACATCTCCTGCAATTTCGTGGTAGCCTCCATCAGCCCTGATTTCACTTCCAGCATCTGTTCGGAATTTTCATTAACCTGGCGCATCATGTTCGCCTGATTAGATTCCAGATTATCGAATCTCTCAGCGGTGGAACGAGTAGTTGACATTACGGCGGGTCGGGAATCCGGCAGGTCGGACCATTTGATAAGAACAGAATAACGAGAACAAACAATCAAACGGAAGTCCGTTTGCCCAAGCCTCCAGGCTCTCCAAATTCAAAAACCACAACCCCTCTATTAACCCTAGTAATCCCCTTTTATACTAACAAGAGTCCTCCCGAAATTAGGAAACCCACTCCCCCAAAAATAGGAAACCAACTCTATAACTACCATCAACAAGAAACCAACCCTATAACTACCATCAACAAGAAACCAACTCTATAACTACCATCAACAAGAAACCACTCTATAACTACCAATAAAGATCTTGAATAATATCGTGAACAATTAGGCCTAACGACCTAAGCCCACGAAAGTGGACTCAAGCCAGACTCCGCCGATGATAGACCAATAAGTGCTGGGGTTCAGCAGCCTCGACCACGGGCTGAACCTCATCTCCTTGCTCGCTATCAACAATGCACTTATTTGCAACTCTCTCTGCTCTCATCATTTTACCAACTCTTAAGCTCAAAGATCTTCAATTCATTTCTTACTTTTCAGGTTATAATGCTGTACCCGACTTTTGATTCATTCTTGTACGTTATTGTCTCGATGTTTTTTTAGCCCTGTTTGATGATTTGGACAGCTAGTGGAGTCATTTCAACGATAGTTGTCGTTTTATGTCTCTTTTTTGTTGGCACTGTCGATGAAATTGGATTTCATCAAAGTGGTGAGATGTTGAATTGGAGGGGCATTCCTTTCTCCATAGGTGTATATGGATTCTGCTACTTGGGTCATGCTGTTTTTCCGAATGTTTATCAGTCAATGGCTGATAAAACTAAATTTACAAAAGCAGTACTACTAAGGTATACATATCATCATAGATTTTATTTATTTAAAACTTCATTTCTTGTGTAATAGATTTATTTGTTATTTGTATCATTGATTTCTTAGTTTTTTTATTGCAGCTTCCTTCCATGTGCTGCTCTTTATGGCAGTGCAGCAGTCATGGGATTTCTTATGTTTGGGGAAAGCACAAAGTCACAAAATTACATTAAACTTACCATGACATTTGACTGCTTCAAAAATTGCATTATGGACAACGGTAAGTACACATCCTAATATTTCAGTCTCTTTTTATTTACATACTGTAAACGTTTCCACGTTCGATTGATACTAACTCGTGTTTTGTAGGTTATTAATCCACTCAGCAAGTACGACCTTGTAATGAATCCACAATGTTTTCTAATACTTACCGCTCTTTCCTTCTTACAAATTATCCATCCTCGCTTATACTTTATACTAATATTTTTCCACCTTAAATAAAAAATAAACTTAAAGATTGGATCGTTTCTTTGCAGGAATGGTGATGTCTCTAATTGGATCACTTTTCAGTGTTGTTACGGTTAGTATGATATTATTATAGTTCTTCTTTGTTTCTTTTATTGAATTTCACTCTCAACCATGAATGTTGAGCACGTCGCTTTCATCCAGGCCCTGGTTATGCTCGCTTTGTGCTTCTTGAAAATCTTAGAGAAGAAGAATGCCTCGACTATGCAGGTAATTATCGTAGTTACAACTTAATTTTCGTTTGTTTATTTATTATTATTTTTTCAATTATGCCCCTGATTTTGTTGGGACGAGAAATAAGATATTAAATTAGTATGAAGCCTGTGATTAAGCTTTATTTCCTTGTATTCTAATATAGTGATTTCTTCTTTTAAGATTGTGGTGAGTTCTGGAATTGTTGCTTTGGGCACTGTTTGTACAGTGGTCGGAACTTACAACTCATTGTTAGAACTTGCAAGCAAGTACTGATTTTTTTTTTATTTAAATATTTTTATATATATGTGAGATAAGAGTTGTGAATGTAGTTGATTTTTTATTTTTATATTTTTAATTGATTATTCTATATTTTTTAGATGCAAAAAAGATAAATATAGTTGATATAATTTCGTTTTTTTATTTAATGACATGGGTACAATACTCAAGGTGTGCATCGCAAGAACAAATAATAAGATTAAGGTTTTGAAGTTCATAAAATATTTTATCTTATCCCAAAAGTAATTGATTGATGGGAGTGATGAAACAAGATTTTCTGTACGGACTTTTAAGCTTATGTGATTTTGTTTTAATATTATATTGTATTTTTATTTTTAAAAAAATTATCTTTATAAAATAATTAATAGCATAATTGTTTGAAGTTAATTTTAGAGTTTCATTTCAACACAAAATTTATAAATGAGAGAGGAATATACATATTAATAAATAACGAGGACATGTATCCAGAAAATTGAAAATTTTATTACAATAAACTATTCTTCTTTTATATAAAGTTTTATTTTGCAAGAGCAACCATACACAATAAGAACTTACCTTTCTTTTTAATGAATAATGGATATTTGGCATTCCATATTTGTTATTCTCTATTATCTATAATAAGTGTCGTTTTAAAAGTTTTAATTTTTTGCACAATAAGTAACGTTTTACAATTTTCAAGGTGGGAATTAATGTTAATTTTCTAATTTATTCTTAATTTTTTTTGGTAAATGTACACATAATGTGTATTTTGACCACTAATCATTAATATTTCTTCTTCATTAATTAACGGTAAAATAGACATTTAATTTATTTTTTATTGTGTGTGAAAATTTCTAAATCAACACTTATTGTGGATAAGAGGAGTATTTTTTTTTAAATTTGAAATATAAATTGAATGGGGCTATGAAAGCTGGAATGCCATTGCGATATATGGTAATTGAGATTATTTATTATTTTCATTTTGCAAAGAAAAAAAAAGGATGAAGCTGAGTATGTGTGTGGGCGACAACTTGAATGTTGGATTCTATTTCAAGTTTGTTGTATTAGTGTTATATAACAATATACATTCCATAGTTAAAACTATGGTAGAAAATATTCTTCCTCAAATCACAACTTTATCCTTCCCCCGCATTCATTACTTTCCTTGTAGATATTCCAAAAACCAATTGGTGGCATGAGCTGGCAATTTATGACTAATCTAATTTACTGAGAGAATTCTGAAATTGACTTGATATGAACCCAACTAACTCCATTTTTACACAATTTTACTAACTTATTTTAAAATATATTAATATTTTACTTTAATATTTTTATTTTTTATTTTTAGTATAATAAAAAATCGATCATAAATTAAACACGAACCCAAACATAACTTAAATCGCCATGTACCCACTTGGCATCCAATCATCTCTCTCTCTCTCTCTCTCTCTCTCTCTCTCTCTCTCTATATATATATATATAAATATATATATTAGTAAAATGATGTTTTTTATTTTATTTTTCCGCCTAAGTTTTATATTATGATTGGCGAAAATATTGCTAATCAAAAGGAATTCTTATTAATTAGCAAACAAAAACGTTTTAGATATGAATACTTAAAAATTGTAAATCATATCCATGAAAATGGTGATTTCATTAAATCCAAAAGAATTAAAAAAATTGTATTGATTAAATTTATTTTTATGATTAACTGTAATATTGTATTTATAATTTACTTTATTATATTTAACTGGTAAGAACGTGTGAATAATTAATACCATCGACTTATTAATGTTCACTAAAATATCGGAAAGAGAAAAGTTTATTAGTTATCAAATATGTGGAAATCATATCATTAAGTGATTAATTAAGATTTAATCTAAAAACAAGAGCAAATCATATTAAGTATAATTATTATTTTTTTGCTAATATTTCTAGTATTAGATAACACATTTTTTAGTAATGAAATCATTCAAAAATATTTTTTGTGCATCGCACGGAATCTCTAGTATATATAAAAAGAGAAGTACCAGCTTAAATAGAAAGTATTAAAATTTTCCGCCTAAAATACTTTCTAATTCTGTTATTTATTTTTTTTAGGGTAATTTTTTTTCCATCTATACTTTTGTCATTTTTGAGTTTACCATATGAACTTTTATTTTTTTTATGATTACCATATAAACTATTATAATTTTGTCACTACAATTATCAATAAAGTACTCATTGTTAATTTCATTAACTGTTTAAAGTGAGTTTTATAAATTAAATCGTCTTTCACCCCATAATAAGATCGACAAATAGATATTAATAATATTATTTACTATAATTAATCATCATTTTTGTGTTAAAAATAAATTCTACTTTTCATGTTTGAAAATAAAACATTTCACCCAAATATATGATTTTCAATATATAAAATTGACCCAAAATCATTTTAACAAATAAATATCGCTATTTCTTGACCACCGTAACATTCAAACAGTCAAAAAATTATAGTTAGAAATATATTTCAAGAAAAAATCATAATATTGGCCTAGTTATTCAAGGACCATACAATTATGTCGGATTCATCAACCGATTAAAAATTTTGGGTAACTTGTCCGATAAGTTTTCCAATTCAATGATTTATATAAAATGCAATTTCATTTTTTATTGAAGTAACTGTGTTGTGAGAAAAAATAATAAATTTCCTAAAAGCTTCGATTAAAGTAGTAGATCGAGAAATGTATTTCAAACTTGTGAAAATTTTAAAACTCTTTATACAATACCATTTTTATCTTTATAAAATGACATGTCAATCATATGATGCAATTAAAATGAAATATTCATTAGTTGTACTACTAAGATGGTAACTGACAAAATTTAGAATAGTTTATATGGTAATCACAAAAAAAAACCTCATATTCTAAACTCAAAAAATGACAATAGTTTAGATGGAAAAAAAAAATTGCCCTTTTTTAATGAAAATCTATATCAATATCTATCTATATATTTATGATATCGATTTTTCTATGCAAATCTATATTGATATCTATCTATATATAATTGATTGATAAAGCCACCACACTTATTAATTTTCAAGTTATTATCTATGAAAATATGTTTATATGATTATCTTTTTATTATTTTTTATTTTTCATAAAAAAATTTAAAACTTTATAACTTTTTTGTTTCAACTTCAATTTTTTTTTTAAATATATCTAACTAATTCTCTTTTTATAATTTTTAATTTGACATTCATATTGCATATACATATACACACACATACATTATGGTTAATTATTAACTATAAAATATTTTTTCTTAAGTAAATTGTGATATATATAACGAGAAGTATCATCTTAAATGAAAAAAATTAAAATTAAAATTACTTTTAATTATAATATCTATTTTTTATACAAATCCATATCAATATATATTTATATATAAGATATAATTAAATAATTTGATTGATAGACCCACAATTTAATGGTTACTAAAAATCGCAATAAAAAATAATTATATTATTATTTATTTTAATTTTAATTATTTATTATGAGATCAAAACAAACTTCTAAAATATAAATTGTAGTTTAATTTAGATTCTATATTCGTAAATTTTTGGGATATAGATAATTAATATATCTATATATACAAGTTAGATTACAATAAATCGATTTAATATAAAAATAAAAATAGTTGGATTGGGACCAAGAGTCTCACATTGAAACTCATAATTCTATTTCTTTAATACGTTTCAATTTCAATTTAAAAACTCAAAATTTCTTTAAATTAATAAAATTATAAAAAAATAAATAAATAATTAATAAAAAATAAATAGTTATGCATGGTACGCAAAAAATTACTAATTTATGTATAAGTATTATGTTCGATGACCGTAAGATTGTTGCCATTGTAATAAAATATGGATGTTATGTGTAATATAGTGTGGACATAAAATTTATACAATAAATATTTCCAAGCTATGCAGGAAAACTTATAAAGTAAAAGGGTAAAACGGTCATTCAAGGCATATATTATTGGATTTATGTATACGATTGTAACCGACCTTCTTGAATTGGGACGCACCAAGATTGACTGAGGTCTCTTTTTCCCCAAAACATGCTCCAGTTTTTTCGCTGCCCTCCCACCGGGGTAACAAACGCTAAAATAAATTATTTTTTGTGAAACCCCTTATTAAAATATTGCGAAAATATTCGGATTATTTTGTTTTTTGGAGAAATATGAGTGAAAAAAGAAGAGTAATGCAGATATTTTAGAGCCCAGTTTCAGTAATGATTTATCGCTTCGGTTTCATCAATCTGAAAGGCAGGTAGATACACGTAATTACGCAATTAGAACAGAAGAGGTATAGATTTAGGTTTTTTTTTTTTTTGCTGTAATCTGTTTCGATTTTATTTTTTTGATTAAATGTCTGAATTGGTGGCTCGAACTGGTCGGCATCAGCAGCGCTACGAGGATGGTTACCGTCTTATTGCTGGGTAATTTTCATTGATTTTTATTATTTCCTTCTCTCTCTCTCGCTCTCTCTCTCTCTCTCTCTGCAGTCTCTATATTTATATATTCACGCGTGTGTGTATTTGTCTGTACGTGCATGCCTATTTGTTGATGGACATCTGTTTGCATGAGGGATTATGTTCTGCATTTCCTTATGGGATAATGTGGAGATGGTTTGGGATTTTTACTGGCTGGGATGCTAGTTTGGTTTGTTGAATTGAGGAAATAAGGAAAATAAATATTGCGTCTGGGTTCTTGTTAATTGGATTTTGAGGGGAGTTGATTTTTGCTAAATTCGGGGGGAAATGTGGAAATGTTAGATGAAATGCTCTGTGAATCTACTATTATTCAAGTTTGCTTAAGTCACTAGGTTTCTTATTGGTGATGCTGCAGAAGATATTCTAGTGAAATCAGAGCCTGAGATATTCTATCAGTTCGATAATTGCATTTTCTTTTCTCAATTGGTTATGGTATTTGTCAGTGATTGTACAGAGGAATTGCATCTTCCAAACTTGCTCTTTTTACATAAACTCAATTCAGGTTTCTTGCTATTATATGTTCTATCTTCTCTGCAAAGGGAGAACATGCAGAGGATGGTCTCTGAAGTTTCAATTTTATGATCCATACAAGATCTGTGCCCTTCCACCATTGTCGTTGTATAGCACTGGGGTCAAGAAAAGAGATTACAGTCATTTCAGTGTCAGAAATCCTTAAGTTGAAAGATGCTGTCTTATTCTTGCTTAAATGCTTATAATACCTCTAATTTCGGTGTACGATAGCTGCTCTATGTGCGATGTTAGACTGAATTTCTCTTTTGTCATTTCATTATAATTGACAACTTTGATCCTTTCCTTTGTGCTGGCTTTACTTTCTTTATACACATATTATGCTTGTAAGCCTGAGCAGCAGTAGGGATTAATATTTATGAATCTTCCCTACATCTGTGTCTACCCTGTGTTGATATCGCACTTGTATTATGGAATTACAAGGCAAATTCTTGAGATTTTTCTTTGATATTGAGTGGTATTGAGAAGTTCACTAGGAAAAACATGTACTATATTTTATTTCTGCTGATCAGTTTAGTCATGTCCCAGGTGTATCCCTTTCAGATATAGGACTGTGAAAGAAGATGGTGGTAGCACATCTGAGAACATAGTTGAAGTATTGATGATCAACTCGACTGGTGGACCTGGTCTGCTATTTCCAAAGGTCAGAATTGTAGACATAAGTACTGGAAGCAGATTACATAAAGCATAAAGCATAAAACAGTTTTTTGGTCCACTGTTCTTTTGTAGGTTAAAATGTCCTATCATTGCTAAATAGGCTACATAGGCCACATGAATTTTATTTATAAAAAAGTATAGTTGTTGGGTTATAACTTCATGACATGAGTTGCCAGCCAACATATTCAGCGGTAGACTGCATGTAGCTCATTATTTAGCCTTTTTTTTTTCTCCATTCTGAAGTTAAGTATGCTGGAGTGTTTTTTGTATGCTCATTGGCTTCTTATGATGCGTCAAGTTTTATACTTACTTTCCACTGTTTTCTTGGTATATAGTGAAAGAACTTAGCCAACTCAACTCAATTAACATGAGAGAAGGAAATGTTATTTCCCCTACAAACTTCATTTCAGTTTGAAGGTCGTTTTAGATTAGATATTATGGGATTTAGTGAATAGGTAAATATGGATTGTAACAATCTGTTTAGGTTCATACTTGATATGATTGTTTTCACATATGATCCTTTTTCTTTCTTTTGTGTGGGAGTAAGCATTCAGTGCAATTTGGTTATAATGTTCATAGCCACTTACATGAACTGGGTAGCTTTTATCTGGAATTCTGTTTAACTTAATCATTATACTTCGATAAGACAACACATTCTCATTATTTTAGTTCCTTGATGCGACTAGACAAACTATTCGCACATAGTTTTTGGCATTTTCATATGCTCTTTTGCTGTATATACTTCTACTATTGTTTTGCTTTTGGTCTTCAGTTTCATGCATCTTTACAAGTCGACTTACATTCGTTACTAGAAAAGCCATTGAAACATTCGACTTCCTTCTAGGGTAGCTATGGTTCTATAATATGACAATAATAAGAAAAACTATTTTAAATATTTGACCTCCTTGAACTCATTTTAGATTTATGTTTTTCTAAGAACACTTTAATGCTTACAGGTCATGCTAACCCATATGTCAGAGACTTAGAATTACTATGGTAAAGAAGAGAGAGAGTTTTTCTATTCTATTTTTATGTATTTTATCTCATCCTTTCCACCTTCAAATTTCAATCATCTTGCTCTGAAAGAAAGTCTTCTTTTATGTGAAATGTAGTAAATGCCGAACATAATTCTAAATTCTATGCTCCTTAACATGGAACAGCACCCAGAAGTTTGGAAATTAGTTTTAAATTTGAATGCTCATTGATATTGGATTTTTCTGGAAGGCATTAGTATGGATAGTATAAATAAACATTTGTTATGAATAGCAGCGAATGGTGCAATTTTGTGACTGTATATTCGTCGAAATAAGAAGTCTTCAGAAGCTATTGTTGAATGATATGTAGGCATGTATTTGGTTTTGAACTTACTTATATTTAGGTAGATAATCCATTTTACTTTACATGCTTGTTTTTGTTAACTATGAAGAATAGCTCATATCTCTTGAAATTATGTGTTTTGCAATTTACAAATTATCTACTATCTAAATGGGCTTTAAACAAACTTCAGTTGACAGTCCAGATATATTCCTTCTTGTACATTACTGAAATGGCATCTTTGTCCTGTTTCGAAGTACAAACTTTCTTCACTTGTGACGCATAAGATTGCTAGCTATAAATTAGATGGACTTCTTGATGAATCTGAGGTTCCTACTCAAGTCTTCACCAAATGCATGCTTTTAGCCTGTAACATAAATGATAAACATAATGCAATGCTTTTTTACTTTTCGCCAAAGGATTTGTCAGCAGACATTATATCAGTAATATCCCTTTTCCCATTCTTTTTTTATCTTCTGTAGGGTGGGTGGGAGAATGATGAAACTGCTGAAGAGGCAGCAGTGAGGGAAGCCATGGAAGAGGCTGGAGTTCGAGGCGATCTAGTGGTAAAATATAACATCTAGTTGTTATCCTTTTTTTTGTTTTTTTTAAGGCTTGATCATGTTTTCTATGGCTTGATTTTATGCCCTGCTTGTATTGAACTAGCCAATGCATCAATGTAGTAGGTAATACAGAAGGAGCTATGTTAAAAACTGAAACTTAAGTGAATGTCCCCCCTGCCAATTCATGTGTTACTTCTAGATCTTAAAACAAGGAAATGAAAAATTAGTTTTCTGTAAGTATATTTACTGCTTACTGAGGTGTGGTGTGGTTAATCTTCAATTTTTTTTTTTTTTTAATCTAACTTGTCTGTTATAGTGTAGTCTATTTGTATCGAATTTCTTGATCTCATACCCATTCCTAAATAGAACAAAGACATCTGGGATAATAGCCACTAGGCCATTTTTCTAACCAATTTTAGTTACTTCACCAGAGTGCAACATCTTCTACTGTAATAAATAGGCATCCTCGCATTTTCATTTATGGGGAGCCATCTCTTGTCTCTCTCACCAATTCTGCTTCTCTACAACATGTTTCGCATGATTTATTCAAAAGTCGCCCATTAATCCCGTGTTTCTTTCTTTCGTGGTTTCTTGTTTCAGCATTTCCTTGGATGCTATCCTTTCAAGAGCAAAACACTCCAAGACGAATTCAGCCCAGAAGGTCTATGCCGAGCAGCTATGTATGCTTTGCAAGTGAAGGAAGAGCTGGATTCGTGGCCTGAAAAAAGCCACCGGGAAAGAAGTTGGCTAACCATCCCCGAAGCTATCGTCTGCTGCAGGCATGCATGGATGCGAGAGGCACTTGAAAAAGGTTTCTCGAAATGGTGTGCTGATGGTATGGTCCAGACCTTGCCCAGAAAGGGTTTCCCCAATAATTCATCAAGTTAGCATTGGATCTCTTTTTTTTGTTTTTTTTTTTTTTTTTTTTTTTTTTTTTTTTTTGGGTGGGTTAGAAGTTCTCTAGTTATGGTATAATCTTTAAGCTGATTCTTGTTGCTGTTTGTTTCACTCAGTATTTCCATTGGAGAAATAGGAAATGGGAGTAAAATGCAAATAGTTTCTGTTGTTTTAGGGGTTTTTAATGTCTTTTTTAAGAACACTTCTTTTTGGTTCTTTAAACTGTATGTCCCTCTTGCTGAACTAACTATTTCAAAGGAAATGAAGAAGGATGAGGTGAACATTTACCATGGAATATCTTTTTTTATTTTAATGTAATGAAATGATTGATTCTGATTGCAATTCACTAATGGAAGAGTACAAGATTATACATGAAAGTAGATGATTTTTTTCTCATAATTTTTTAGATGCCAAAATCTTGTAAAATTTAATTATTTTTCTTTATCTAAAATATATACTTGTAATTTTGACATGTTAACCATCTACAGTGCTCCATTGTTCTCTGATTGATCAGAATATACATCATAGATTTTTCATTAATTTTAGATTAAAATGAAATGCCAAAGGCAATAAAAATATATCTCAGTATGATCAGTCAAACTGAACAG
The DNA here is from genome assembly GCA_028749325.2 of Caryopteris x clandonensis. Classification (NCBI taxonomy): domain Eukaryota; kingdom Viridiplantae; phylum Streptophyta; class Magnoliopsida; order Lamiales; family Lamiaceae; genus Caryopteris; species Caryopteris x clandonensis. Next base: position 1,314,920 of record JAPYKT020000037.1, on the reverse strand, counting down.
AATGTGCATTAATAATGTGATGACAAATTGTGATGTGGAACTTGAAATTTGATTTGTAATATTTTTATTTTTGATGTCATAATTAATACTCCCTTGTCTTAAAATGAGTATCATATTTATTTATTTATTTACTTTTTTTTAATCTCAAAATAAAAGTTGTGTTTTATAACTCCTTATCTTGTTTTATTAGTCACATAATAATATTAATTGATACAAAATAAAGTAACTTTGGGTTCCTTTTATAGATTGAAGATACAGTAGAGTTCTTAACAAGTAATGACTCTTAAGCAGATATAACTCTCAAGTAGATAGGACTCTTTTTCGGTCATGTTTTATTAATATGATAATCATATTACAACTGATCCAAACTTATCCTCTAATTATTATTATTTATTTAAACTATAAATTAAATATTTATTAATATCTTAATATCATAAATTGATGGCATGTGCGCCAAAATAATGTTACATTCTCCCACGTAACGCTAACCAAAACTTATTCGGTAAATATTGTTATTTATTTAAACCATAAATTAATTATTTATTAATATCTTAAATTAACGGTACGTGGGCCACAATAATCTTACATTCTCCCATTTAATGCATATGGCATAATTTATCTTTTATGATTCAAGTAATAACATAATTTGCGTAACATAAGGGTAAGTTTTAACTTCATTGGTCAGATCATAATGTCAATATGAATAACATAATTTGCATAATATAAGGATAAGTTAAAGTAAGTTTTAACTTTATTGGTCAGATCATAATGTCAATATAAATAACATAATTTGTGTAATATAAGGATAAGTTTTAACTTCATCACAAATCATAACGTCAATATTAATAACAAAATTTGCGTAACATAAGGATAAAAATTTTAACTTTATTGGACACATCATAATATCGATATTAATAGCATAATTTGTGTAATATAAGAATAAATTTTAACTTCATTGATCAAATAATAATGTCGATATTAAGTATAGACTAATATAAGTCATGATAATTATATGTCATTTACTACAAATAATTCATTTCTAGTTAATAAGGACATCTCCAGCAGAAGGGTATTTTGGCTCCCAGTGCTACTTCATATTCTTTGGGAAGGCGCCAATTTTTGCACCACGATGCAACAATTTGTTCTTGCATTATTAGCGGCGCATACTTTAAGTTTGCGCAACATTTTTACTTTAGATGTTATATTTAATCATTATTTATATTTTTATATTGAATATGGTATTATTTTTGTACAATTATTTTAGTGCCATACACAATTTATAAATATAGCTAATACATAAAAAGAGTTACAAAATTATTTAACTTTTACAATTGAAATGAAAATTAGTACATAAATAATATAAATTATTTACATAGAAAAGCATATTACTTACATGCTAATATAATAAGCTATGAGAAAATATAAATGACCTGTTACAAAAAAAATAAAAATAAATAAATAAATAAAATTAAAAAGTACCTAAAAGAATTCCAAAAAAATAAATTCTCAATTATTGTTGATTTATAACTATTATTAGAGTGAGTTTCTTGTACATAAGGTGTACGTGCAACACAATTTAAAGTATTAATTGTTTAACTATAAAGTATTACTTGTTATCACTATTTTTTTAAGATAACTAATAAGAAGTAATACATTTTAAATACAAAGTAATATTTTATAGTTAAACAAGTAATACTTTAAATCATGTTGCACGTGCACCCGATGCACATAAATTTTTGCGCTATTATCAAATATTTTAATAGTTACTTTCTAGTTGGAAATTTTTAGACAGCTTTTTTTATTTTATTTAACACGAACAAGCAGATCTTTTATAAGAATATTATAGAATATTTTCTTTAATGCAAAATATAGTGCAAAATGTTGAAGGAGAATTAAGGTCGACTTTATATTAAAGTAATGCAAATTTTGTATTGAAATGGTGTAGATCGTTAGAGATGGTGAAGTAAGGATTTATATTTTATTAAAAATAAAAATATGATGGAGAATATAGGAAATCACTTCCAGTAATTGCGTTCTTGCTTAGTAAAACACATGGGACTGTCTAATTCTGGAAAATTAAGCAAAAATATTAGATATAAACACAATATATTTATACAAACACCTAATAATAATTTAAGACAAAAACTTCGCAAAAATTCTTGTGAAACGGTTGCACATGTGACACGATTTAATGTATTACTTGTTTAAATATAAAGTATCACTATTTTTTAAGTATATTACTGTTGATTAGTTACCTTAAAAAATAGTGATATGGTTAAATAAGTAATATTTTATAATTACACAATTAATACCTTTAATCGTGCCACACGTGAAACTGTTTCACATGAGACTCACTCATTTAATATACTCCTCTCTCCTTATATTTTTTAAGAGTAGAATTTTTTATTGGTCGATAATATTTTTTAAGAGTATAATCTTTTAAAAATTATAAGTATTTATTTTTACGATTTTTTATTCGTGAATTTGACTTATTCGATCATATATAATTTTTTCTTAAAATAAAAAATATATTTTTAACTTTAACTAATAAAAGAAATTTGATTTTCAAAATTGAAGTCTTTTTTCTAAGAAAACATTTTTTTTTTGTAAACGAAACAGTATTTACATGTCTTTATCTTGATTACATTGTACTAGTGACTTGCGAAGAGATGTGGAAGTTAATTGCCACCACAAATTCATTTATGATGTTAATAAATGCATAATCACAAAAAGAAAGAAACATAAACACCTCATCTACATCTATATCTTTTCTATTTCCTTTCTAAAAATAATAAATAATAAATAAGTAAAAAACCTTTTCGATTTCTGTCTTCAATGTTGCACAAAGAGTAATATTACAAGAGTATTCTAAAAGTACTGTAAAAACATTGATACATTCAAATCACGTTATTTTATTTGTCTTCTTATAAGAGTCTCATTATTATTTATAAGAAATTTATTATGATTTAGTTGTGCAATTTAATGTATCATTATGAGCTGGTGTTAAAGAGATTGGGGTAAAAAAATATTTTAACAAGAAAATAAGAGCAAAAAAAATAAAAAATAAAAGTAAAATTGCAAGATTAGTTTTGTATCTTTTTATTGTGTTGGTTTAGTTTTAATTTCGTTGAAATTTAAGTTTATGGCTGAAAAATTTTGGGTTTTGGAATTTCCTGTGCCAAGTTATGTGGCGGTCGCCAACATGAACCATGATGGATATAATTTGGGGTGGTAAAAAGTGATATGTTAGCGAAAATTTAAATCCTCAATGTTTAAGGGATCATGTCCGGCGCAAATATATTTTCCGGTCATAAATTTTAATTTCAACAAAATTCAAATTATATTCGCACAATTGAAAAGATGAAAAGAATGTAATACTGAAAATTTTAAAAATAATAATACACTAGTTTTAGGACCAACTAAAAATTAGAAGAATAATCTTACAATTTTTTCTCATTACTTCTTGACCTATGAATAGTTGATGAACATCATATTGATAAAATTACATGTCTAATCTTGTAATTTTTTCTCATTATGGATGACCTAAGAATAGTTATTGAAGAACATCATAGTGATGAAAAGGACTTTAAGATGTACAATTAGTGTTGAATGTGATTAAACTAGTCGCAGACATAGGGGCAAAAGGAGGTTATAAGTGAGAATTGATAGTTATAAAAGCTTGTATGCACCTTTAAATATAAAAACAATTATATATATATATATAACATTCTTTAATTTTTGATCCTATCTAATATATAATCTCTACTTTTATGGATTATTGATGATGACCTTCAGCTTATAATTTTGTTCAATTTATGCGTAATTCATTGAAATTTTCTAAAATTTGCCAAACAATGATGATGTGGTACTATTCGCCAAAAAATTATAAATTATCCCGCAAGTATATGGGATAGTTATATATAGCAGTGCAAGACTATGACCCACAAGGATCGATGAAGATTAGTAATTATTATAATTTTACATTTACTTTATCTAGATGATTAAAAAGAAGATGATGGATTACTAAACTAATGAATAAATTAAATTAAATAAAAGAAACAAGCAATTATGAGCGATGAGACAAATAAGAGATGCAAACGAATGCTATGAAAGAAGACTGAATCTTAAGAGTCATATGTTCAACTATCACAAGTATCTTATTATATTAATGAAATATAAGTTCAATTTTCTTGTTCTTTATAGGACAATTACAACAATAAATTACCACTCCTCCTAAATTGTATGTAATTTGTGGATTAATTGCTCATATCAATATTCATATTCCACACAAGCAGTTAATTTCCCAACACACCAAATATTGATAATTCTTCATAAACATTACAAATCAACTAACCATACAAACATTCATATCATATATATAAGATCTAATATGGAATCTCATCTTCCGAATCTTGACTCGATATACCAAACATATTTAATTAATAGCATAATTAAACAAGGAACATAAACCAATATATATGAATAAGAAATTGAAGAAGAACTTAAATATAAATTAATTATCTAACAAAATCATTAAATAATTTACAACATGCCCTAAGATTACATCGATCTTTAACTAGACATAATTGAAATAAATATCATCATAAATTTATATATGCAATCATTTCTAACATAAAACAATAAAAAGAAATAAACAATGAATATTTGTAGCATGATCTGTCGATGTGTCCCTTGAGTATTGTTGTAGAGTGGATGGCGGGTAGTCTCTTTTTTACAATTCTATAATCCTAGGTATTTTCTTATATCCCAATGTATACTGTCTAGAATCTTATATATATAAGAGATATAGGTCATTTCAAACTCTTCAAACTAATCAAAAAATCGAAGAAAATCTTCAAAATGGTACATATGTGCTAGGTCGAGCGAAGTCCACTCGTTCAAGCGAAATAGCTTAGTCAGGTGAAATCCAGCTTCTACATCAGTGCCAACTTCAAAGTAGTTTTTGAAGGTTTTTTAATTTGAATTTGACTTCATCTATCGTTGCCTTTTAAGATGAATTAATGTGTAGTTTGCTCTTGATTAAATTTTGAACTATGTTAGAGCCACCATTATAAATGTCCCATGCATGAAAGTTGTACATCATAGTCTTATTTTCCAACATGACATGAACCAATAAATTTATGTGTCTACATTGAAAGTTATACTCGTTATCTTTTAATTATGCGCTTAGACTTCATAACTATAGCGTCGATTCATTTTTTAGCTTCAAAGTCATGAAAATCTCTACAAAACGAGCATACATGTAATATTCATTTGATATACAAATTTGAACTAAATGCAACGATTATTCATATTTTTTACATAAAATGTATGTCAAATCAATGAAAACGCATGTATAAACACTGTGAATGAGGTACTCAAAATTTCACTTTCCAAGTAGGTAATAATTTTCACTACCAAGTCAGCAATTTTCCAAAGAAATCTGACATAAGCTGGACATATAGAAAATTAAATGTTATTATAAAGTTCGTAAAGTTGAAGATTATATATTGAAAATAGACAAAATTAATGGATATAAACTGATCTTTTTTTAAAAAAAAAAAAATACATTTAGAATAGTTAGAAACAGTATTTGATATCTTTATATATATATATATATATATATGTGTGTGTGTGTGTGTGTGTGTGGGGTATTTGGATATCATACTTTATTTCTTCAACAGTATTAGTATTCCACAGACATGATGTGCAAAGTTAAATAAACTATATATTTTATGTAATTACGGATAAACTAACCTTCAAAGCCTTTCCCCTAGAACCCAAGATTACTAAGGTCTTCAAATGTGATAAAATCATAGAAATTCGTTAATATTAAGGGGATTCAAAGATTTATTTTTTAAGCACAAAGATTTTTCTTCCAATACATTTTGTTTTTCATCAAAATATTCTCTCAGTAAATAATATTGCAATTATAAAATTTATATCGGTGTAACGTCATAAAGAATTAACAAGGTAGCAGTGCCCAAAACAAAAAGAAAAACAAAAACATTCTGAAATTAAGAAATAATCACAAAAAATAAAAATAATAATAATAATAATAATAATAATAGACAAATGTTATAATCTAAAACACTAAAATCAAAGTACGATTCTTCTTACACCATAGGTGCATGATATCGAATATTTTTTAATTATATATTTTACATAAACTCACATAAATATGTAGGTGTGTATGCAAATATATAATCTAAAACATTTAATGTATCGCACACTGAATGTAACATAAAAATAGAACATAGTTAATTTATTACATTACATCTTGGCTTTTATGAACATCAACTAGGTTTGAGCCCCACAAGCTTCTGGAAATCTCCATCATCTCTGGACCAAAAAAAGTCCTCAACCTCGTAGGATCCGGGAGCTGACGGGTCGGACCCTTCTTGCTCCACTTCACCAGTAATACTGGGCCCGGGATACCCTATCTTTCCTTCCTCTAGCACTGCATGAACATTGTCCCCGGCATCCACGCCGCCTCCAACACCGTCATCCACCGTGAAATCGGCGGACTCCAGCGTGAGAGCGTCTTGTCCGGTGAGTTCTTGCACCAGGGCCCTGAATCCAGAAGCACTGGTCTTGAACTTCATAGGGTTTGTTATGTAGACAACTTTAAGTGGCTGTTTTCTCTTATTTGTGGGTTGTTTGTGTGCGGGTTTCTGGTTTGCAGAGGGCATCTTTTCCATTTTTATGACCAGATTACTGTGATGGAAATGGTTGTGAGGAAGCAAAGACGAACTGAGATTTGTGTGCATTAAATAAAGGAGGAATGGATTAGAAACTATTGGAAATAGAAAGTGATACATAGCTATTATGTGAAGAAGACAATTTTCTTCTTTTTTTTTTTTTTTTCATGATATTTTTTGCTCCAGCCGCCCATCAGTTTCATGTATATTAATCAAAAACAAAAATTTATCCACAAAATTTAACATATTACTTGTTTAAATAAAAAATATTATTTATTATTTAAAAAATATTAATTTTTATTTATTATATTAAAAATATAATAATATTTTTTAAATAAATAAGTAATATTTTATAATTGAATAAATAATATTATAGACCCAATATCCTTTAATAAAATAGGCTTCTCTCTTCGTTTTAAATTAATAAACAATCTATTTTCATTGAATATAATTGAGATGTAAAATTGGGTATAACAATCCAATAAAATCCTACCATATTATGTACCTACTCCTATTTCTTTTAATTATGTCTTCATTTTCTGATACAACAAACTAATCATTTTACAATCATTATCAACCCAATATAATATTACAACAAATCATCCTTTCTAGCATCGATTTAACATCTATAGTACAATCCTACCCTATACAATCTCAATACAAATAAAAATTATCACTGTTCAACTTTACTTCACAATGTTCATAATTTTAAAGTCGGAACTTCATTTTAATACATTTTTTATATTTACTTATACTTTAAGAGTTATATAAATACTAAAATCTATATAATTTTTTTATCAACCTTAAATTGATATCTTAAAATGGAAAATAAATATTTTAATTGTTATAAGTTCAACTTTATATATTATGATCCACTACTATTTTTCCATAACTATAGATTACATTACTTTATTTAATTGAGTAAAGATCCTCATACTTATTATGTAAAAAGATTTTACAAGCCTTCAAAAATATCATATTATAACTATAGAAGAAAAAAGATATTGTACTAATTGCATTATAATATGGCATAACATTTATTCTTCTTTTTTTTTAAATGATTTGAAAATTAAATTTTTAATCAACGCAAATGAGTGATATAACGATATTATTGGACTATAAAACAATCCGCAATTATTTAAGAGAACAATATTATTTGACTATGAAAGCTCGAACGTTTATTTTTTAGGAATTAAAAATTACTACATTGCATCATAAATCATAGTGCCGTATATTGTTTTTTTGTTTTTTTTTTTAAATAATTTGGAAAATAAAAAATTATATTATATTATCATGTAATAAGACCATGTGAACGTCTTATCACATTTCACTTCCAAGGAAGTAGCACATCACAAGTGGTAGATACTACAAAACTAAAATAGATTGGGAAATTAACCAGAAATTGATGACACGCGCCAATATCAGCGCGTTCAACAAACCCTACTTTATGACCAGCTTTAGTTGGAAAGAATCTTGTGAGGCTGACGTCATGAGAGGTGGAGTAGATGACGTCATTCGACGCTTATCGAACACGTGTGTGAAAATTTGCCACAGACTAGAGATGCCAAGAATAATTCGGAAGGGAATTCTGCGACACCCATTCACTACTATTGAGATGGTATATCTGTTTTAATCTCTTGTCGGAAGTGGTTGAGTTCTTCTAAATCAAATTTAATTAATTTTAGTGGTATTAATAATTATGGGTTTTAAATGTAAATTTCATGATAGATTTTTAATTGTTGAAAAGAAAATAAATTTATAACTATAAATTGAATTTTTACATTTTGTACTTTCTGCAGAAAAATGGTGGATTCGAATATCATATGTATTAGGATTCATATAAATCAATTATATATATATATATATATATATTCATATACTCTTTCATACAAATCAATTATCATCGTATCGTAAACATAAACAATATATGTATGATTTAATTACAGGATAAATTAAGACACAAGAGAGTAAGATGAGGCAATAGCAGGAGTTGTCACCCATTAGCAGATGAATCTACTAACATGCAACAAACCACCTCAAAATGATATGAGAAAGATGAACCATTCCAATCTCCGTTATTCAGAGCTCATATTTCTTTCCCTCTATGAACCCTAATCTCATTCCTCATATCCTTGCAGTGTGATCAAGCTCAAATAGGAACTCGATTTCGCATCATAACCCCTTATAAGAAATTATGTGACAAGCAATTTAAACAACAAGAAATACATGTCTCTACACCAAGCTACTCCAGAAACATCGTACAAACATGCAACGAGTGCCCATTTTTCAGCCAGGCGTAGCAAAGGTCCTACAAAGAATTGCATTCCAGAACCTCTACAGATTATAAATTCCAAATACAGTTTCTTACAGTCGGAACTTCATTTTGCGGTACATAACGGGCAAAAGTGTACTATGTATAAGGCGAGTCTACCAAAGTGATCCAATTACTCGAAACTTAGTGAAGGTATAAGAAAATCTTCCAGCCTTCCGGCTTCCTCTCTCCATCAGCGCCATACAAAAATTCTTGAGGTGATGGAAGGCCACAACCAACCCACCTCCCCTTCATATACTATATTTATGTACAGAAGACGAGGATATACTGAGAGAGTCGAGCTTGGTGTGTTGACCTAGTGCTCGTGCTTGACCCGTGCCTTCAAGATTCCAGGGAGAGGGGATGAGTTGGGAGGCCTACTTGCTTGAGGTTGGTATGTGCTAGGCATGCTAGAGCTCTCACCTCTATCAGTCGAGATTCTTTGTGGGGCCCCGTCGGTTTGTGGTTTTTCACTAAATTCCATTGCCTTGAGAACATAATTATCATCGTGTAGCTCAAAAGGAGTGCTGCAGTCAAGACAAAATACCAGGTGCATCAAGAGAGAAGAAATATAAGAAGCAAAAATCCAGAGAAACATGCATTCTTGTAGCGTACACCTTATATTATTGTTACGGCTGATATTATTGAAACCATCTCAAAGCAAAACCTTAAGGAAGCCCTAATTATCAGTGTGTAAGATGACATCTCGAGGAAAAAGAAAAATCCTTGAAATGCGTTGTTTAGAAATTCCAACTCATACCATACACTCAAATGAAGGGACATACTTGAAAAATATTGCCTTACCTATTGAAATCAAAATGCACCAGCTGCATATCTTCTGATATTTCCACCTCCACGGTGGCATGAGGACGAGTCTACAGTTTTATAAACATGTCAATGAGAAGCCTTAAATTACTAAAAAAACATATATTAAGAAAATTCAAAATGTTAAGTCGTCATAATTATTTCAAATGAAACATCAGTATAAGCATGATCATGAACTCAATAATATCCTAGAATGGGTAAAAGAAGCAAACATTGTGATGCAGCGTGGTCAAGCGTAGTCTCAAAGCACTATTTAGTCATTCAAAAAACACCTTATTCATTACAACATAAAATAATAAAAAATTCCAAGGACACCAAATTATTTCAACCGCATCAACCTCACAGAAAATAAGGGTGTCAAAGTGATGTCCCCATAAAAGATTATTTATATAAATACAAGAGTTACACTGAAAAATGACTGAATTAATTTTAGGATTGTTGGTAGATTAATTTACTAAAAGTTGAAGCTTAAAAAGAAGTATGTAATGCTGAGCGATACAATTTGAAAATGTGATTGTCTTAGTCTTCAATGTAGCAGGCTTGACCAGCCTTCCTCCACACTTTCAAACGTTGAATTCACTCTTGAATCAATTTTCCCAGTTTGTAGTCAGAGGAACTCTTGGTTTTAATACGAATACTGGCACACTTTACTAAGTGTCCTGAGTTACATTTCATGCTCGGAAGCTGAAATGATATCACATTAATACCAACAGAGGAGAAATTTAGGAATGTAACATATCTATTTTGCGACAAGGAAAAAGGATGGGAAGGGTTGCATCAATAACATGCAACCTTACCAAATATACTATTTTGGTAGCCTTTATTGGAAATGCATGCAAGAAAATCTCCAAAAAAACAATTAACTTTACCTGGACCAATATAAAAGGCAATGCAACTCCTCCACTTGGAACATTTCCTGAACCATATAGTTGCTTATTACGCTGTATGAGATTTTGAAGACCAACATACTGCAGCAGAACAGAGGGCAAAACAGGTATTAGCTGTGGCACTATGATCAATATCCTAATATGTGATGCACACAAAACTCAGAAATGCAGAATATCCTCCTGCAAGTACTTACTTGTTCCTCCAACTCATCTAGATATGCTTTTTTCTTATCAATTCGATTTCGAAGCCCAAGACGTTCATTCTGCAATCATTTATTTATAAACTACGATTAGATATACTGACAGAGGTAAACAATATTTGGCATATTGAGAATAACTTATGTTGTGATGTAAACAAAAGAATGTCAAATGGAAAAAATGAAGGCATGGTAAAAGGATAAGAAACCTAACCTTCAGTTCTTCAATGTCATCCAAACTAGTCCGGGGAAGACCCTTCCACTGTATTTCTTTTTTGTCTTTAGAGATTATATCCATTGCCATCAGCACATTTAAAGCATCATACACCCTCCGACGTATGTTTTTCTCATCATATTGTTGCTGTTATTATATGTCACAATAAATTATTTGAATATTATGTTTCAAAAATACACACATAAGAGATCAGTATTTGGGCTGCAATTATACCTGGTCGGGAGAGGAAATACTATTGTTAGGATCAGCAAATTCAGCAACAAGTTCATCAGCCACCTAGAACATATTTAGATGATAAGTATAAACAGGGATCCAGATGCCAAAGGGATAACAATAATGAATATAAGCTGACCATACAGTATCACAAACTGCAGAAAATATTAAGATGAAAATGCAAAATTAGTCAAGAATCACAGGGCTCCAAACTGTTTGATTTTATGATAATGGATGCATGACAACATACAGCGGTATATGAAAACACTTTCAAAATCTAAACCAACCAACCACCCAAGAGAAAAATTGAAAATTATGTTCAAACGTTTCCTCATGATTTCAGTGTATGCCCTTGCTGAACTGAAAATATGTCATGGTGAGGAAAATAAAGAAATGTGAATTTTGGAGAAGCCAACCTATCAACAGGAAAAGAGTTTTCAAATGAAGGTGACAGCCAACTCAAGATACACAAAAAAACAAAACTTATACCACAACCATAATTGTTAGGATAAATTGGAAAAGAAAAGGGAATGCATATGTTATGGAGGGAAGAACCAAATAAACAAGAAATAAAAAATTAAACATGATAGATTCTCAATCAACAATATAGAATGTGTCTATGTCCCCAATATAACTCAGGTTAGTGATATAAGCAGGTTTATGGAAATTTGCAGCACCATTGTATCTTATTACCAAAGATTGAACAATAAAGATCTAACCTCATTATATGTAGTTCTCCCTTTGCTTTCCACTTTCTCGCACACTATACACAAGAACAAGAAATCAATACAATTTACTTTGTAGTGAATGTTCACTGCAATTACAACACATGGATTTCTCTTTTTTTTTTTTTTTTTTTTTTTTTTGGAGGGGGGGGGGAGGTATCCTATGATATCCAGCCAAGCTTCAGTAAAAGGCCCCTCATATTATGGAATTTAAGCTTTCCTACCTTTCGAGTCAATCCTCTGACAAAGTCTACTGCCAGAGCACAAAATGGTGAAGATTACATCTAGAACCAAATGACCTATCATATGAATGATGAGTTGCACTATTCCCTACAGATTTGCCAATGGAACAGTGATTAAATCCTACATCTGACTTCCCTTCAAATTTAACTTTTGCATTCAAAAAAAGAAAGTTACAAAACAATCTCCTAATCTAAAGCTGGTCTGAATGACATCTCAAGTGGTTTCATCAGCAATATGGACAAAACTCAAAGTACAACTAGTACTAGGAACAACCTGGAGAGAATACACATTAAACAGAATTTTCTAACCACACTCGCCAATACTTTCAATATAGCAAACATATAAACAAACAGAGAGAGAGAGAGAGAGAGAGAGAGAAGAGACACACAGTGAGATAGATAGAGAGAGAGACACACCCACTCACACACACAGATAATAACTATAATAAAAAATAAAAACCTTTCATGCTAAACTGACGAAGCCCTCGACCACTCTTATCACCTCCAACTGCACGTTGCCCTCTCTTTTTCTTCTTGTTCCTGTCCAGATTATCATAATTAGTACAAGAGAGAATACAAGAGTAGGACTTCAAACTTGTGCATATCTGAAAGATGTGCATCTTCATAACAATATCTTCGTCAGCAAAGCATGGATAATAAAATGGTGAAAGATAGTACTAGCAGATATGTGCCTGATAAAATGCTTGCTCTTTGCTTCGATAGTAAAGCGAAAGAGCATAAAATAATTAACACAATGCAACTAGCCATTAGGTCACACTGAAACTGAATTAAGTTTCTCTCCCAAACACTAACTCAACAATGTATCATTCATATCACATGAACTTCACAAAATGAGCCTCAATTCAGCTCCATATTGGATAATATTCCTTGTAAAACACAGTCTACATCATATTTTATAAATTCCTCAGCTATTATTGCTCATATATCCTATCAGGATTAAGCAAGATTTTCTTAATCACTATCGCTAGAACTTTGACAACAACCATATCAAATAAGTCACTGAAAACGTTAAAGTTCTGAAAACGTTAAAGTTTCAACAAAACAACCAGAATGAGTCAAGCTAGAGCTGCATAAGGAGATTCAGTGATCATACATTATTAGAAAAGAAAACCAAAAACCAAAGGTAAAAGACTAAAAGGCTCACTCTGCAGTGCCCAGAGATCCTGCATCATCTCCTTGGATATCAAGATTGTTCATTCGCAGTAATGTGCTATCACTAGCTGTCATTGCCATTGCAACCTCACTCCGGGTGGAGGGGGACCCCACGCTACCACTAGTAGACATCGATTGGCCGGAGACTGTAGTGCCCCATGACCTGGTCGCTCCTCCAACACCACCACTGCCTTTAGATGAGTTCTTATTCCCATCTTCATGATTACTACTGTTATTATTGCTGTGATTCCCCATTTCACGCAGAAAATCACATGAAAGTAAAGAGACAACCACACAACTCCTCCCAACTTCAGGGAATTTCGAGAGAAACAAATGTAAAACTTAAGAGGTTGGGAAATTAAGATACGTAGACGCGAATTGAGCGAAACAAACTCAATTTCAAGAGAAATACCGCATAAAACTTGGTTTCAAAAGAACAACTAGCAAAGCGTGCAAACATCAAGAAAAAACCCAGTAAAAAATGGGGCAACAGAAGGAGTGTCAATGCATGAATTACTATTGTACCCAAAATAGCCCACAAAAAAACTCGAACACATAGCAACAAAAGAACGAAATGCAGAGAAATCCCAGGTCAAAAGCAGGGTAAAGGAACGAAAACTCTTTACCAGAGAAACCAGATTCGCAGGGTATATAAGGGTAAAAAATAAACAAAAAACAATTAATGGGCTTTGAAGGCTAAATCAGCTGTAAATATTAGTCAATGCTATTGTAGAATTTTATTTAATTTTGTCAGAGTAAAACCAGGAAAACAAGGCACGCAGATAAAAGCTAGAGGATTTTTGTTTGTTCTGTTAAAGGCAAAAGTGAGTGGAGAAGAGAGAGGGGTCAGAAGCGGGTTTCTTGATCTGTTGAAAGGGGGAAAGAGGAGTGCGATAAGAGACCCCTTCAAGCAAAGAATCAGAGAGGGAAAGAGCTTCTCTCTCCTTAGTAATGGCAGATATACATATTTTATAGTCCCAAACAAACATATTACGGTTTTGTTTCACTACATTATATTTTTATTTTAATTAATTTTAAAGTACTGAGGTTTTAAAGATGACATTAGAGCTTATGTTTTATTAAAGAGACAATTGTCTATTATTACTTGATGATACTATCATTCCTAACGATCCAGAATTATACTAGAATATGGGTAATATAATCAAATATTTTAGAGTTATCTAAAAGTACGATTGGATGTGATATGAACATAAATGATGGTATCTATTTAAAAATATATATAAAATTATATATTAATAATAACAGAAATTTAAAATATTATTGTTGGATTCTTTAACGACTTTCAAACACAGTTATTGCTTTAAAGATTTTTTTAGAATGAAAGTTAAGACTTTAAGAACATTACAAGATGAAAATTAATACATACACCATAAATATACATCTTGCCTTTTTTCTTTATACTCCTTTCGGCTAAAAAAGAAAGTCATTTCAAAAACCGTTTATATTTCAAAGTCAAGGTCCCATCATATCAATTAAAGTAAAAAATTTATGTTAATACCAAATTATCTTCCTCGTTTAAACCTACTAAAGGCTTGCATCGAATCTAATTCTTGGCCACTAGGTTGGGCGACCCACTTTATTCACATAAAATATCTATCCGTTATATATTTAATGTATAGATGTAAAATTATATAAATACATTTTTATATCTATATACGAAGTGTATGGTGAATAACATGGTGAATATATCATGTTAGTAAATATAAAAATTAGTCGTTATATAATTGACCTAATGATTAAAAAGATCCAAATTTTGTGAGATTTTGCCATTTTCAGCAATTATTTCAAAATTATCAATTTAATTATGATTATAATTAGGTGACATATACAATAATGGAAACTATTGGCATTGTTTCCAAATTATCTCAACCTCATAATCCGTTCCAAGAGAAGCATACACAGGAAGCAAAAATTGCAAAATCCCACCCAATTCAGTTATATGCTTATCTTCCACTCTTTCAATACAACTAAATGCGTGGAAGAAGATCTGAACTCAAATATAAAGAGCGAACAACCCAAATCACAAGATGCATTGACGTGTCTCCTCGTGAAAAATATAACAAACTAAAAGGTTGTTTGTTTTGAGATGTAGGAGTTCATGGCATATCCAAATAGGTACATCCAAAAAATTTACATCTAAATTAATAGTAAAAAGTAATATTTGTATTAAGATGGAGTAGAGTAGGATGAGAAGATGTCACATTAGTAGAGAAAAAGAGAGAAAAGTAAAATAATGTCACAATCAGTAGGGTTTGAATGGGGGAGGATGTTCGATCACCCAACTACAATCCAAAACAAACAAATATTTGGGTTGGATCCATCCGCACAACCATACAACAATGTAATCATAACTCTTGACTCTCGTGTTCGGGCGAACACATCTTCTATTGCTCCCATTTTTGTTCAATTACGTATTTAGTCGAACAAAAACTCTGATACACAAAGCATTGGCCTAGTAGATAATACATCTGGGGACCATAAATATGTGTAAATACTGCATCAGATCAAATAAATCTACTAACCTGAGAAATGATCACTTAATACATCATCGTTATTGACATCTAAATCCTACTTGAAACACAATAACCGGAGGGCAAAGGAGCCTAAAAAACTTCCCATTATTGGTTAAAAGGAGTCCAATGAACAACTTAAAGTTGCACACCAGCACAAATCCAGGATTTCCCAAGAACCATCTAGTTTCACTCAAGACAGCTACTAGGACACAGTCGGCGTTCTAAATGCATCCGCCTGAGCCAATAAAGCAGCCACCAATTAATCCAGAACAACATTATTGCCCCTCATTCTCTCAACGAACCTGTACGCCGGGCCTTTGGATCGACTAGGCACCACCTAGGGCTGAGGTCGATTTTCGCATCACTGCATTACTGAGTAAATAAACTAGAAATCATTCCATTAAATTGCCATGTGGGAAGAGTGACTTTCATCTTCCCAAACCATGAGATATATCACCAACAATGGCCATCTTTAATCATCAATTTTTGAAATGCAGCAACGAAAGCTCCATTTTTATTTTTTTTAAATAGAATTTCTCTTTTATTCTTATATGGGCTTTAATATTAGCTTCCTGAAGTCCTCGAATTTTCGGTTTTCAGTTTTGGAATTTATATAGGGATTAAAATGAAAAGCACACTCAATCCTTCATCTGTGTAACAGAAGAATAAGGAAAGAATTTCGAAAACTTGCATCTTAATGGACCTTAAATATGTTGCAATCAAATAATTAAGGGCAAACAATCTGGTTATCTATAATAGTAACAGGGGATTCTTGGTGAGGAAGAAAGGACGTATAAAGTTCAACACAATAAGCGACACTTAGGTGTTATGAAATTTCTATCGTTTCACGAAAAAAAAGATAGAAGTAATATCAGTGGGTTCTTCAGGAACAGGTTACTTGCACACCAGACTTCACATATCTCGGGCTGCCAAATGTAAATATGCATCCTTACATGCAAATAGACGATAAATACTGCACCGAATAGAATCTACCAGAGTGTATCCTAGGTTACTACATATCTATTGACATTTAAATTTTACTCAAAAGCACAATAACTAACCTTCGCTGATTAGTCAAAAGGAATTGAGCGAACAATTTAAATTTGCACTCTAAAGAACCATCCAGTTTCCCTCATGCCAGCAACCTGCCTGCCACCACCTTTCTAAATTCATCAGCACGAGCCAAAAGACGAGCAAACTCTGTATCTGGGATGACTTTATCACCCCTAATCCTCTCGTTGAACCCATAGGCCGGGGTTTCCGCATTTACATAGGCATTGAGCAGTGACCGGTAAGACCGAATATGTGCAGGATAACCAACCTGTCTCATCTTACGAAATATCTTCTCCGCATTGTGCACATCCCCTTTGTTGGCATATTCATCCAAGATTGTTAAGAAAGAAGTAACAAATGGTCTTTTCTTTCCCGATCGAAAGGCCTTTTCGAGCACAGACTCGGCTGTCTCCACTTCTCCAGCTCTAGCATAGAACCTCACTAATGCATCCCAAACCACTGGCAAGTCAGCAACACCACTTTTCGGCATTCGTTCTACGAGATCCTTCCCTTTTGCTAACATGTTCTGATCTACGTAGATATTTAGCAGAACTGCATAATGCTTTGGAGAGGGCGTTTTTGTAATTCTCAACATTTCCTTGAAGACAGCCTCGACGTCTTTGGGTCTCTTGAGCTGTCCCCAAGCTTCGATAGCAGCCATGCATTCTGAGATCCGTGGTTTAGATTCACATACTTTCCAGATTCTCGCAACTTCATCTTCTTCTTCAAGGGAAGCGTAAATGGGAAGCAGATATCGACAAACCCATCTTGTTTCTGTAATATCACCTCGTTCGATCTTTTTTAATATAGGCATAGCATTATCTTTTAGCCCATTAGCAGCATAGTATCGAGCCAAGCATATCTGGATATGCATACTCAGCTGCACGCCTTCGGACTTCATTTTCTCAAGAATTTGCTCCATCCCACTAATATCATTGTACTGCCCTTTCACATCAATTAAAATCTGGTAAGTGAAAATGGATGGTGTGATATTTTCTTTCTCCATCAATGAAAGAATATCATAGACTTTCCTCCGGTTGGTCCTCTTGTACAAAAGAAGCATCTGATCGCAAGAAAAGACTCCGAGAGGGAATAAGTTCTTCAATTTATCGAATACCTCCTCGGATTTTTTTGTATTCCTCACCAACACACAATTTGCCAATAGACTCCGATAGACTAATTCACCTCTAAAAGATTCAGGGATCTGCTCAATGTACTGTTCTGCCTTGAAGATACCACGCACTTTGGCAATTAAATCAACACGAGAAGCGAAATTACGCTCAGTAAATTCAAAACGCTCTGTTGACTCCAACCATTCGGAGAGCTGCAAAAATATGAAGTGAAAAAAGTGATTGCCCCCTCTAAATCT
This sequence comes from Caryopteris x clandonensis, assembly GCA_028749325.2. Lineage (NCBI taxonomy): Eukaryota > Viridiplantae > Streptophyta > Magnoliopsida > Lamiales > Lamiaceae > Caryopteris > Caryopteris x clandonensis. The sequence continues at coordinate 1,296,455 of JAPYKT020000037.1, read as the reverse complement.
CCAATATCAACTAATAATGCATGCACCGGCTAACTAGTAAAAATTAGGAAATTCACTACACGTGAAGAAAAAAATATGACACTGGCTATGAAAAGCATGCTACACGAATAATCTAATTATTGCCAAATCTTTTTGCGGAAAAAGGAGCAGTAAATTTTTTTCCTCTTTAGTTGTATTCAATGCTGGAAGATTCAAGAGACAGCTTCATAGAGTGCATGTAAGTGCACGAGTAGTATGATAATGACTTAAAAAATATCGAAATGAAGCAAGAATTGTGCAAGAATAATGGATAACCCAGTGCTTGAAAAGGCGTAAGGCGCCCCGAGGCGCCAAACCCCTTTCACTGCCTAGGCGCGAGGCGTGAGGCGAGGCGCGAGGCGTGAGGCGAAGCGCTCGCCTCACTCAAGCGAGGCGCCCAACATAAAAAAAAAAAAAGACATGTAGATATATAAACTCATCAATCCTTCAGACCACAACAAATCTCTGTTGCCGAACAGGAGCTTCTGCTGCCGGTTTCCGGTCGCCGGCGGGAGGGTCGCCGGAGGGAGGGGTCGCCGGCGGGGGGGTCGCCGGCGGGAGGGGTCGCCGGTGAGGAAAATAGGAAGAATAGGTAATTTGTGTAGGAAAAGAATGGGGGTGTTGGGGGACTCGGCTGCTGCTGTTTGTTTGTTCACTTCACTTAGTGTGTTAGGTTAGGGTTAGGGTTAGAAGATATATTTAACTTATATATAATAAAAAAAAAATAAAATCAGATGTGGCGAGGCGCGCCTAGGCGCCGCCTGCGCCTCAACGTGAGGCGCCTGAGGCGAGGCACCGCCTCGCCTCAACCCCATAAGGCGACATTGCCGGAATGTTGGCGCCTAGCGCCTAGGCGAGCGCCTAGGCGCGCCTTTTTAACCACTGGGATAACCACTTTCAGACTCATGAAAAGATAGGAAGGGTGACAAGATCCCATCTGAGAATTACTGTTTTAGCAAACTTATCATATAACAGACTACAAGTTATTACTAGCTGCTCAGCAAGATCAGAAAATGATTATTCCCATTGAAGAAGGCCATTTTTATGCTCCTATAGGCACTAGTAATAAACTAAACAGCAATGGCTTCTTTGCTCATCATTGTACATTTATAGGAAATAGAAATCCAAGTAAGTCCTTGATTCAATTGATTGGACCTTAAGTATACCAGGATACAATGAAAGGTATGATGAACCCTAAAAAAGTCCATGTGATGTACTAAAAGGATTGGAAGACACACCTGCAAGGCCTTGATGAACATTCGCTGTTTTCGAAGATGATGCAAGGTTGTTGATACATCTTCTTGAGTCACTTTCATTCCTGCTTCAACCCATTTACCCAAAATCTCACTCGCAGGTATTGCATGAGCAGCAAGTAAAGCTTTAGTCATTGCTGAAGGGGCTTTAGTTTTGAGAGGTTTTTTCCTCCCAAAAACAGTCTGAGTGTCTACGCTCTCGAACTCATTATGTACATTATTAGTATTACTTTCACTCTCAGAGAGCTCGGAATCAGAGATCGACTCATCACACATCTCATCTCCATAAGAAGCTTCAAGCTCAGATGCATCATCTTGCTCTTCACTCTTCTTAGCTCCAGCCTGTGAAGAAATTTTGTGAATTTCTGTATATGATTTTGAAGAACTAGATCTGTAGAACCTCCTTGAGTATACTAGTGTATCCAATGATTTTCCTTGAAGTTCAGTAATTCCAGCATGGTAATTCTCTAAATAACAACTTGCTGTTTCTGATTTCACACAGAAAATTCTTGTGGTCCCTGAACATAATCCTCGATTCCTTAAAGACATAAGATTCATATCTCAATAATGACGACGTGAATGTGGATGCCAGATTTTCAGTTAAAAACAATGACAATAACACAAAACACAAACAGCAATAATGCCAAGATACGAGAAGTAAGAACCAATAAGAGATGCAAACAGTTCCTAAGATCATGAAAAAGTCAAGATATGATACCTTAAAAGAATGCAAGTTTATGGTTTACATCTCCAGGATGCATCAAATCCTAAATGAATATTCAACTAGGTAGTTAGATGAAGCAAATAAGAACAGGGAGCTCTTCCGAGAACATAATTTGGGCAACTTCAATCATCGTCTAGTTTCTGATATTGCAGCCTTCCAATGTGACAGATGAAATGACAGCCAATTATCCATAGGTTAACATCTCAACAATATCACTTTCTACCACAGGATACCATTAAAAACTTGTCACACACACACACACACACACACACACACACACACAGATATACACAAAAAATATCATTCGACTACGTAAAAAATATTCTGAAGCCTACTCTTTAGAAGTCTAAACTGCTTATAAAGTCCATAGTTATACATCAGATGCTTCTTGATTGGCGCCAAGAATAAACCTTTCAGGGCTAACACCACCCTTCTTATGAATATAATAACAAGAGATTGGAATACAGAAAAACGAAAATGCGCACAAGAATGTCCCCACAGAAAGGGTTCAGAAAAAGAATGAAGTGAACAACTCGGAAAGCTAATTAAAGAGTACAATAAACACTTTTAACAAAACACTTTAAAAAAACCACATAGCTAAACTTGTTGAAAGACTAGAACAAGACGCAGAAGGTAGATATTATATTCTCCAAACAATCAACGCTCTCTCTCTCTCTCTCTCTCTCTCTCTGTGAATGCACTCAAATAAATAAAATTATAATATGAAATGCACAAAACTTCATAGAAAACGATCAAACAGAAGATACAAATCAAACACGCATTTAAAGAACATAAATCAGCATTCAGATCAACACATTTACATACGAAGTGAGAGAAGGATACTTTACATGAGATGAATCCAAGCTCTTCGACTTGCCCACATGCTGTTTCTCGAATTTTTTTTTTGTTTTTTGGGTTTGGAGGGGGGGTTAAAAATAGTAATTATGCGAGAAGTAAGAGAGACTGATAGACTGGCTAGATAAATCAAAATGGGAGTAAGAATTAAAACCCTAACCCCCAAAATGCTGATAATTACATAGAGGTACACCTCAAGTTTGAAGTTTGTAATGTTAGCACTTCTTCTATTTTAAGCAACACATCAAATTAATAATTATATTATTTATAGAACTTATGTATCTTACTTAAAAAATAGTAACCAATTACATTATTTAAATTAAATATTTGAGATGTTTCATAATATTTTGTGATCATTAAAGTTTCATTGATAATTCTTTTTTTAAAAAAATTATAATTTTGAAAGAAACACGTATATTTTTACTTGGTTTAATTTCTTTATTTTACAATATTATTATTAATCAGATACATTATATATATATAATTTGAATTTTTTTTTTTAATTGCAATTCATAGTTTATGGGATCATCGATCAAAGCCTCCACCCCATTACTCAGCCAAAATTTGAACATATGAACAATATATGCAATTTTTTAGATTATTTTAGTTATTTTTCTAAAATAATTTATTAAAAATTGACTATTATGCTCTTAAAAATTATGTGTGCAAATCACATGCTTGTATTATGAAAAAAAAGTGGATTGGAGATATAACTATAATCTATAAATCCATATATATATATATATATAATAGTATTTTGACTTTTGTTTTTGTATCTAAATGTGGTTTCTCTATATATAAATGAATTTATTATTATTAAAAATAAATTAATTTGGATAATGAAGATTAAATTCATGATTTTAGCTATTAATATTGTATTAGCAATAGATTTGATATGTTTTCAATCAAATATACAAATTCTTTAGACAAATTAACAAATTTGCAATATATTTAGTATGTTTAAAATGAAAAATTATCAAGAATGTTTGATCTGAATTTTTCAAATAAATTTATATTAAAATATAAAAATTTTAATTCAAATATTATGCATAATAATTAAATTTTTGCTAATATTTTTAATAATAAATAACATATATTTTAATAATAAAAATATACAGAAATATTTTTTTTATAAATTATAATAAAATGAGATAATTCAAATGGTAAGAACACATGCGTTATAAATTTTACAAAAAAAAAAAAAAAAGTTAAAATACAACTAAAAAATAATACTCGTACTTGACTGGAAAAGAAAAAAAGTTAAACTATAGATTGTAAAATGAAATAAAATAAAAAGGGTATTTCTATACAAACCACAATTTTTTTCTTTTCACACCACATTTACTATCTACACCACACAAAAATACATTTAAAATTTTAAATTTACTAACCCCACCCCCAAAATACCTATTATACCCTTAAAAAAAATTTTAAAAAAAAACTAACCCCCCAAACCCTTCGAAGGCTCTCTCTCCCCCCCCCCAAACTGCAAACCCTTCAACCTTTTCAGCCGCAAAGCTGACGCCGAACGAGAACCCCCCCCCAAACCCTTGTTGCACCCTCTCCATCCCTTTCCCTTCTCTCCAACCCTTATCACGCGAAGGTCATGGACGCAGAACGCAAAAATGTGTCGAGTCCAGGTAATCTCTCTCGTTGTTTATTTTTCTTCGTTTAATCGCGATGCGTTTGGCGCTGGTTCACCGAACAGCCTGCAGGGCGTTCGGTGAGTACAGATCGAACATAGCAAGATAAGTTCGGCGTGCCTTGGCCGAACAGCCTGCGAGGCGTTCAACGTGCCTTGGCCGAACATCCTGCGAGGCGTTCGGTCTGCCTTGGCTGAACAGTCTGACAGTGTTGTGCCTTAGCTTTATTTTGAACGTTTGTATGTTAACATTTTGATTTTCTTGTGTTATAGTTTATGAAAGAAGAAGAAGACGACCTACAACATCAAACCGACGATTAAGGGCTGCACAACAAGAGGCAGGTCCTTCTGATGTGCCGGAAGAACAAGAGGCATATGCCGATGTGCCTCAAGAACAAGAGAGGCAAGCCGAGCATGATGAGATCCTAATGGGCCCATTTCCTGGCGGTCCTTATGATCCATCATTGTTACGAAGTTTCAAAACACATGTAGCTGCCGACGTTTGGAATGGCAATGAGAGAGGCGTTTTCAAATGCCTTTGTCACACTTCTAAGCTGCTGAAATGGGTGTATCCGGAAGATGAGACAACACGAGTTTGGAGGTTGTATGTCAAACGGTCCGGGCTTCACAATTTAAGCAAAATATCATATAGAGCTCCCAACAGAAACTTGATTTCTGCATTTGTAGAACATTGGCAGCCGGAGACCAACACATTTCATTTACCATTTGGTGAGATGACGATCACATTAGATGATGTGCCGTGTTTACTTGGTCTTCCAGTGGTAGGGTAGCCAGTGCATGTGGTAGACGATCCTTCAGAATTCTCGCCTGCACTGATTCATCGACTGTTGGGTGTGTCAGTTGAGGATGCCATATTGGCACTTAATGACAAGAGGGGGCAATCAGTGAAGCTAGAGTGGCTGCGTAGCACATTCTTGGACAGCTGTCAAATTTCTCAGAGATCAGTTGCAGAAAAGGCAGCGAGAGCATATATATTATATATTCTTGGCTGTACGATATTTTCCGACAAAAGTGGTACTCGAATTGCAGCTAGCTATTTGAAGCTACTAGAAGACACAAGTGTTGTTCGGGAATATGCATGGGGTGTTGCAGCTCTTGCCTATCTTTACAGGCAGCTAGGATCTGCATCAAGATCGGGTGTCAAACTAATAGCTGGGTATCTCACATTATTGGAGGTAAGTCATTTGTTTGAAAATAATTTATTTTAACATTATGTTACAATTTTTAATATGTTGTACCATTATATTTCTATATATGTAGGCATGGATTTACGAGCACTTTCCGACGAGCCCACGACCTCAATTCAATGTTGAGTACGATCCTAGATTTCCACTTGCTATGAGATGGTCACAACATGGACAAGGTGGAGCCAATACTTTGGGCTTGCAGGCTTGTAGGGAGTGGTTGGGTTCACTTCAACCTCACGAAGTAAGTGTGTCTTTTTAATTATGTGTTTTTCAAATATATGTATCTTTCAAATATATAACATGAACAATTCAATACATAGGTAAACTAGGATCCTTACCAGCAGGTGCGTGATCGATTTCAACGTCCTGAAGTGACATTTTATCATGGTTGCATAAGGGCTCTTAACATTGTCGAACCATACCATCATGATCGTGTGTTGAGGCAGTTTGGCCATGTCCAACATATACCATTGCCTCCATTGGATCCAGACTATGCAAGAAGAGGAAAAAATCCTGGTCAGTATGTACTTGCGTGGGGTGTGCTCGGATCCATGTTTCTGTCTTGGGACAGCCATATTTTGTCCATGCAACGACGTGGGAGACTTGCTGAGCCAATATGGGAGACTATACCAGAGTATATGGATTGGTACCGTACATTTTCCCATCCACAGGTCCAAAACCCTGATCGTACATCTGCAGCACGACACTTTCCGATTGATGCGAACCCCAGTCAATTGTGGGCTCGAAACGTTGAGGCCTGGAACATTCTTGACCCACTAGTTCGCATGTGGACAACTCATGATCCACAATTATCGTTTGATTACGTTATGCCTAGAGTTGAGCAAGCTGCAAGAGTACTCCACGGTCTCACATTGGATGATAGACATGAATCAGATGAGTAGTGATTATAATATGTATGAATTACATTAAACTTTTCTAGATTTGAATGGTGAACATTAGATGAAATATTTTCGTAATTGAGTGTTCTCGATTTATTTTGCTCATTTTAGTGTTTGCTCAATATTCAGTTGTGTGATTCAAATACCAATATTCTAACATAATGTACACATAATGTAATTTTTTAATCTAATTGTAAAATACACAACATAAGAATAACAAAATATTAAGTAAAGAACTTTCCAAAAAACATAAAAAATAAACTGTCAGGGCGTTCGGCCACAAAAATCAAGCTTTCTCCAAAATCTATCAACTCTATCTAGAGGGATAGGCATGTTCCCCCGATTATATTCAGATAGCTCATGAGCACATGGAAGACCGCAAATCTTTAGCAAAATACACCCACATAATAAAGGATCCATGTCATTTTCTCCAACACCAACCATTTCATCCAAAATCATATCCAAAGCAGAGATAGAAACCATACCCCTTAACATTTTGAATACAGGAGATGAGTATCTATGTTGGACTATGTTGATGCTCTTCTCGAACGAACTTTTGATTGCATTATGCAATGTTTCGAGAAGGATGAAAATTTTTTCCCAACACGTTTCAAAATTGCCTGTACTCGATTGAAGTTGTTTTTTCAACTTAGCATGATGGCCCTCCGCCCTATATTACAAAAAAAACATTAATGATCATATAACATACAATATATACAGAAATAAAAAAATAATATAGCATATAAATGACGGATGATTATTTATTACCTGTTTGTTGTGGTATTTTCAAAATGCATCAAGTTGTTTACCCAACAAGAAACAAATCGTTCCTTATATCCATTTATCCAATTGTCCAAGACATATTTCACAGCCTCTTTTTTATTGGAGAAATCATTCTGAAACCGCTGCAGCAACTCTTCGAACATGTGCTCTGACTTGGCAAAAATCAACGAATTCCAATTGCAATAAAATGAATTCCATTGTTCCTTTGTACTAAAGTACTTCTTGCATTTGGCCATTACATTTCTGTTGATGTGCCACCGACATAGCAAATAACGAGAACTAGGAAAAGTTCTCTCGATTGCATTAATCAATGCAAGTTCTCGATCGGTTACAAATATTTTGGGTAGGTTGGATTGGTCCATCAAATCTTTAAGTACATTGCATGTCTATAAGTAATTGTTCTCCTTTTCACATTCTAGATAGGCACATGCAACTGAAAATGTCATGTTTGTGGAAGTCACCCCGACAATTTCTAACAACGGTAGTTTGTAGCGGTTTGTTTTGTATGTACAATCCATTAACAAGACATTTGGGAATGCACGCAACAACTTCACACTTGTCGGATGGGCCCAAAACATATCTCTGCCAGCATCTGTCTGCTCACACCGCCTAGTATGGAAAAAAAAATCTTTCTCTTTAAGTTTACCCATGAGATATTGCATTTGTGACCTACCACAATGTTCGACTTGTTTGTTCTTTTGTCGAATATTGTAGATAGTCTTTATCGTGGATTTATTTTCTGTATACCTCTTCTGCAAAGTAAACAATATGTCCCTAGGACGGCTATTACTTGTAGAGAGATCAGACACCAATTTCAACTCATCCTTAGTTAAACGATTAACATAAGAGTGACCCTCTAAATATCTTGCCAACTCATGATTATGCGAACCACAAATAACCTCCAAGGCCCATGCATCCGTCTCTTTTTAATATGTTCCTTTTAGACGAAATGGACAATCGCATTTCTTGGTTCCGCGACGACGATTCTCAATTGTTTTATTCTCTACCTCTTTCTCTTCTCTTCCACATTCCTTTGTTTCTTGATTTTCACTTTTCTCTTTGTTGCTCTGTTTTTTTTCTGTGGACGATATTTACCCCCTCGTTCGCAACCTAACCACAAACGAGGTCGTCTGCATTCATCTCCAATTTCTGACCTCATCACAACCACTACCATGCCTAATGGGATAGCCTTTTCACGTACCCAACAAATCAAATTTTCTCGTGATTCAAACAAATTCATTGTATTAAACACATCTTGGTAATCAACAACCAGCTCATTGTTATCCGAAATAAAAGTACTTGTTCTTGATGTCTCCTGAAAATAACATTAAATGAATCATAAAACGACAAAAAAAAGTACAAGACAATTTGTGTTCGGCCTGGAACAGCCGAACATGCGTTCGGCCTAAGGTAGCCGAACAGTACAAGACATGTTTGGCCTTAGGTCGCCGAACGCTGCTTGAAGTGTTCGGTTGCTATCGGCCGAACGTTTCTGCTTACGTTCGGCTGATGCAGGCCGAACACTTCCGAAATATTGGTACGCAATCCCGATTTCTGCTGACATTTAATATATAATACCCTAACATTACAATAAAACATTTGAAAAACTTACCAAATTTACATATAAATGTTGATTGTCCATGGATATAAGGAAAAAAGATGGTGAAGAAATCAAATTTTTGGAATGAAATTTTTAGGGTTTGAAAGGAAAGAGGAAGAGAAAATGGGAAGGGAAGAGGAAGAAAATGGGTTCATGCCCAACCGCAGCCAAATATTAGTTTTTTTTTAAGGGTATATTGATCATTTTATATATGTCTATTTTTGTAAAAAAATGTATTGTGGTGTGGAGAGTAAAAATGTGGTGTGGAGAGAAAGTGTTAGAAGAGATATAAGAGTAAAAAGAAATAAAAGAAGGGCCAGCAAAAAGCGTGAAATAAGAAATACGTTTTATAAATAGAATTAGTTGCTGGTTAGTTAGGGATTAGTTAGGATGCGAGCCAGCTATAAAAGGGGCGAGCATCTTTTGTAATCGACAGTTTTGAAAACATTTTTATAGAAATGAAAATTGGATTGAATTCTTACTTCGTTGTAATCGACAGTTTTGAAAACATTTTTACAGAAATGAAAATTGGATTGAATTCTTACTTCGTTGTTGCACGAGCACACGCGCACCGGAATCCCCAATAATCTCCACCAGATCGTCGGGTTTGAGCCGGAGTAGGAACGCTGCCGTCGCGGTATCGAGTGCCTCCGTGACAGAAAGAGGCAAATAAAAATTGATTGGGAAAAAATATTAAGGTCTCTTCGGAATCGGAATGTTGCCCCAGATCACACACAAGCAGTCGAAATCAGTTCTTCGCGGCACTCAATGCAAGATGCTCCACCAGCGATCCGCCAACCTTTCTTAATTTCGCTGTCAGCGCCCGCGCCCGATCCTTCTTCTATCTGAAACGCATTCCACTTTCTTCTGCAATCCCCGGTAAGATATTCTTTCTTCACTCCCATATGTACACAATAAAATCAATTAAAAAATCATTGATATTGGCAAGTAAAAATTTAATTGTATATTATACAACTCTTCCGTGTAAATAGAAAGCCTAGATTCGTATTATATTTGGGCGTTCTTGGTCTTTGTCTTCTGGGCTTATTTAATTTTGCTTTGGATATCTTCTGAATGGGGGAATTGTATTCAGGATGCAGTAGTGAAGCCAATAAGAATTTATCTTTCGTTCTTTTGTGGGATTTCTTATTTGCTTCTTGGATTTTTCGAATATTTGGTTTTTAATTTCAGAATTTATTAATCATTCGCTTGTTATAACAGAAGAGTAAGGAAAATAATTCACCCAAAATCCATCTCAATTAATTGGAATCATGCGAAGTGTTGATTTTTATCCGGTTCAGGTCTTGGGTTTGAACCCCCCACCCCCACCCCACCCAAATCCCTTCGGTTAAAGTCCTTCTTTGAGACTGAATCATGGATCTGTCCCCAAGCTATGCCTCTTGTCGTAACCAGGACGGATATTCAGCTAGATTATCCACTTAACTGCAAGTTGTTATTGTCGTGTTTATCTCTTTTAATTATAATCTATCAATGGTTAAAAGACTTATGCAGAAAAGAATCTTTAGGAAGAGAGATTAATCTGCTATATGATGCAGGAATGGGGCTGTGGACACTGCTGGAGGGATGCCTACTGGTTGCGAATGCCCTGGCCATACTGAACGAAGATCGATTCCTTGCCCCCCGAGGGTGGAGCTTTCAGGAGTACTCGGGGGTCAAGAGAAACTCATTCAAGGGACAGATTCTTGGTCTTATTTATGCAACTCAGTACCTCAGAGTGCCTCTTACACTTCTCAATTTGCTGTGCATTGTCGTAAAGCTGGTTTCCGGGTGATGCTCGTCTGGGACTCTTTGATCGAGGGCTTGTTTTCATTGGTAACTAGGTTTTATTTTGATAAACCAGCTGCATACAGTTTCCACGTTTTTCCCACATTAGCACGTGCTCACGGGAGGTATGCGGGTTAACACTTCTCCGCTTTTGTATTCATTATACCATCTGTATAGTGATAGCATTTGATGTTCTATGTTGCCAAGGTTTGAAATAAGTTACTGGTAGCTAATGTTTGATCCAAATAGTAGATTTGAAATTTAGATTGAACTATATGACTTGGAAAGGAACTTTCATTAGATTAAACAAAATCCTTAATTGTGTTGTTATACTTTAAAGCATGATACAATTCTTTTTAATGAAAAGATCGAACTTCAAAAAATAATCTTTATAATCTACAAATGATGAAAGATTGAGTGGTTAAGAAGGCCTATCAGTCAAAACAATTATGAAATTTTGCATTATTTCGACTATTACTTAAAAAGTTGTCAATTTAGTTTTGTTTTGCTTAATTGGTTATGATTTTTATTAGTTTCTTGGCGAGAGTTAGATCAGCTTCATTATCTATGGCTCGTTTGTAAATAAATACGAAGTTATGTGTTGATAAAAATACCTTTTTAAACCTTTAAAATCATATCGATTCAATTTATTTTATGTGTAAACCAAGTAGCAAATTGGCTAACATAGCAACCAAAAACTCTGCACAGATTTATGACAACAATGGGAACAAAGAACAAAAAGAGAGTCGAGTTTATGGTTGATGCTTGCATGCATGGAGAAGAATGTTTGTGAGTAAGTATCTGCCTTGTTGTATGTTCGGTCACTGTTGGCCGAACGCCATATTGTATGTTCTGCTCTGGTTGGTCGAACGTGTGCGCGATTTTTGTCCTTTGACAGGAAATACATGATTTATTTGTCTAATAATTATATTTTCTATATCATTTATATTGTATGATCTATTATTGATTACTTATATAAAATATTTTACATTTTTTTTATTCCTTTGAATATAGGTTTAGTGTGTGTGTTTAGAGTCAATAATAAAGAACAATAATAATAACAATATTATGATTTTGTTTAAAATATATCTATAAGGACATATTTATCATTTACATTATATTTAAATATATTTAAAAAATTAAAATGATGTGAATAATAATTTTTATGGTATGTTAGAAACACTCTATTTTTATTTAGTTGACAAAATTTTCTATCTCATAATCAGATTTTGTGTGAATCAATTCATTAAACAAGTATTTCTTGGTATTGGTATTATCCTAAGAATTAATAGTTAACGTTTACCAATAACTCAATAAATGAGAGCATGAATATATATATATATATATATATATATATATATAATTAGGAATTAATTTTTCCAAAGCTCATGTTTTAGATATAAATATATATATAGGGTCTAATATCAATATATATATATATATATGTGTGTGTGTGTGTGTAAAATGATTATTTTTGTTTTTGTTTTCCCGCATAATTTCACTTTTAAATTTGTAAAAAAAAAAAAAAAAATCTTACCTACTATTGTATTGTAGATATGAAATATGTGTGATTCAATTTTTTTTTCCTGCAAAATTTATTTATAAAAAAAATAATTTTTCTTAAATAATAGTTAGATGTACCTAAAATTAAGGAGATGTTGTATTGAGTCAACACTAAATAAAACGTGTGTCTCCCATTTTGTTGTGGGGTATCTGATTTAATAGAAAATGTAATATTTATCTAGAATTTAATTTTGTTAATAATTCAAAAAATCATCCAATTTATCTTAACTGTTGATACAAAAATCTTCAAGATAAATTATTTCACAAAATATTCTTTGTCCCAATAAAATTTTGTTTAATATCAAACTTGTAAAGATTTAGTCAGTTTTAAATATATACATGCACATTTGTGAAGGAGGTCATGAAGTGCACCCTGAATTATTATATTGTTTTGTGATCATTGATAATCTAGAGTTTCAGACAAAAGACATATGTGTAGTAATGGTGACGATGGTGTGAGTCCAGGACCGGTAATGATGATGAGGGAGAGGGAGAGGGAGAGGGAGAGGGAGAGGGAGAGGGAAGAGAAAGAAAATAAAATTTAATTTTTAAGTATTAAATAAAGATATTTTTATCATTTTATTATGATCAATTTTTTAATAAAAATTATGTAGTGTGAATGGATGATTTTGTGGTATTAATAGAAACATTCATAATTAAATTTGTACTGAATCATCAATCTTATGATTATTATTTTCAGGTAAAATTACAATTTATAAACATAAATATCAATGAAAATAACAAAAAATAAAACACAAAATTTCACAAATTTTATATTTATGGCTATTATTTTTTAGATCAAAAATCACTTTAGAAATATATAAATATCAACGAGAACAATAAAAAATAAAATACAAAATTTCACAAATTAAATATTTATTTAAAATCATAAATATTGAACAAAAATCAAAATAATATAATTCTTGAAATAAAAAAGTACAAAATTATTTATGTGTATCGCACAGTCCTATACTAATTAGAAGTTATTATATAATAAAAAAATCAAAGGCTGAATTTGTTGTGTATAGGATGTGCAATGCACTCAATTAAGAATATTAATTTATTTAAAAAATATTATTATTTTATATAAAATAATAAATTAATAATAATATTTTTTAAATTCTGGTGGGTACTACAAATATGCTATTTGTGGGGGTAATTTGTAGACATGACTCAATTGACGGCTATGCATTTAAAAAGACATGATTTCGGTTGTACGGCTGACTCGTTCCCTCGGGACGGAGGTTTCAATGCAAAACGCTCCCTTCTCCTAACGTAACACATAAAACACACCACCACTCACCTCTCACTCCCTTTCACACACACACGCACAATCTTTGAACAAAGAGCGATCGACAAATGGCTACGAACGGAACAACGGCGCCACCGCGATCAGCCTCGGAGTACAGCGAAGTGCAGGTGACCCGCCTCGGTGTCTCACTTCCGCTCCCGGAGGTTCTCAAAAACTCCTTTAAAGTTGTCGATGGTCCGCCTAGTTCATCCGCCGGAAATCCAGGTCTGCGCTTACTTGCACGCGTTAATCGACGGTATCTGTTGTGCATGTGATACATTGTGCTTGATCGGTGCGATTTTGTGAGTGCGCGCGTGGGAAAATTGATGTTTTCTTTTTTCAGGATTATTAGCGATTTACAGATTTTCTAACTTTTTGTTTCTCACTAATTCATTGATTTAGTTATGCCCTAGAAGATGTTAATCATCAATGCAGTGGGAAGATTTAGGAGAAGAATCTTTGTATTAGATTGTATGTAGGATGTGGATTTGTTACCTCACTAACGGAGGAGGCGAGAAAATTTTAGAAAACAATGAACACAAAGTTCTTCATTCTGTTTATTGTCTCTAACCTTAATATATATGCATTACTGCACCAAGTGCGTTTTGGTATATATATGTTAGAACTATTGCAATTTACGCATTATAAGCGTGAAATTATGAACATGCATGTCATCAGAGAAGATCGTGTAAGTGAAAGTAAAATAGTCATTTATCATTGAACAATAATATTGAATGATTGAAGTAATTGGCTCGTAGGAGGTTGATGGGATACGCATTTGAAATTGGAACACCGGGTGGAGAGTGAAATGGGACAAGGGATATTTAAACATTCTTGATTGAGCATGAGATCATTAGTCAAATGGAAGGCTGATGGTCGTTCTTCACTGCTTCTCCTGAATCCAGATCTGAATGATATACTCGGCATATTAATCTAGAAATAAATAAATATGTTTTTAGGGTTCCCATATAAGATGTAATATATACATACACCCAACGTAGATATGAAAGGATATATGTATCTTTTGCTTCCGAAAAAATGACTCATTTATGTCTGTGATGTGAATAGATGAAATTGCGAAGCTTTTCCCAAGCGTCTTTGGGCAACCATCTGCAATGCTTGAGCCTGGTGATGCATCTCCAGATGCTTCCAATCAAAGCTTGAAAATAGGGGTTGTCCTTTCTGGAGGACAGGCTCCTGGTGGACATAATGTGATATCTGGACTCTTTGGTTAGCTCTTGTATTCTCGTTTTAATTCTGAAATTGCTAGTTATGGTTTTCTTCAAGTTTTCTTAATGCCAGCTTGTTGTCTTCAGATTATTTACAGGAAAGAACAAAAGGCAGCACATTGTATGGTTTTAAGGGTGGTCCAGCTGGGGTAATGAACTGTAAATACGTTGTCTTGACGTCAGACTTCGTTTACCCTTACAGGAATCAAGTAAGAATTCTTCATCAACTTTGCCTTCCAGTGGATAATTCAATCATGGCTGATTGATAAAATTAGTAATTTCCAAGAGAATGACCTGCCTTACTTATAAATGTGCCAATATTGAAAATTATATCCTGGTACATCAGAAGATGTTATTGTAGAGCTTGATTCTTTAGATTACTCTTATACTTGTGGCATTTTTTCCATTTAGCTGTGAATGTGTTCAAATACTGACCGGTCTCTAGTATCTTATCTATAATTTTGTCAACATGGTATATGTATTTGGTCTGAATAAATACTTATCCATGAGCAAACTACCCATACCATGCAGAATTTCAATAAAAGAATTTCAAGTTGAATCTTATTGATGTATATTTTCTTACTGTCCTCCAGTTCTTCTTCTTGTTGTTATTGTTATTGCTATATTATTATTGATTTAGTATTAGTCTTATTTCGAGTATGGCCATTATTATAACAGTACACTTTCCAACTATTTTCGATATCACTCTGTTCCTAACAGGGTGGCTTTGACATGATCTGTAGTGGAAGAGACAAGATAGAAACACCTGAACAAGTAGGTCACAATTATTTAAAACATTCAGTCATCCGTAAGTTGCTTTATGATACTTTATAATCAAGTGATGTACTACAGAAGAGTCTGTTTTCTCATAGAGACTCTTGTACATTGTGTTGTTCAGTTCAAGCAGGCTGAAGAGACATCAAAGAAGCTTGATTTAGATGGACTTGTTGTCATCGGCGGAGATGATTCAAACACTAATGCATGTCTTCTTGCTGAGAATTTTAGGTAAAATTGTTCAGGTTGTGCTTGTTTCCAACTAAATCTCTGCCCAAACATTTAATCAAATAAACAATTTCAGGGGAAAGAATTTGAAAACACGTGTTATTGGATGCCCCAAGACAATTGATGGTGACCTGAAATGCAAAGAAGTTCCTACAAGCTTTGGATTTGATACAGCATGCAAGGTGACCTTGCAAATGGTTATTTATGTTCTGGCTCTTTTCTTCTATTATTTAATGGCAGGTGCTTTGGTTGTGCCTATAGTCTTATTGTGCTAGTTTTACGTGCTTACCAATTCTTCCTTAGCGTATGAGCCACGGATATTTTCTTTCTTTCAGTCTATTTTAGTTTCCATTTTCCAAATTTTCTAGAGACATTATAATTTTTTTGATGCAGATATATGCAGAAATGATTGGAAATGTTATGGTAGATGCTCGATCAACTGGAAAATATTATCATTGTAAGTTTGGAATTAGCGGTGTTATTGTTCTATCAAATCACCATCATTTAATGTGATAAAGATGCTATGAGGCCGAAGCTTTTTTTTTTTTTTTTTTTTTGTATGTCTTACTTTAACTATATCCTTTGTAGTTGTGAGGCTTATGGGCCGAGCTGCTTCTCACATAACATTGGAGTGCAGTTTGCTGACTCATCCTAATATAACCATCATCGGTGAAGAGGTATATTTTTTAATTAATTTTTTCCATTTTATAATGAATTCAATTTGAATGAGCACCAAACATTCATTTGGGAAGAGGGAAAACTTGTTATTTGTAAGCACATGTATAATCTTGATATGTGTTTCATGACAATGTACTTTCTCATGAAGGTGGCGGCTAAGAAACAGACTCTGAAGAATGTTACAGATTATATCACAGATGTGATATGCAAACGTGCTGAACGTGGTTACAACTATGGGGTTATACTCATACCAGAAGGCTTAATTGATTTCATCCCTGAGGTCTACACAATTAATAATATGTTTAATATTCTGTACTGATCTCTGTCTGGATTGTTTTAGCATTCACCGTCTTGCTGGTTATAAACACTAAAAGAGGTTCTGGCTTCTTCTTACATTATGGTTACACCTCACAGGTTCAACAACTCATTGCTGAGCTGAATGAAATCCTTGCTCATGATGTTGTTGATGAAGGTGGAGCGTGGAAGAAGAAACTCGGGCCCCAATCTCTCCAGCTTTTTGAATTTCTACCACCAGCAATTCAGGCACAATTGCTACTGGAAAGAGATCCACATGGAAATGTGCAGGTGATCTTGCTATTGGTTCTATGACAAGTCTCTCTCTCTCTCCCATATTCCACTTTTCATGTATTCAAACAAGAGAGAATAATACAGATTCACACACACCTCAATTTGAAGAGTTGTTTTTTTTTTCTTTTCATCTAGGTTGCTAAGATAGAGACTGAAAAAATGCTCATTGAAATGGTGGAGACTGAATTAGAAGCCAGAAAGAAGCAAGGGTCATACAAAAAGGAGTTCAAAGGACAGTCACATTTTTTCGGGTATATTAAGAACTTTGTCTTTGTCAGATAAAGAATAGAACACAGGCTTACAACATATTGGTTTTAATGGCTGATTCTGTTGCAGATATGAAGGTAGATGCGGTTTACCTTCAAACTTCGACTCCAACTACTGCTATGCATTGGGCTATGCTGCTGGTGTACTCCTTCATTCTGGGAAGACCGGCCTGATATCCTCGGTTTGTGCTTGCTTTTCTCCATTTACTTTTACATAATTATACTAGTTGAGGGCGATAGATTCAATGTAAGTTCCACGTGCATGATTCAGGTGGGCAACTTGAATGCCCCGGTTGAAAAATGGACCGTAGGTGGAACAGCATTGACTTCTTTGATGGATGTGGAAAGAAGACACGGTAATTTTTCATCCTATGTCTGCAAACAAATAAGATGCTAAATATTCATCTGCAAATATTATACATATGGAAATAGTAACTAGGAGACACGTACTTCAAAAAAAAATCGCCTTTTAAACTTGCAAAGCATCCAATTCTTCCTTTGCAGGGAAGTTCAAGCCTGTGATTAAGAAGGCAATGGTAGAACTTGAAGGTAACTTCTATTACTTGATTTTAACCATTTATATCTTTTACATTTCTACTCGCTGCAAATTAGCATCTGTGTTACTGATCATCAGACAATGTTAAAGATAATCTTTTAAGCTATGCTTTATTTGTTACAACAATTTACATGTTTATACTGTACAACTAGGTGCACCTTTCAAAAAGTTTGCATCCATGCGCGAAGAATGGGCCTTGAAGAATCACTACTTCAATCCAGGTACATTAAGCGTTATACTTCATAACAAATTTCACATATTACTTCGGCCAATTTGTCTTAAGCAGGCTTTTCAAACGAACCACTTGGAGCCCGTAATGCAGGCAACCCGGCCCATCTGGCATAATACTGGTCCGGCATGAATGAACTCATCTTGGGCCAGAAGTTTCTTGGCCCAGCCCACAAAGTGTGATCTAAGCTATCTTGCGATGGACCAGGCCAAACAGGCCGACTCTTGATTTGAGTCTAGAAAAATGTAGCCCAGCCCAATTACTGGGGCGGGATGATTTTGCTGGCTCTAAAAAACTCTCATGTAGCCCTATCATAATTGATTAAGCTTTCTTCCCTTGTACTCTTGGCAGGTCCTCTTCAGTTTCATGGTCCAACATCAAACTACACCAATCACACTCTGATGCTGGAGCTGGGTGTCCAGGCTTAGAGTTTGCAACATGTTTTCTCATTTGTTTCTTCCAGTTTTGGCAAATAACCTCATGGCACTGCACTGAATTCCAGGTCTCAATTTCACCTGGTAAATTGATCTTATATTTAAATGCTGGTTTAGAATTTAGACTTGTAGAGGATTTCTACAAATATCAACATTTACAATTTTGCCTCTGGAAGGGTGATTTTGTCATTCACTTCTTTGGGGGCTGTATTACCATGCCAAAGTTATGAATTATTATGCTTTAGACAAGCAGGGCGTCACAGCCCAAAAATATCCAAAATTCTGGGAAATTCTTAAACATTGTCGGTCTAATTATGATTGGGCTGATTCCTTCAATTTTGACCATATCGTCAGGATGATCAAAATCTGCTCACGTGAGCACACATACAAATACACACAAAGCCATTTGTATATGTACAGATTTGTATTCATACTTCGTTCATTCCAACAAAAGAAAATCACGTTTCCAATATATTTTTTGTCCCAAATAAAATTTCTTTTTCGAAAGTTAAGATTTTATTTTAGTTTATCAAAACACAAAAATATTTTTTTGTACTTATATAGAATTAAATAAATTAAAATAAAGAATAAAAAAGATTGTATAAAAATAAATTTATTGTTTTTAGGAGATTAATTTAAAAAAAGTTACATTTTTTTAGACCAGGAGTATAACATTTCTATAATTGGATATAAATTACATGTAATTAGATCTTTAAAATAAAAAATTTCCATGTAGCTACTTAAATAAATCAATTACTCTTTTTTTAAAATAATCCTATCAAATCGGTTAAAACTGTCCCTAATAGTCAAAATATGATCAAATTGACATATATATATATATGTATGTAATAAGTTGAAACTGTTGACAACTCTGTAATTTATTGAGAAGCCAAGTGCAGAGGGGTACACAAAGAGAATACACCAAAGGCACAAAAACCACTCACAGCTTTGAGCTGTTCTCTAGCCCTGAACACATTTTTCACTATCAAACTCTCATCTGTACATTCCTCTACATCTCATTCGCAGAATATAGAAGGATAAACGAAAAATTACAAGCATGACGACGACACATACCGAATCAAATCTTCCTGCAAATGCCTTCGACATCAGAATGTCCAAAATTTAACACGTGTTTAATGCTTCTTCCTCCCTGGCTGCCTTATTCGAGCAAATGTTGATCTTGAAAACGCGTAATTGATAGTGATAGCCTTTTCACGCCTTTTGAAATGATCGGGAGGACACTCCGTGCAGAAGTCTTACGAACCCTAAGAAGCTGAGCTTTCCATCCGAATGCCTTATCCAATCTTGCAGGACTACATGGACTGGAACAGATGGACTGAGCCCAAGCTCCTGTTTGGAAAACCAGTCAAGGCCAGAAGTTCATTACAATACCCAAAATGGAATGCAAGTCGTGTTTATTAAAATCTTTAAAAGGATCTAGCGATCTTTTTTAAAATTAACGTGGATAATTCTATCTCCTCCTCAAGTTTGTGAAGATTTAGAGCTTCTCTTCAAGGTTTCTGAGAAATACTAGAAAAAAACCTCAACATGGTTTGTTTTTTATGGTACTGACTGATGCAGGTGCAAAGGCCTGGTTTGTTAGCAACGGCTAGGGTAGAATGGCCATATTTTTATATATGGGCTGGAAAAGGTGGTACAGCAAGAACCTTAAAGATGTCGATTTTAGAATAACTGAAATTTTGACTTTCAAAGAACTTTTTACATTTCCAATGACCTTGAAAAGAGAACACCTCTTGCATGAGAGAGAGATAGAGAGAGGGGCAATACCGAAGCAAGTTCTTCTATCATAATGGGCCTGTTCCCATCCTTCTCAAAGAATTCGTAGGCACTGCGTGCATGTTGCTCCCAGCTTTGCATCCCTTCCAGCTGATATACACTGATTGCTGCAGCACAGAATTCTTCGAAATCCAATTTTCTGTATTGAAGGGAGCTAACCTGGACGACACAAGAATATGCATTTTGCATCTGTCAAGTACAAGCAGAGGCTATGTAATGACACTAATCGATTATAAAACTATACTAAAAGTTTTACCACATTGACATAATCCAGAACCCGTGAATCCTTCACTGCGTCAGTAGCATTCTTTGCCATAGCCTGCAGAAACGGTGATTAAATGGACAGAGTAAGATGGAAAGTTTCATAACAAAATAAAGACAGTGAGAGAGAGAGAGAGAGATTACCGATTTGAAGTTCTGTAGGGATACAAATCCACTTTTACTTGGTCCAAGCAATGTAAACTGTTCTCGGAGGTAGGCTAGTTGTGGTATCGTCAAAGTTTTTGCAAGAGACTATTGCAAAAAAACAAAAAACAAATAAATAAATAATAACGTGGAACTATTTCGAAAGAAATGTACAAAGACATCATAATTACTTATAATCTGAAAATTTAAGGATAAAGACAACTAGATTTAGTCTTCCATATGTCAAGATGTAAGCAACTGGAAGAGACAGCAAGCAAAAACGGGCATATGTTATGATTTAGTTCAGAACTGCAGAATTAGTTTCAAAATATGGGGCATTCAGTTTTGCAATCAAGAACAAATTTCACCGAAGAACAAGAGAAGTAAAAACGGGCAACAAAATAGAAGATCAATTAGTTGAAGAAAATATCCTATCAAAGAAATGCAAAATATACATACCCCTAAAGCAGCCTTTCTCAATGAAGAAGAGCATATATAAGCTTTCACAAGCTTATATATAATCATATCCATCGGAATTTTCACGTCATGATGTCCGGCCAGCCACGGATGACCTAACATGACATAAATGGTAAAAAACTGTAATTTTGGATTTACTTGAGGGCCAATCAGCCTTTCATTTCCTAGAAAATCAAACCATAAATTCTAAGAATAATATAATTGGATGACTTACTAAGTGCCTGAGCTGCTGTTAGCCTTTTACGGTAGTCTTTGTTCAATAATTGTTTCACAAAATCTATGGCATCAGGGGACAGTGATGGCCACGGATCTTCGTCAAAACTGGGGTCCGCCTTTAGCACGGCTCGAAAGATTCCGGATTCTGTCCTCGCCCAAAAGGGTCTGCTTCCACAAAGAAGAATATAAGCAATCACACCGATGCTCCACATGTCAGCCTCTGTACCATATGATCGGTGCAAAACTTCAGGTGCCACATAATAAGCACTGCCAACGATATCGTTCAGCCGTTCATCTGTCAAAATATTGTGTATCAGACTCGACTCTTGCATAGTAAAAAGAACACCTAAGTATCAGCACAAGAGCTGACCTGGCTTTACGTAATCAGAAAGTCCAAAGTCGATGGCCTTCAGAGGGGAATGCTCGTCTTTTGAGACAAAAAGAAAATTCTGAGGCAATTCAAGAAATCCATGTCACTTTAAGAAATTCTATAGCTATCTAGGTAAGAAGATTAGAAAGAAGACTCTCATATAAGATTTTGTATTTAGTGATACAAGTGTCAATATAAGCATATATTTATAGACAATAACTGAATTTACCATTTAATGGAGACCAAACTCGACAGAGTTTTACAGAAAATATATGTATACTTACTATCAATAGATTTTGGTGTACAAGAACTATACAACGAATTTTTGTCGACAGACTCACTTTCAGAATTAAAGGTTGGGAAAACAATAGATATACCTCAGGCTTTAGGTCACGGTGAACTACGCCCTGGAGATGACAATATGCAACCACACTTAAAATCTGTACCATCACAATTTTCGCATCTTCTTCAGAATATTTACCACCCCTACAGCAAATAAATGATTAGAACAAAGGGACGCATGAGTTTACTGTCTTTAGATATTTAATTAAAACAACAACAACAACAACAACAACAACAACAATAATAATTGAACATACCGAGAAAGTATACGGTCCAGTAGTTCTCCTCCTTTACATAACCTGGAAAAAAAGGGAACAAGTTATGGAAGTGAAAGTCATGACTTAGATACCACGTAACAGATAATGTACAAACAAGACCACTTTGAAGAAATGCATTCTATATTACACAGGTTTCTTGTTCCTAATGTCATTCTTTTGGTCTTTAAACATCTAACTAGCCCAACCAACCTCATTATTATTTATTTATATAAAAAATAAAAAAATAAAAACCTTGTATAATCGAATTGAATAACCACAATGAACCCCCAAGATCTAAAATATCAAGTGCCCTCAAACAATCTCCTCAAATGCCATGTGGTTTTAAACAAAGGTCCACATAATTAAATTAAAAAAGGAAAGTGGAAAAGGTTGAATTTTTTTGTATATCAAATCAAGACATTAGAGAACAGTTTCTTAATAAACAAGAAATGTAGCAGAAGCAGACAACATCCAACGTCCAAACTCACTCCATAACTATGTAAACATTGTCTTCATCCTCATAGGCCTCATAAAATTGCACTAAGTTCTTGTGCCCAGTTAGTGCACGCAGTATCTTTACTTCTCGTCTCACGTCTTCTATGGCAATTGCTGTTGTCATCTGCACAAAATACACAATACTTCGATCAAATATTTCTTTCCGCAATAATCACTTTGCATAATCTCTTTTTTAATTCAGCAAAATTTATCCTTCAAACACAGATAAGTAACTCTCAATAGCAAAATGGTGCATCGCTTGAAAAGTCGTGATTGTGGTGACACTTATATGACCAACTGGCATTGATGAGAAATCAAAAACCCACATACAGACATGTAAGAATTAGTAATTTACAATTGGAAAGTTTGTAACAAGTAAAGAAGATATAAACATAACGATTCCCACAAGAAAAATAATAAAAGCCTCCATAATTTCCTAAAGATTCTTCATGTAATTTATGAATATTACATCAAATCCAATTTCTGCTAACATATGCTCTATGCAATTGTGAGGTATCTCCTCTATACTGCCAAACATTCAGTTCAGCAACAGTAAAAAATAAAATAATGGCATAAAGAACCTGCAGACTTCTTCATGTAGAGTAAGATCATCAATTTCTCAGATATACCTCGGTGTATAGAAATTCCAAAATAGACACAGAAGGCAAGAATGAAAAGTATTACAGAAAAGAACAGATAATATACATCAACTTATCGAAATTAGCAAATCATTAACATCAATAACCAGGCAATTCAGAGCAATTTTACAACACTAAATTATCAAATCTCAAATCAAAGAAATCAAATTGACCTTTATTTTTGGGATAACTTTTACAGCCACATCCTGCCCCTTCAAGCTCCCCTTCTTCCCTTTAGCAGAACAAGTGTAACCAAAGTGGCCCCTACCTACCTCTTCCCCAAGCTCATAGTGGCTGATAAAGTTCTTTGAGAACCCAAAATTCTTGTCCAAACCAATAATCTCACATTCACTCCCTTCAGGTATAGTGGCCTCATTGGGCTTCACAGAGCCATGCCTTCTAGCAAGCAAAGCCTTAATATGTTTAGCTGGTGATGGTGGTGGAAATGGGCGCTTGAGAAATCTAAGAGGGGTTGAAGGGACACTACTAGAATTTGCAGGAGAATTCTTGAATGCACTATGAAGTGGGCTAGGGCTGTAGAAAGGGAATTTGGGAGTTTTTCCAGTTGACGAATTGAGGATAGGTTCATGATTTTCACCTGGGATTATTTGATTTTCAGACAGATTTTTTGGGGGTTCAAAGGGTTTTCCATGACATAGTCCCATGGAATCAAGAACCCGTCAGTGGGAAGATTCAAGAAAAAAATCAAGTTAAAACCAAATTTGAAAAATACAACAAATTATTGTCAAGAAAGAGGGAAGAACTTCAAACCATTTGACAGGAAAAAAGAATTCCAGCCAATTTGGAACTCAAAAAAGAGTAGAATCAAGAAGAGTCTAAAAAAATGCTTCAAAACTCAAATCTTTGCTACAATAACTCAAGAAAAGACAGAATCTTAAAACTTGATCAGTAGAAACCAAGGCACATCCAAGGGCGGGCCGGGTTGGGGGGGGGGGGGAGCCCAAGAACGGAAAACCAAATAAAAATCTTGTCAGATGATGAAAAGGGAATTCTTTTGTATGAAACAATGCCAGAAAGATTTGCCAAAAAATAAGGGAGAAGAACCAGAGGAATGATCAACTGGTTTCAGCTGAAGAAATGGGTAGAAATAGCAACTTTGGGATGACTCAAGAGAAGAGAAAACCTAGACAATAAAAAAATAAGAAAAAGATGAAAACAAAACTAAAATACCACAAACAAGAAGGTAAAGAAATGGGACTCAGAAAAAGAGCACAAAAGTGGGAAAAAGATGCTTAGCAGAGGCAACAAGAAAAGAGCAGTGAATGGGGGAAAAAGAAAGACCCCAACTCCCTTTCTCCCCCCTGCTTTTCCCCTCTTTCTCTCTCTCTCCTATCTCTCTCATTTTAATTTCCCTTTCCCTCTTTTATGTCCTGAATTAATTTCTTTTTTTCTCATGTTTTGTTTTGGGTAGTTTGTGGAGATACATCGTTTCATATTTGTGTTAGAGGCCCTCTTATTAATTGTCAGCAATTGATAATATTTGTGGTGGGGTTCGGGTTTGGATCCTTCCAGCCTGTCTTCATTGAGGGGGAGAGAGAGGGAGCGAGAGAGGATGATGAATGAGACTTGAATAATATTTTCATGTTGATACATCTATCTGCATACAACTAAGCTCACTTCTTCTTTTTTTTCTTCTTCTGTAGTTTCATCTTTGACCAGCTTTTTTGGTTCTTGAACTTTGAATTATTGAACTTAAAAAATAATTAAACAAAGGAATTCAAGGCAACACATTCAGCATTTTTCAAGAACTGCTAATTAACCGTGCTCTTAACACCAAATCAAACAAGATTTAGTCTAATCACCCAATTGGATTCACTATTAACTAACTACTCAAATATATCAAGTTAAAGGTAAGTTCAAAGTTATTAAACAAAAAAAAAAAAAGAGTTTATCCCATTATTTTCTTTGTAATAATTTAATTTTTGGAGGTATAAAAGTAATACTTTCAGGGGCTAAGTGAGCAAATTGTGAAGTTTTGGAGGCAAAGTGTGATATATTGATAAATAAAAATTTAAGTATTTATTCTACTATAATTAGTTGGTTATATTTTGTTTCTGAGTTATGTCCAAAGATAAAGTATGAGATGTTATCTTGAGAACATTTCACAAAGTTTCAATTAATAAAATAAACTTTCTTTGAGATTTTCGCATCTATAGGTATATGATTTTTTATTTTTTTTTTAAATACAATGTGTGAAAATGTTCATTATCTATAATTGCATGTGTTCATTTATGTGAATATATATATATATATATATATATATATAATGGATGTTCCACGTATAAAGATAAATGTAAAAAAAATTATTGAAATAATCATTGACAACACGTGCGTATGTGTGAAAACAATTATAAACTTATCAGGAATTTGAGAGAATATTTAATTGTTTAACAATAGCAATGATAAAGTTCAATAAATTAAGAAAAAAGGTAAGTTTAATTGCAGAACATTTTGGATAATATATTTTTTTGTGATCAAAATCCGTATGTCTAGACTTATAAAGAAGACACGAAAATGCTATGATTTTTTTTTTGCTTGATTTAAAGATGGTTAGTTTCTCTACAATGGAACCTAAAAACATAGTGTATAGTAAGAAATATTCCATACAAGTCCCTCTGCATCAAAATTAAAACTAAGGAAACCAGTGTTATTATTCCAATGAGACCCAAAATTGATCTTGAGAGAGAGAGAGAGTGTTATGAGTGCGCACACACACATAAAGTCATGAAATTGAAATGAGTCCCACTTAATTTGAAAGAGAAAAAGAGGCGCAAAAAGGTTGGCTTCATTAGTAGGTGTAGCTACTTTCATTGGTCCCTTAATCCATCATTTTCAATTCCTCAAAATTCATTTATTCAGTTAATTAATTTTATAAATTACACTCACATTCCAAATTCTAAGAAACCCAAACAAATCACTACCTGCTTCTTCTTTTTTTAATAAATAAAATACTTAAATTCAACTCTTTTTTTCTTGTTCAAATTAAACTTTTAGTCAAATATCACAAACTATACACTTGACAACGCTTTTTTTTAAATGCTAAAGTTTTCTTTAAGTGTTAATTAAATCCTCATGAATTTCTTGCTCTCTTATTTAAATTTAAAATCTACTTTTTTTTTGTCTCAAAAGGATTGCTCCATTTAATATTTATACTTTAGATTCAAATGTTGATGATATAGTAATATGCAATTCGTTTTGTTATTCACGGACGAGCTCTGACGTAAATGGTCATTACTCGGATTAAAAACACTAATGATCCCCTACATATAGAGTTCTTTCAGGATCCAAAATAAAAGGCGGCCGGCAGCCAAGGTACCTTGAACCTAATGAATCATGTTCTAGTCAATGTTCATTTGATATCTCTCAATTTTCGCACATTGCCATATCACATTTGAATCGTGTTCAACCAAATAAGTATTCAATCCAACCATAGATTTTTCTATATTACGAACGATTCAAATAAACTATTAGCTTTATGCTATAATATTATTGAATGATTATCATAAAAGCCAATTAACCTATAGTTTTCAAAACAAAACTTATTACATTAAAAATGTCAAAATGATCGTATCATCAATAAAATAAACAAATGTCAATAATTACAATTTCTTCACTAGTAAGGTTTGGGCAAAGTCATGATATAGAAATTTCAATTGGGATGACCATGCATGCATGCACATGAAGATCTCTTCTTTATTTTTATTTTTTATATTTTATTTATTTATTTATTTATTTATTTTATTTATGTGTGTGTCTCCCCTCCATAATAAGCATATATAATATGTATAAAATAAACAGCTTGACTACGCCAATAATTATCCGTAAATTATTAGGGTTCCTAAAGCAATGGTTGTCTAATCTTATTGTTAATTATTATTTCAATAATTTTATTGAAGTTGGTGGCCTATTTGCGGTCCTCATGATTAACTACCATTATTATATTTAATTTTTCTAATTATCATTAATTAAATATCACAATATCAGACAATCACAACTTCTTCCAAATTTTCAACTATCACCACTCCATACTTGGTGCTAATTAATAAATTATTAATATTCCCTTCTACAGTTATTTTTCATGATTTCACCAATAATACCCACTTTTTCCAATCATATTTTCTAACTCACATAATTTCTTTTATGCTATATATATATATATGATAATTCTAAATTAAAAATGATTTATGACATTCTAAAAGATAAAATTTTATGTGTAATTAATAAATTAAATTTTCTAATTTTGATATTGTATTTATGCATTGTCACATGGCCATATCCTACTTCCTAGCTAGTATTTTTTTTTTTCTTTTTAATTTTTAGAGAAGGTTTAGACAAGTGTTGGTGGCCTATATATGTTTCATAAATGACATTTAAGTGGTATTAATATGCATAAAGACTAAGTTTGTTGACAATAACAAATCATAAATTTCATAATATGATGTGATTCATTAGTCACAATTTCTACCTACTAAGATTTTTTAAGGCGATTCCGTAATCGAATTGCTAATCTATAAGATTATGTAATAAGACGATGTTAGTAGATTATTAAAGTTTGAATTGCAGATAACATGAGTTATAATAAATAACTAGATTTCTCTTCTATTATGATTAGATTACTTAACTAACTAGCAATGCACCCGTGCATTGCACAGTTTGTAATATAAAAATAATTAAAAATTATGTGTATAATTTATTAATATAATTTAATTATTATTGATATTCAATTCTCAATATAACATCATATTTATATGGGAAAAGGTACAAATTAGTCCTTAAATTAGTACCTCAAATTCAAATTGGACTCTAAATTATTTTTTTGTACAAATAGGACCTCTAACTTTTAAAATATATAAAATAAACTCCTAAACGTTTAAAATAGGTCACAAGCCACTGGACTTTAAATATATATGACAAATAGGACCTTCTTAACTATTAAATTAACCAAACAAATTTTAAAATGTTAAATAAATCAAAAAATCGCCAAATTAAATCATAAATATACTTAAATAAATCAATAAATTAATAAATTAAATTTTAATAATAATTTAAATATAAAAAAGGGTTTGAGATGTGAAGATTTGTTATGATTTTTAGATATTCTATTTTTATTATATTTAAATCATTTAAGGCCTTTTGATATTTTTTATGTATTAAATAACTTACATTCTATTATTTTATTTTTAAATATTTATTTTATTTTATTTTAATTTTTTTTATTTATTTAAATATTTTTTAGATTTGTTTTGTTATTTTAATTTATTGAAATAGCCTATTTATTTGAAAATAAGAAGTTCAAGGGCTTATTTGACCCATTTTTAAAGTTAAAAGGTCCTATTTGTACACAAAAATAGTTCATGGTCCAATTTGTACCTCATGTACTAATTCATGGGTTAATTTGTACATTTTTTCTATTTATATTAATTTATTTTTTTTATTATTATTATTATTATTATTATTATTATTATATTGTATAAATAAGTACACTCACTAATTTATATTATTTTAATATAATATAATAATTATGGTTTACATATACACACTCCAATATTCTAATATGATATTTAAAAATATATAAAATTTAATATGATTATTTAAAAATGTCAAAATAAAAAAATTGATTGAATAATTCTTATCAATTATAACACCTCCAAAATTTAGATATTTTTATATGTTCATTACTTTGGAAGTTGGGATAAGTGTTATTAACAGTTGTTCTGATAGGATCTTCTCCAAGTTTATTTAAAAATTATATTTTTTATTTAATATTATTTAATTATTGATTTTTAATTTTTTAAATATACAAAATGCATTTCTATCAAATTATTATTATATTTATCTATGAATAAATACACTTGCAAATTTATATTATTTTAATATAATATAACATAATCAATTAATTTTAATATATATATACAAATTCAAATAATTTAACATGATATTTTAAAAATAGATAAAATTTAAAACAACAGCTTATTACATGTGAAAATAATATATGTATATATTTCTTCAATAATTCTTATCATTTATAAAATATGCTATACTGAGATATTTTTCATTTTAAATGCACACTTGAATATATATATATATATATATATAAATGTTATAGGAAATTAAATGAATTTAGTATACTAAAGTTACCTAGATTATAAAAAGATGTACAATTACATTCACAAAATTAATATGCAAATCATAAAAGAAATAAAATGACAACTTTATATAATAACAATCTTTATTACCCAAAAGAAATTGTGATAAAAGTGATCAATGGTTCTTACTTTAAGTGTTACATTCATAAAATAATCACCATTTGATGATAAAGTTTCCAAAGTAACAGTGTCGAGTGAGATACTTAGTTGATGAATAGTAACAAACTTATTTTAAATTTTATAAAAAATATGGTACAATACATCAAAATATATAAGTTGATACGTAATTAACTAAAATGATTTTAAATAGTGCATTGAGGATGTCTGCTTTTAAATCAATGATTTCTTTGAAAATTATTCTTTGATACGTAATATAAAATTATTATGAAATATACATTATTAAAACTTACACACAAAAAGTATAAGATTAGTTTTTGAAAAATAAAAGCATACCTTCAAGGGTGAATGAGAACTGTTTTATATGAAGACAAATAAAAAGAAAATATTAAATATGTAAAGTTGTATTTCGTCCAAAGTTACACAAAACCTGAATCATAATAACTTTTATATAAATAAATTATAAAAAAAATTATACTACTAATAAATGTCTTAAAATTGACCTCAAAAACATTAGAATGATATTTACCAGCAAAAATTAAATTAAACAAAGTCTTTAATATCAATTTGTTTCACCTTCAATAGATATATGCGAGTATACCCCATAGAATTAGGAATAACTAAATGTATTAAAAAAGGGTTTAATAAATTGAATTTACAAATCCAATATTATTGCATTAAAACAAAATTATCCCATAAAATTAGGAACAGCCATATAACCGTATTAAAAAATATGGTTTAAAAATCCCATAATGCTGCATGCAAAAATAATAATAATAATAATAATAATATATATAGAAATATATAATATTATAAAATAAACTAAACATTTCATAAAAGTAATAATTTTTGGGAATTTATTTAAATATACTCCCATAATAATTTATATTTAAATTTAAATTAAACAACATTATAATATTAACAAAATATAGTTAATATATCTAATATTTATTTGATCACAAAAAGAGCTAATACAATATATTTTCACAATGTAACATAATTCTTCAAGTGTGAGATTTTATGTTATATTGTCTTTTGTAATATAAATGTAGAATGTACAATAACATTGTATTCCAAAAAACAAATCATTAAACAAATAAACTCAACTAAACATTATTTCATAGAATAATTGACTAATAATAGTCATTTGAACAAAAAATAAATTAAAAATTACAAAATATTTTTTGTCGTATATCTCTCAACCTTATCATCGCAACAAAGCAAAATTTACAATCATTTTCAATTGATAACCCTAGATAGAACAACATAAATTTTGTTTTTTCATATAATATCGTATAAGTGAGTTATTGTTGTCAATTGTAAAGTGAGTATGTTAACATGCCAATTTGTTAGAATAATTTTTTTGGCAAATATTAGTATTGATTCATGGGTATTATGCATAGAAATGATCAAAGTTGATCCACATATTTTCACCCAATTTTATCTCTACATTTTGGCCATGATTGAAAATAAACTATCCTAATTTCTTGACAAAGACAAATCATAATAACAAATATTATTGCTACATCAAAATTCATATTTCAAGATTTCAAACTCGAATAGAATTATACTTCAAAATTAGCTAATAATGCTATATTTTATGCAAATTAAACTCACATCAGAGCATGTATGTTTAACCTAATTCATTGAGGTTGTTGTTAGGAACAGGAATTAATCAAACGGAATTCCTCCGCTTGCCCAAGCCTCTGGCCTCTCAATTCAATAGTCAAAATTATGCCTCCTCCCTCACCCTAATTACGGGTGTTTAAATACTAAACATCCACCCTACCAAAAATAGAAATAAAACAGCAGCAAACTAATAACAAAATCAATATAAAGGAAATAACAATTCAGGCCCAATTCCACGCCTAAGCCCGTCCTCGACGACGATACACCAGCAAGGCCCGAGGCCCAGCTTCCTCCAACTCGACCCGCTCAGCTTCCTGCTCTCTAACAACTCCATCCTCCTTCAAAACAACCTTGTCCCCAAGGTTGAAGTCAGGGAATTGCTGCTGAAAAGGGCCCACATGCAACCAGGTTGCATCATCTTCCGGCTGCCCCACCCATTTAATCAAGACTTGCTCAACCTCACGGCCCTTCTCCTGCACCATTCTCACTGCCAACACAGACTCCGGCTCAAAGACGGGACCCACCGGAAACTCCAGGCTCACGGGCAGTTCAACTTCCACCGGGTGCTCCCCCACCACCCGCCGAAGTTGAGATACATGAAACACTGGATGTATTCTGCTCGACTCCGGCAACTTCAGTTTGTACGCCGACGGCCCTACTCTCTTCTCCACTTCAAACGGCCCATAAAACTTAGCTGAAAGTTTGTGATGATTTTGCGTAGCCATGGAGGTTTGGCGATGTGGCCTCACCTTCAAGAAAACGCGATCACCGACCATAAACTCCACATCCCGCCTCCGCCTATTAGCAAACTTCACCATTTGTTGCTGGGCCCTCTCCAAACTCCCCTTCAACCTACCCAACACCGCATCCCGGCTCTCCAGCTCGTCTGCCACGGCTGCTACTGGACATTCGCCCGGCAAGAAGCGCCGAATTGTAGGAGGCGTACGACCGTACACCACCTCGAAAGGAGAAATATTTGCAGCTGTCTGGTAGGCAGTATTGTACCAGTACTCCGCCCAAGGTAGCCACCGGGTCCATTGTGTGGGCTGCTCACTTGTAAAGCAGTGAAGGTATGTCTCAACCACACGATTCAACACTTCCGTCTGTCCATCCGTTTCCGGATGATAGGCCGTACTAAACTTGAGCTGGGTACCAGACTGAGCAAACAGCTCTTTCCAAAAAGCACTCACAAATATCGGGTCTCGATCACTGACTATGGAACGGGGAATGCCGTACAATCAAACAATATCCCGGACAAACAAATCCGCCACTGATCTCGCTGTTATAGGCGGCTTTAGTGCGACAAAGTGGCCATATTTCGATAGCCTATCCACCACCACCATGACCGCGGAAAATCCCTGAGATTTAGGAAGACAAGTAATAAAATCCATCGACAAATCTTCCCAAATCAACTCGGGAATGGGCAGCGGCTGCAGCAAACCCGCCGGCGACATCGCCTCATATTTTGCCTTTTGACACACCAAACATTGACCCACATACTCTTGCACCCTGCGAAACATACCCCTCCAATACACACTCAACGCCAGCCTCCGATACGTCCGAAAGGCCCCAGCGTGACCTCCAACTGGAGTGTCATGGAACTCATGCAGCAAGCGAGGAATCCAAATAGAATTTGCAGCTAATACCAGCCGTCCCTTATAAAACAGCTTTCCCCCCAATATCTCGAACCCCACACGACTACCCGGTCGCTCTTTCAACGCTGCCACCACACTTTGTATGTACTCATCCCCTTCTTGCTCTTGCAACACCACCTGCATATCCACCCACTCCGGCCCGCTAAGAGCCCCAAGCGTGCAGCTGTTCCCCCTTCTTGATAGCGCGTCAGCAGCGGCATTGGAAGTCCCTGTCTTATATTCAATAGCAAAGTCGTAGCCCAACAGCTTGGCTACCCATATCTGCTGAGCCGGCGTCACAATTTTCTAAGATAACAAATGTTTCAAGCTGCTATGATCGGTTCGCACAACAAACCGCCTCCCCATCAGGTACGGCCGCCAATGCTGCACGGCCAGTACCAATCCGACCATCTCTCTCTCATAAGCTGATTTGGATAGTGTCCTATCCGACAGTGATTTGCTGAAATAAGCGATGGGGCGCTTGTCCTGCATCAAAACGGCGCCTACTCCAGTGCCCGACGCATCACACTCCACCACAAACAGCCTCGAAAAATCTGGCATTGCAAGAACAGGTGCTTTAGTAAGGGCCTTCTTCAACTTTTCGAAGGCAGCCTCGGCTGCCACAGGCTATTCGAACTTAGCTGGGGCCGTTTTCTTCAAAAGTGTCGTCAAAGGTCGTGCAATAAGCCCATAATCCCGGACGAATCTCCGGTAATAGCCCGTCAACCCAAGAAATCCACGAACATCTCGAACTGAACTTGGTCGAGGCCACTCCCAGACTGCACTCACCTTGGTGGGGTCCATCGCCACCCCCTCTTTCGAGATAATGTGGCCCAAATACTCCACCTTCAAGCAGCCGAATGAACACTTCTTGCGATTAGCTTTGAATTGATTCGCTTCCAGAATCTGTAAGACTTTCACCAAGTGGGTACGGTGATCCTCCCAAGAGCGGCTGTAAATCAGAATGTCATCAAAGAAAACCAGCACAAACTTTCATAAATAAGGTCGAAACAAGTCATTCATAGCTGACTGGAAGGTGGCAGGGGCGTTCGTTAACCCGAATGGCATTACCAAAAATTCATAATGCCCACTGTGTGTGCGGAAAGCAGTCTTGGGTATGTCAGAATTCGCTACCCTTATCTGATGATAACCAGCGCGCAAGTCGATCTTCGAATACACCACTGCCCCGGCTAACTCATCGAGCATCTCCTGAATTACCGGAATAGGATACTTATCCGGGACAGTCACCTTGTTCAATTCCCTGTAGTCCACACAGAAACGCCAACTGTCGTCCTTCTTCCTAACTAACAGCACTGGACTCGAGAATGGACTCGCGCTAGGATGGATAATCCCAGCTAACAACATGTCTGCTACCAACCTTTCGATCTCATCTTTTTGAATATGCCCATAACGGTACGGACGAACTGACACTGGACCCGCTCCCGGGGCCAACTCGATTCGGTGGTCTATCGCTCGTTTAGGCGGAAGGCCCTGAGGTTCCCCAAATACTTCGGCGAACTGCTGTAAAACCCGCTCCACTCTACCTGTCTCGGCCTCCATCAATTTCGCAGGCTCGCCTTCTAACATCACTGCCCAGAATTCCACATCTTGCGTCCGTATCAACGCCCTCAACCCCACCGGGGCGCGACACAACGCCGGGTCCTCTTTTAAAACCACCTTCCTCCCTTTCCATGCGAACGACATTGTCATGTACTCCCAATTAATCCTCACGTCACCCAACGTCGCCAACCATGCAACTCCCAAGATAACATCAACACCCCCGAGGGCAAACACATAACAATCTGCTACTATCTCACACTCCGGCAAGAGATTCGGCATATCTCTACAAACTCCCTCGGACTCCTGGCGTCTGCCGTCGCCCAACTGGACCCCAAATCTGCCCGTCTTATCTGGCTTCAATTTCAACCGAGTCACCAGGGATGCTGAAACGAAGTTGTGGCTAGCACCACTGTCCACCAACACAGGCACTATTCTTCCGTGAGTTACCCCCCG
This sequence comes from Caryopteris x clandonensis, assembly GCA_028749325.2. Taxonomy (NCBI): domain Eukaryota; kingdom Viridiplantae; phylum Streptophyta; class Magnoliopsida; order Lamiales; family Lamiaceae; genus Caryopteris; species Caryopteris x clandonensis. Next base: position 1,261,295 of record JAPYKT020000037.1, on the reverse strand, counting down.
TAGCCTTATGGTTCTCGGGCTAGAAATTCCCGCCATCGAATACACTGGAAGGGCCCCATCTATCTCCCCCTCCACCCCCGGGAAAGAATCCAGTTTATCGAGTTCCTCACTGTCCACGAACTCCGAATTTTGTAAGTCCAGCTCTTCATCCTCCTCTGCACACATAACTTTCAAAAATTTCAGCGGACAATCATGCCCAGGTGTATAGGGCTTCTTACATTTAAAACAAAGCCCTTTTTTTCGCAAATCATCTAGCTCCCCCGGGGCGCGGCGGGTGAATCGCGATTGACCTGTGGACTGTCCCAAAGAGCCAGATGCCGCCGGCTGGAACCGATTGGGTGGCCTGCTCGCAAACCCACCAGCCGTACTGTTCTGCCGAGAACCACCCATGCTGGACCCGAACTCGAATGAGTGATTCGGGCTGGAGTTAAAAAACTGCCGAGGGGCTGCATTGCTTAACCCCCTGCTTGGCCGTCCCCCTGCCTGCACTGCCAGGCTGTCCTCCACGTCTCGGGCGAGCTCCATTGTCGTTACGAGGTCAGCCGGCCGCAGCAGCCTCAACTGACAGCGAATCTTGTCGTCCAAACCTTTCATAAAAATACCAAGGTAATGCTCATCTTCCAGCCCTGGAACTTGGCTCGCCAACTGCACAAAAGTGGTGACATAATTGTCCACCGTCCCCGATTGCTTGACATCAGCCAATCGTTCAAATCTGCCTCCTTTGAATCGAGTGTCAAATCTCGCCACCAACGCCTGCGAGAATTCCTCCCACGACAATTCGGGTTTGCGTGATCGCCACCAAGTCACCCAGTACAGCGCCGCCTTTTCCATAGCCACCACGGCCGCCTGCACCTTCCTTTCTGGAATCACTTCATGCAATTCGAACTGCTGGTTAGTGCGGGCTAACCAGCCAATTGGGTCTGTGCCGCTGAAGGGGGGTAATTGCACGGGGTTGGGGGGTCCGCGCAGAACAGGAACGGGCGGCACCACTGCTGCCCCCGTTTCAGAATTTGCGCCATCTTCAGTTGGGTTTCCGGTCGCCGACTGCTGCGACCCGGAAGGCTTGAGGAACGCCTTCGTTAATTCGGACAGGGTGGCTGAAATTTCTTCCAGCGTCGCCTTCATCTCCGTCTGATCGGTCTCAAGTTTGTCAATTCTCTCAGCGGTAGATCGTGTCGTCATCTCGGCGGGAACGGGATCCGGCAGGTCGGACCAATTGTTAGGAACAAGAATTAATCAAACGGAATTCCTCCGCTTGCCCAAGCCTCCGGCCTTTCAATTCAATAGTCAAAATTATGCCTCCTCCCTCACCCTAATTACGGGTGTTTAAATACTAAACATCCACCCTACCAAAAATAGAAATAAAACAGCAGCAAACTAATAACAAAATCAATATAAAGGAAATAACAATTCAGGCCCAATTCCACGCCTAAGCCCGTCCCCGACGACGATACACCAGCAACGCCCGAGGCCCAGCTTCCTCCAACTCGACCCGCTCAGCTTCCTGCTCTCTAACAGTTGTTTTGTGAACAAATATACTCAAAAGAAAAATAGAAAATAGCAAAGCTTAGAAATCAGATGACAACTTATTATTCTCAATCGTAGTTTAGAACTGAAATCTTCAGCGAGAGGAAATATTTGAAGTTCATAATAGAATGAAATTCATAATTGCAGACCATGACGACACCTTCATGAATGTCACTGACATAATTAATTTGGTTATACGAAGACTTCAAATTGCCTCTATGATTTATCTGTGTATAGGCTGCTCGTTTTCTCAAGTTTGATCACCTCCACCTCAACCTATGAATAAAAAAAAAACAACATATATGAAAAAAAAAAAAAACAAACAAACAAACAATTGTTGCATAGAATTCAACAGAATATGTAAAATTAATACAAAAATCATAATATTGCCACAGAAGGCTTAACATAAAAGAAATTAAACTGTCAAAGGATAAAAACCTTTCGATTATATTATATAAACCTAATACGTAAAAACAGTTATTTATTAGACACTATATGGGAATTACTATATGTAAATTAAATTTCATATAATTAATGATTTTCTAATTATATTTTTTAAAGATCGATTATAATTTAAAATTTAATAAGATATTTATGAAAATGTAAATTACTAATTAATATGTTCATGTTTGACTAAGCAATGATTTTAAAAATTGCATTAATTTTATCAGTCTAATTTTAAAGTAAGTTTTAAGAATAATTGGTACTTTATATGGACAATTGTTAATTAAAGTATACTATATGTTAAATATTTTTTCTAAATTAATATATTTAGGAAAATGGAGAATATCTAATTATAGTAATTGGACTAAATTATATTTATAAAAAATGTATTAAATATCCTAATAATTTACAAAAGTAAATTTCTATTAAAATAAAAATTCTAAATTATATGATAGAATAATTTTTTTAATATTTTATCATATCTTAATAATATCCTGTAATAATTAAATGTAAACTATTTATTAATATGTTTTTGTTTTAGGTAATTTCAATATTTTGACCACAATCTAAATTTCAGGAAACTAATAAGAATAATGGATAACTTTATAAATTCCCTAATTATGCTATTATTCATGTATATGAATATTTTCTGACGATGAATCATAGTTATTATAAAGTTAAAAAGATATTACAATGTAAATTGCTGATTAATATGGTCATGCTTGACTAAGCAATGATTTAGGAAATTGTATTAAGTAAATCACAATCTAATTTTAAGGCATTTTATATGGATATTATGAATTCCAAATTTAATTTTGTTAGTAACATATGATGTATATTAAATTTGTATATGAACTATTAAATTAATGAAAATTGGAGAATAATTAGTTATGGTAATTGGACTTAATTATACAAATAAAAAATAAATTAAATAAAGTAATAAATTATGGAACTACAATTCTATAAAACGTAACCTCTAAGTTATATGATAAAATTAAAAAATAAATTATTTAAATTATCATATCTTGAAAAAATACGGGTTAATAATTTAGAGATTTTTCTTATTATGTTATTAATTATGTATATGATTATTAATTTTTGGAGATAAATAAATGGTTTTCGTTTTATAAGATATTAAAAAATCATAATTTATTATTTAATATGTTAATATAAGAAGTGATTTAGACAATTTAAATAATTCAATAACAATCTAAATTTTAGGTACTTATTATTAATAGATAACTTTATAGATTTTTCTAGTTTTTTATTCATGAATATTTTTTGTGAAAAATGATGATTTGCTCGTGATTATTGTTGGTAATTAAAATATACCATATACTAAATATGTTTATGAATTATTATATATATGAAAATGGAGAATAATTTAATTGTGTTAATTGAAATTATTTATATAAAAAAGAATTAAATAACCCAATAATTTATTAAAAGAAATTTTGTATTAAAATGTAATATATAATATAAAAACTATTTATATAATAATTTAACAAATCAAATTATTAACGGTAAATTATTTGAGAAATATGAATATATAAAAGTATATACGTAATTATTAAACAACTTAAAAATATGAAATTTAATTAAAATATTATAGAATATAAAATGATATTTCAACTTTTATATAAAAAATGTAATAATTTAACGGTAAGACGATCTACTAATAAATATACTTTATTTATATAGTGTCCATATTATTATTATTATTATTATTATTATTATTATTATTATTATTATTATTATTTACAGATATTTTGATATACAGTTTAATAAGGAATTTAAATACTTTTTTGATTATTCATTATTTATAAGAACTATTTAATTAATTGATGTGAATTTATAATATATATATATATATGTAATGAGTTTTTTTCCATTTCACACGAATGAAGAAAGTACTTTTTCATATAAATGTATCTACTTTATGTAGTTGACATTACTTTTTTTCTTTTTGTAACAATTAGTTACTACTTCAAATGATTTATGAAAAAAAATTAGAAAATAGAATTAACGTAAAACATACATTCATATGATGGTGTTGCCTATTTATTATGTAAATTTCATAATAAAAAAAAAAAAAAAAAAAAGTTAGTGGCAAGATTTCTTGCTCTTACGGAGATGATTTAGATGGGAAAATTACGAAGATTTCTAATAATAGGATGATATGATTACCTTAATAGAGATTCATGAACTTAAAACGAATAAAAATATAAAAATATAAAAATAATCCAAATGATTAATTGATAATGGAGATCGATTAAAAATTCAGGAAAAAAAATTGATAATTTACTATTCACACAAAATATACCTTCCTATGGCAATGGTGCTTGTGAAATGCGAAAGTTCATAACAATAACAAAATAAACTTAGTATCAAAATTACGAAGATTACCTGCTCTTATACAGATGATTTACATAAGTAATTACGAAGATTTCTTAGGAATATGATGATTGAACATTACTTGCTCTTTGGGAGATGATGTAGATGAGAAAATTATAAAGTTTTATGAGCAATAGAATGATATGATAGAATAATTTTATATTGATATAAGAACTCGGAATGTTTGACCTATTAATTCACTACATATATATTCCTAATATTTATATTAATCCAATCATGGAGTGGACATGTCATAATGCACAAAATTAGCGATTTAACATATTTTTTGTTTGCAAATTTCGATTTTTTTTCATTTACAAATTAAGGATATGGCATACTTACCATTTATTTAAAAAAAATTCTAATTCAGTTTGTAATGTTTTGCAAATATCTCTAAATATAATTTATTTATAATTCTAACTTAAAAGCATTAAATAACATATAATCTGACATGCAGATTTTTTAAGCTTTTATTAAAAATAAATTATTCTAAATTATTAAAATAAAAAATAGAAATATCTGCATGCAATTCCTATCCCAAAAAATAGAATTTTTTTAAACTTTGCTTCTTTTATTATCTTGCTAATTGGATGCAATAAAAATTTGAACAAAAATATTTGTAAATATCCTAATTATGGTATAAAGATATTCGACATACTAACTATAATTATGTCCTTACAAATCTTACCCATAATTACTAACTATAATACTACATAATAAATATCATAAATTTTTGCATGCATATTTTATTAAAAGTTATGTTAAAAAATATTCACTTTAAATACTAAAATAATTCTCCATGCAATAATAGAATTATGTGATAAGAAAATTATTTTTAACAATGATAAATTAATAAAAAATAATACTAAACTAAATAAATACTATATTATAAATTTTATTTCAAATAAGTAATTATCGTCGAGAATAAATGTATTTATTTCATGCATACAATCTAAGGAAAGTTTGACCTTTTAAATTAGTAATAACCCTATATGATTTAATGCAAAAAAAAAAATAAAAAAAAATAAAGAACATTGTGCAGTTTGACTTTATTATGTAAAATAAAAAAATAAAGAGAAGATTTGTAATTAAGTAAAAGTAACTGCAAGTTTGACTTATTTTATAAATATCGAAAATGATGTTGAATAATTCAGTGAAAATAAAACAAAATTTCCTTAAAATATGTCTCATCAAATTCTGCTAATTAATTAATAAGATTAATTTGATATAAAAATAACTATATAAATATTGATCATTTATATGATGCCATGTGTACTCCGAAAATTGATAATTATTTTTTGCAGAAAAATGTTATGATTTTAAAAAAATGTACGACTTTTGCTATTATATATATATATATATATAACAGAAAATTACATTAATACAAATATGTAATTTTTATCACAAAAAAACATGCCTATATATTTAATACTATACTATTAATAAATAAACTCCTTCCAATTATGTATCCAACATATGACATTGATTAAATAAATTTATATTATTATATATGCTATATAGTAATAATGTAAATAATTACTATTTTTTCCAATAATAAAATTATGAAAAAAGTGAAAGTAGGGATGTAGGAGAAATAATTTCAAAATTTAAGATTTTTACTTTAAATACAAAATTAATTAGATAAATTAATTCATGTTGCCAAGTTTGACTAATTAGTTAATAACAAAAATATTGTTGAATGCAATCAAACTAAATCAAAATTTTGGGAAAATAAAATAATTACTTAAGATTTTTACTTCAAATAAAAAATTAATTATATAAAGCAGTTCAATTACATGTGGTCATGTGTATATCCATAGGTAGTAATTATATTATAAATTATAATACAAGAAATGATAAATCAAACACCTCCCAATTATTTTTTATAGTAAAAATCTCAAATCATTATTATTTTAATGGCTCTAAAATTCAATTTGAAAGTTAATCAAATCTAAAAAATTATGTATTCTATTATGTGGGTACGTGACAATATAGATAAAATCTTGCCGATTTTTTACTATTATTTAAAGATATAAAAAAAATTTGTTACAGTGAAGAATTAGTGATACGTTCTAAATTTTAGAAAAATATACAAAGATCTGTGTAACAAACTTAATCATGAAATGAATTAAACAAATTTAATAAAATAGCAATTTTCAACCCATAATTTAATGTGACTACAATAATATCTCTAAAAAATGTGATAGATCAATTGTCTTAAAATCATTGCATCATATATATGGTAAAATTCCTAAACTTTAGTGCCAACATATTCATTATTAAATGTGTCAGAGCAAGTTTTCATATTTATTTGAGATTAAGAATCGGAAAGATTTAAGGTAGAATATTAACTTATGAAAAATTTCTTATAATATAAAGCATATATTTAATTTTATTATATTAAAAATAATAATTAATGATTAAATAATATGATGTCATAAAATTCTCCAAAATTTTTAAATGTCGTGAAAAAGTTTAACATATTTTTCTTTTGCAGGAATACGACATACTAATATCACAATTAATTTTCTTTTGTCAAATTAGTTTGTCATCTTTATCAAATATTAATAAATACAATTTAGTTATAAATCTAATTAAAAAAAATTAAATAACATATAATATGACATTCAGATTTTATAGCTTTTATTAAAAACTTTATTATAAATTATTTTAATAAAAAATAGAAAAATCTGCATGAAATATATATTCCGAAAAAGTAGGATTTTTTTAAAATTTGATTAAGAGTAATCTTACAAATCTTACGAATATAATGAGATGGATTAAGAGTAATCTAATATTTTGATATGCAGATTTGATATATTTTATTAAAAATTATGTTCTAAATTATTAAATTTAAAAAATAAAATAATTATGCATGCAATAAAAATATAATTATGTTGTAATTATATGACATTACATGATGTAAATTTAAGAAGTGATAGAATTAAAGTATAATATATATATATATATATATTATACTACGTAATTTAATCTATATAATAAACTATTTTATATAGTATTTATTTTAATACTGCATAATTATTTTATATTAGATCAATAATTATTTTTTTAAATTTTGAATCTTTGATTACATCTTACCCACAATTTCAAAAATTAAAGAAAAAAATTTGCAATTAAGTCAAGATTAGCAATTAACTAAAAATAGCTACAAATTTGACTTATTTTGAAAAATAAAAAATTATGCTGAAAAATTTAATGGATATAATTTTTTTTTTCATAAAATAGATCTCATTAAAATCAGTTATTTAATTATAATGACCAATTAGATGTTATCATGTGTACTTCCAGAATTATTAATTATTTTAGGCAGAAAAATGTTATAGTTTCTAAAAATATACTATTATATATATATATATATTTCAAACCTCATAATTTATTAAAAATCTATTATGCTCATACATATACTTGTAGTAACAATTACTTTTGTGAATTAATGTTTATACGAGTGCCCCTCCATAAAGGTTTTTTGATTTACATCTAGAAAAAAAAAATGTCACATATGGAGGTTTAAATAAATCAAATTTAACCAAACACATGAAACTTAAAGTTTGTTATGAGTTATAACTAAATCAAAATTGAAACTAAAAAGAGAGTCTCGTATCCCTAGTTTCACAGATTTAGATTCATGTAATTAGGTTGATCCGGTTCGAACTTATGTTTGTTTTAAAATATACCGATTTGCCCCAAAAAATAATGACAAACACTATTTTTTGGATAATATACGAAATATTACCTTTTCACCTTTTATGTATTACTTTCATTATAAAAAGTATTAGCTTTATTAAAAAATATATTACTTTTATTTAATTAATTACAAAAATCTAGTTAAAGCATATTATACTTTTATTATCAAATAGTAATCATTTTATAGATGAATAATAACACTTTTTGATTAATTAAAAATATTATTTTATGCCGATAAAGTATCATGTTGAAAACATATGTTTGCAAAAAACGCACATGCTCAACATATATTGGATGCGCATATCTTTTGACGGGATCCAACCAAATCGACATGTTTCTTACATTTTTTTATTGGATCCGACCCATTACATAAATTAGAATCCATACATATAAGTCATATAAGATTTTATCTTATTTAAATTGATCTAACTTGAAGTTTTATTCCTTGAGTAATTAGATTTATTTATATTCTTTACTTATCAACTTAGCAACAAAAATGACCTTTATATTTGATATATTTTATCAAATGTAAAAATTAAATTTGCTTAACATAATTCCAGATAAAAGTAAATTAATTTAATTTCCGGTCACAATCACAACATATATTATGCTTTTATTTCCTTTCAAAAGTAAAAGGAAAAAGTTAAAATAAAAAAACAGGATAATTCCATCATACATGACTCTGTGAAGCAATTGTCATTATCAGCAAACTTGCTTCTTTTCAGTTACCTTATTCCTACCAAATTCCAACTTGTTTATTAAAAGAAAATAAGATGAATTTTATTTTTTATTTTTGAGTCAAATCACGAAGTGGACATCGACCCTTAAATCTTTATTGAATAATAATAAAACGTACTACTAGACTATTAAGACTCGAACAATGAAAATATGAGTTTCTACATGAAGTCGGAAAAATAAATTATTTAAATTTGTTAATAAATCGAGATTAAAATGAAAAAAGGAAATCACATTGCTCATATTTGCGGTGCATCCCAAAAGTTGATCTTTAGAAGTGATCCTTCCAAAGGAACATATTCCCATTATCATGATTGGATTTTTTCTTTGGATTCTTCAAACTTTTTGGGCACAATTTTTTTCTTTCTTTTCAATTTTGATGTTATGGGTAACCTTTTATTATGTTATATGATAATTTATATTTTTTTTATCATTTATTAATTTTGTATCTGCATCTAATAATAACATGAGAAATTATTATTTAATATTCGTTAACTTTAACCTATTTTATATGTGACCTTTAAAATTACAAGTTTTTAAATAATGATCTATAATTCTTTATTTTGTCTAATTTAAACCTAATTTTAGTAGAATTAAAAATTCGTAAAAAATTGCTAGCATGACACTTTTAATTCCGCTTTCTCCTTAGCCAATTTGATCGTCACATCATCAATTTTCAATAAATTTGTTAAATTATAGCAAAATCAAACATAAATTAAACAAAATAAAAAAATTAGTGATCATAGTAAAAAAAATTCACAAAATTAAATTTTCTGTAATAATATTCTCTCCATATAGTACGCACTAAGAAATTATGTACAGTCATTTTCTCCCCTGCAAAAATGCAGGTGGTATAACAAGAGTGCAATAATTTCTATTTGCAAAGGACAAAGCCCTGCACGTTATTGTTAACTATTTTTTTTATATATATTTATTATTATAGTTAGTAATCAAATTTGGGGAGACTTGGTACGGTTTCACACAAGTGAGACTAGCTACATCCATAGCAATGTTCCATTATAAAATGAATTGGTAATAGAAGTGACCCACTAGACAAATAAGCTAGCATTCTCTCAAATTTTCGATGTGAAACAACAAATCAATTTATATTTCATCACAAATTAATGTTTACCAAAAGAAAGACAAACATTATTATATGCTATGGCCTTTACACAAGAGAGAAATTGAAGCCAATGATATAGTTGTGATTCTGACTTCATTTTAGGTAATAACTTTCCTCTAAAGAAAAAGCTGATTAAGACAGTGATTAAGAAGTAATTATAAATTAATTAACAAATAGTTTAATCTTGTTTGAAGCAACTGCAGAATTTAGAAAAAGACTAACACTTGGTTTTATATGGTTTTTCTCAATTCCCTCTTTTGAAAGTCCCTATGCATTAATTTACGATGTACTAATTTAATCACCCAATTAATTTGATTTTAATATTATCATCACTACATAATGACAAATTTTCTTGGAATTAAAAAAATATATATTAAAAAAAGAAGAAATTAATCATGAGAATGCGGGCACACAGTTGTTTTGTAATAATAAAAAAACCCTAATCAAACAAGAATAGATTTGCCCCTTTTCTTGGCATAGTGGAGCTTTTGTCAAAGACAAAAAAAAGAAAGAAATTCTTATTCTTTGATACCCTTCTCTCCTCCATGTCTTTAGTTTGAGGAATAAAGTTGGCTTAGAAAGAGGAATAAATTAAAAAAGCTTGAGCTCTGGATATATACACACAACATTCCTACGAACATATACTACATTTTTATGCTTTTTACATCGAATATAATATTTATCTATTTTTACATGCTCTCATGTATATATACTAATTTTTTTATTCTTTCCATCAAGTCTAATATCTACCATATGTTGCTTATATGTTCTCACAAACATGTACTATGTTTTATGCTTCTTCTACGGAGTATAATATCTTTAGATATTTATATAAACGAGCATATTAAGTCAAATTGATAAAGAAATTAAACCAATACAAAAAGAATAGAAGTGAAAATTGAAACTTCGAAAATAAACTGTACATTTGTATGATAAACAAAAAAAAATGTACATAATGATATTTTCTTGAAATTAAGAAAGTAATGCATGTAATGTAGGGTTCAAAACTTTTATTACTTAGATATGGACACAATTTTGAAATACCCAGCTTCATGACTTGCATGTATAAGAATAATATCTTAACCAAATACTAGACGGTACCAAAATATTTGAAGACATCTTCACTTAAATACGTACATAAAATGCAACATCTAAAAACCAAAATACACACACACAATGAAGAAGATGAAGAAGTTGTTGAGGAATAAAGAATTGGGCATGAACATGGAGGAACATGGGATACAGTTGATATTTGTTGTTGTTTTTCTCATAGAAATTCTTTTTTTTTTTAAATAAATAAATAAATAAAAAATTGGTCCGTGGTTGTTAAAATATTTGTTCAAGAAAATGAGAATCCAATGGCAATGGAGAACGCCAATCACGATGATTCCTATTCTCCAATCATTCTTTTATATATATATATATATATATATATATATATTGATTGAGAATATTAATGTACTGAGCCCAAATGACATCGATTTTCGAATTTAGGAGATTGAATTATTGGGGTCAAAATTATTCTTCAAAAGTTAGGACCACATTTTCAAGAATATACACCACTAGTAAATACCCTCTCCTCTTCCAAAATAATAAAAAAAAAGTTATATTTTTTAAGAGTTTACCTTTTTATTTTTTGTTAATTAAATAAAAATATGATTTTTTTAAATTATAAAATATATATATATATATAATTATTTTATTTATTAATTTAATCTATTCAATCGATAAAAATTTCAACCTTTAACATTAATTAGTTAAATAAGACCCTTACATTTAAAATTTGAATCTTTTTTTGAATTTTTTTTAAAACAAAACTTTTTTTTAGACGAATGCAGACTTAGGTAAGGCACAATTCTTGTTTGAAATTAAAGTCGGCAATTCAAAATCGACAATCAACAATTCGATTGAACCATTATTTCAATTCTGAATGAAAATCAAAATAAAAAATTGATCGATTTAATTTCAGTTTCAGAAAAATCAATTTTGAAAACCTAAATCACAGTCGGAATCAGAAAACCGTGCCACATGTTAATGGAGTGTATAGTTTTTCTACAGTTAGTAGAAATTATGAGTGTTGATTTGGTATTAATATCATATTGCATGACATATATATATATATATGTGTATATATATATATATAAGTTTTTATCTGCAATCATCGTGTTTTTTTAAGTTCAAATAAATAATTATAATTTTTTGAATTTTATAGAATTAATATATATTTAAGGTGGTCATAAATTTATATTTATGGTCAAGTTAATAACATAATTATTGCAAAAAACAGCCATAATTAGTCTCTTAAACTTAAAATAACTTTACTTTTTTGGGCATCATTACAGCATTGTTAGGTGATCCACCATGGCTGGTCTTCATTTTCTTCTGACCAAATCTACAAAAGTGACCGCCATTTTGGATTTTAATCATTCATACTTACTTCCTTTTATGAAAATGGAGTATTAATTAAATTTTAATAATTATAATCATATTTGAGATTTTGCTAAACACAATATCTAAGGTTAATTACTTTTTAATATTTATCTCCATTTTATAAATAATGCCTATACAATTAAAAATATGTTATAAAAATAAAATCTAAATTGTCAATTGAATTTGATAGAGACAGGTCTTCACACTTATGATTTCTTGGACCCTGATGGGCTTCCCTGTCCAACAAAGCAGGCCATTCTTACCTTAAAGCCCGTTAAAATTATGGGCCTCTAGGATAGCATTATGGGCTTTTCTCTAACATCAGTAAAAGGCTACTAAAATTACTATTTTTGCCACTTATATAGCAAGGGCAATGTTGTCAATTTAGCACCATTTTGGCCAGCAGCATTTCAACTGGTCTTTGTTACACAAATTTATTTCGAGACAACATGAGTAATATTTTTTTGTTGTTATTTAAATATTATTGGGATGTTTATTTTGGGTTGGCCTATTTGAAAGTTCAATATATTTATATATTTGTTAAGAGTTTCAAGTTGAAAATCGATCATTCCCTTCAATCCAAATTTTACTAGTTGTAACTGTTTAATTTTTTATTATTATTATTTTAAATTTTTATTGATGTGAAATTTATAATTTTTATTCTATTCTATTCGATCAAATATAAACATAATTTTTTATTATTTATATAAATATAAATTCATTAGATCTATCTGAATATATTAGCATCCTAACACAAATATTGCTACATATGTCACCTATGTTCTTCCAATATTACCTTTTTGCTAGTTTACTTTCACATTGTGTATATTTAAAATGAATTATATTTTTAATATTTTAATTATATAAGAATTCTTAAACATATATGATTTAACCAAAAAAAAAAAAAAAAAGAGGTGCTAGAATTGTTAATTATTGAAGTATGAGACTAAAATTGTAATTTTCTTTTTATTTTTCAGTTTTTCAATATCTTTCTGGAAAGGGCATTATTGTAATTCAAGAATATCTGCAGCCATATAAAAAATTTCAAGAGTTTAAATGACAAGGAGTATCATCCAAGGATGAAAATATCGCGATATATCGACGATATATCGGCGATATATCGCCAAATCAGGGCCACCGATACGAAATTTAGGGGGAACGATTTTTTTTTTACAGAATATCGGTAAAATATCGGTCCGTATCGGTATCGTATCGGTAAAATATCGGTATCGATTACGCTACGTTGTGATTTTCCAATATATCGGGATATATCGCCGATACTATCGGCGATATATCGTGTGTCGGTTGAGAATATCGCCAAAATGTCGGTTCGAATTTTTTTTAAAATATGTATTTCTTAATTTTTTGTACTTGCAATTTGTTTAATTATGTAAATATTTTTATATTATTAAGTATCAATTTATGAAAGTAAGATGTAGGAATATGAGACGAATTTTAATTTTTGTTTTGATCAAACATGAAAAATATACTAATAACTTGAAAATTTTGTTATAATTCATAGAAAATAAATCATAGTTATAATTGTTTGTTCCACTTTTTTATTGATTATAGCGTCATATATAATCAAGCTAATTAATTTTGAATATTTATAACATATCAACAATAATGCAATCATTTTATAATGGGACAGTGCATGCATGTTTGTAGTTCTAATATTTATGTCATATTCCATAGTAGTTCTCAATTTAATTGTATTTTTAAAAAGTGAAGGTTGTTTGTACTGAAAAATGAAGATACAACAATGCAAAGTAACATTCACTTTTTAGGGTAAAAAATCTTTATTTAGAAGATTAGTAGTAAATATTTTTTTATAACAAAAAAAAATATTCAAACTTTTAGCTCCAGTAAAAAAATGGCAACTGAAGGTGGTAGTGGTGGATATGATCCTGCATGGAGATACTGTGATAAAGTACCAGGCAATAGACATAGTACTATTTGTAAATTTTGTGGACTTCTAATTAAGAGTGGAGGTATTACTCGCTTCAAGTACCATCTGAGCCACAGTGATCCAAACAAGAATACGCGTCCATGTGAAAATGTGTCTCCTGAAGTTAAAAAGGAGATGTCTTGTTTGTTTAAAGAAAAAGAATGTGCAAAATAGAAAAAAGCTGCTAAAATGGATGATATTAGAGTAGAATTACGGAAAGGGTTATATGATGAAGATGATCATAGTGATGGTGAGAATGATATGATAATGTATCCTGATGACATTGATCCTTCTGATCGAAAATAATTCATTTTGTTGAGATTTTATGATTAATTTATGTATTAAAGTTAGTAGGAACATTCTCTAAAATTTCATGTTAAATTTCCATCATTTTAATAAAATTTTCATCAATTTTCTAATTTTTTTCGATATCGATACTCGATATCGATATATCCACCTATATATCCGTAAATTTAAGGTACCGATATTTCCACCGATACGATATTTTCATCCTTGGTATCATCCAACCTCTTCGACACAAGCAGAGTTAAAACTAGAACAGAGATGACGGAGAGAAGAAGCCACGTAGCTAACAGATTGGAGCCGTGGCTCGAGCTGAAAAACAAAGTCGTGATGGTAACCGGCGCGTCGTCGGGCTTGGGCCGAGACTTCTGCTTAGACTTAGCGAAAGCCGGCTGCAGAATCATAGCCGCCGCTCGACGAGTCGACCGCTTACAAACACTCTGCGACGAGATCAAGAATGGGCTCGGCTCATCCGGCTCGAACGATGAAGGAGAAAATCGAGCTGGAGCCGTGACCCTGGAGCTTGATATCAGTGCAAGTGAGCCTATCATTGGCGCCGCTGTGGAGAAGGCTTGGGATGCTTTTGGGAGAATCGATGTTTTGATCAACAATGCCGGCGTCAGAGGTGAAATGAAATTCCTTTTTCAACGAAAATGAATTCTCGATTGATTTTAACTATGTTTTTCGTGTGCTTATTGTTTTAGGTATATATTTTTAAAATGAGATCCATGGTTAGGGTTTGATTTATTGTGTTAATTTAATTGATTTTGCGATTCTTGGTTATTTTGACCGATAATGGGAAAATGCCAGCTATGTGAAATTATTTCCTTATAGAAATTATGCCAAATAATTATGATTGCTCATGTATTTATGAAGACAATTATTCAGAAGTAGCACTGAAAATGAATTGAATCGAGGTGCACACACTACTATTAAAGCTTGTTTGATTTGTCATAGAGTTGTAAAACTTGTGCTTGGGCTTTTATGATTGTTGACTCGAACAAATTTTAATCTAGCTGAACACGAGTCCAACTTGAGTAGTTTGTTATATTTCGGCTTGTTTTATTTTTCTTTACTTATCAAACTCAACTCTGAGCACACATATAGATTCTGTCAGTTGTAAAAATATGTCAATATGTGTCGAACTGAGCTCGAACAAGTTTTTAGCTAATGATCTTGAATCATTTATTGGGTAGCTTGCTTTGATTTTCAGCCCTAGCCTCAAGAAATGTTCAGATGTAGTTAGCAGTATTAACATAGTTCTGGCCTTTAAGTTTTTCAGCCATTCTTAATAGAACCACAGTATTATTTTATTATTCCCATCTTTTCAATTGGCAAGTTCTAGTATAACTACATTTAAAAACAAATGGTGAAGATTTGATATTGTGGTTTCGGTTTGCTAATCTCTCTGTTAATTTGTGTTAAGTGTCAGATTGGAAATGTGTTTGTTGAGATTCTGTAGAATTTTAATTTTGAATAGCTTGGAAATGCTGCATATTAGTTGTGCTTTTTTCTCATCTTGATATCCTAGTATTTTGCTTAGTATACCTCTATGAGTTGCTTGTATGTAATGAATTTGGTGATGCTGGTGTGAGTTTAAACATTCGAGGGTTCCTTACAGGTAATGTGCACACTCCATTGAACTTGTCGGAAGATGAATGGAATAGTGTCATCAATACGAATCTAAAAGGAACCTGGTTGATCTCAAAACATGTTTGTACGCGTATGCGTGATGCTCAACTCGGGGGATCTGTCATCAATATATCCTCCACTGCAGGTCTTAATCGTGGGCAGTTACCTGGAAGCCTGATTTATGCGTCTTCAAAAGCAGCTGTTAACACCATGACGAAGGTAAATATTCGGTAAGACACATGCCATCCGCATCCCATCAAAATGAAAGTAAAAGTTCAATTTTACTGCAGCATGTTATTAAAAAAACCTGGTCTTTGAGTATTTGAGTCTCAGGGTTAGCAATTAAATGTCGCAACTGATATCCAAATATAACTTTGAACAACTGCATGTATTTCTGGAAATTTGAGTAATACAATAGTCACAATTTGAAGCAAGAAATTTTCATTATTTCAGTTGATTTTCTTATAATTCTTGGAAATTTGGGAGGGTAAAGTGAGAAACTGCACAAAGTTCAGTATGGGCAAAGTGCAATTCTCTAAGCTTGATTTGGCAAGTTTACCTTTAAAATCACGTGTGTTGCATATCTCAGTGATTACTGATGAAATATTTGTATGGGTTTCACTTTTGGATTAAATCATGTTCTATTGGTTAAATTTTCGGTTGAGTATAGTGAAGAGGCCAATAGTCGGACGTCAATATGCTCTCTCGCTCTCTCTCTCTCTCTCTCAGATGTCTAAACACTAGCCTCTTCCCTTAGCATTTGCCATTAATCTAAATCCTTCTGAACTGTATTCACTTAACTCTTCTGAAATGAATTCTCTGTGCCTAATATATAGTTGCATCAAGAACTTCTGAGTGGAATGCTAATATGTATTATGTTGTATGAAGCAATCAGTTCCACTATAATTCTCAACTTACACTTAAATGTAAACAAGAACATATTGCTAGTCCGGAAAAACAACGGTTACATATGATTCATAGAGATTAAAGCCACATAATTTGATAGACTTAGTTTTTAGATGCGTTATGGTTCTGGCTTATCAACATCCTCACCATCTAACTGCACGCAGGTAATGGCCCTGGAATTAGGGGCGTACAAGATCAGAGTGAACTCTATATCTCCTGGAATATTTAGGTCAGAGATAACTGAGTCTCTCATTCAGAAAGACTGGTTCAAAACAGTAGCTTTTAAGACGATCCCTCTACAGACTCATGGCACATCAGATCCAGCTTTGACGTCACTTGTGCGGTATTTAATCCACAATTCTTCAGAATATGTAACGGGCAACATTTTCATTGTCGAAGCTGGAGCTACCTTAGCTGGTAGCCCAATTTTCTCCTCTCTATAGATTGCCCTTTTCTGAAGTTAGTCGGAGAAGCAGTACAATGAAAGTAGCCAATTCATGTTATAGTCCTGACGAAAATAAAGAAAGTTCAACTAATTTTGTGTTAAATTTACTTGTTTTTATGAGTTCTGCAGATGTGAAATTGTTGGTTAGGTTAGGTTAGGTTAGGTTAGGTTAGGTTGTGATTTTATCATTCATAAAATGTCCTGCTATATTTGACGAAGTGAACTAGATTGCCAAATATCCTGGGTTCGAGTCACCTTGGTAAGAGGGAGCAGAGACAAATTTTCTTTGTTCGTAATTAGGAATAGTTAATATCCTAAATAACCATTCATTTCGAATATTGAATACAAAGAAAAACCACCTCATCATAAATTCAATGCAAAACTATAATTTGATATAGAAAATACTAAAAAAATTCGAAAACTATAATATAAAATTAGTATAATATTATTAAATTTCAGAAATATATAAAATTAATATTTTTAAAAATTGTATATAATTATCTCAATAATTTATATATGTAGTATGATTATAATAAGGATATCAATATTATATATAAAATCATATGTGAACATTAATTAATTTTATTTATAAAATACAATCATTAAATTAACAAATATATATAGTATTTTATTTTGAAATCGAGAAAATTGAATAAAATCTCATATATTAATGTGAACATTTATTATTATTATTATTATTATTATTATTATTATTATTATTATTATTATATATATATAGCATCGAATATGCCACAAAGTCATAATTGATAAATAATTATGATATATGAATTTTTTTTATTAGTTTTGATAAACCTAGTAACATTAACAATATTAACAAATAAAAATATAAAAAATTAAAACGAATGCTTATTGGTTAGCAATATAACGCATTTTCTAAAAATCTGTTTTCCATTTGTGAAAGAAAAATGGGTGCGAAAAATGATAATAACAAAAATAGAAACAGTCGGTTTATAATTATATATATAAATGCCAAAACTTGAAAACTTAAATTTAAAAAAAAAATAAAATTATTAGTTATCTATTTCTATATTTATACTTAATATAAAAGGAGAACACTCTCCTGCTACATGTCACTTCACAAATTTTTGTTGAATTATTTAATTAAATAAATTAACAAATTAAATTATAATATTCTTCTATAATAAAAAAAATGGTGAAAATTCCTCTCTTTTTTCTTGACATGTGTATTAGCTTTCTTCTATTTTTAATTTGTACTAAAATCTAAAAATTTAAATAACTTTTTCGTTTTAAATTTATTTTTTACTTATGATATATCAAATTAATCTACTTTTCGTAATCGTTAAATTGAAACCAATATTGTATATTTTAAAATAAATTATTATATTTAAAATATGATAATAATTATATTTAAAATATAATATATATTTTTTATGGATAGAATATAATTTTTTTATGCAAGAAATTATTTATATTTTTATTTTAATATATGTACTAGATTTGAATAAATAACATATTGATTTTTTTAAATAAATATGATCCAAAATTATAAATATCTTATAAAATTACAAATATTATGCTATTAATTTATATTATATTATAATTTATTATTCCACCTTAATAGGTTTTAATGAGTTGAAAATTTTGTAATGAGTTGGGGAACACTCTAAATTCACTTCAAAAAAGTCATGCAATTTATTATTTAACAAATATACATTTAAAAAAATGATAGTGCAATATAATATAAAAAATCAAATCACATAATAATTATATAAATATAATTGACCTATATAATTTTTATGTAAATTTTATAATAATAATAATAATAATAATAATAATAAATAATAATAATAATAATAATAATAATTACTATTATTATTATTATTATTATTATTATTATTATTTTGTGTCATATATATTATTAATATGGTAAAATATATTAAGCTTAAAATATGGTATATATTATATATTATGGATTGAATTATATATTTTTTATTTTGATATATTACTGGATGTCAATAAACAGTGGAATAAATTTGTATATATATGTATAGAAATATAAAGATATTAAATAATTTTATATTGAAATAAAAGTAAAATATAATTTAATTTGTATAATTTATTATTACGTCTTTATATTTTTTTATTGAGTTGGAATTATTATAAAGTTTAAAAAATTATAGAACGAAAGACAGTTTGCGTTGGATTTAAATTTAAATTCAATTTTAAAAATTTTATGCAATTTATTATTTGCCTGAGATAATTTTTTTAAAAATTATAATATAATAAAACTTAAATTAATTATATTTTAAATTAAATAATATTTATACAATATAACTTATGTACCTTTTTTTATAATATTATAATATTATAATGTAATTAATAATATATCTTAATATCACAAAATATATTACATCAAAACTTCAACGCCTTTAACAATTTGGGATACTCTAGGGCCCCGTTTACTTTTATGGATTAGCTTGAATTATGATTAATAATCCAAGCATATCCCATGTTTACTTCGTGGGGTGAAAAAGTCGTTTTATCCCGGATAACCGGGATAGACATGAATTTCGAAAAATTTAGGCCTATAAGTATGGATTATATATCCCTCCATTTTTGGTGGGATTTATTATCCCTCCTAATATTGTGTTAGAAAATGACAAAAATACCCCCACTTAAACCTACTTCCCTTTCTTCTCCCTATTATTATTATTATTATTATTATTATTATTATTATTATTATTATTATTATTGTAATTTATTATTATTATTATTATCGTTATAATTATTATTTATCATTATAATTCTTATTATTATTATAATTATTATTAATATTTTTATTATTATCCTTATTATTATTTATTATTATTCTTCTTATTATTATAATTATTCATTAATATTATTATTATTATCGCTAATATTATCATGACAATTATTAATAATATTTTTATTATTATCATCCTTATTATTGTTATTATTAATATTTATTATTATTATCTTATTATTATAATTATATTTTTTATTTTTATTATTATTGTTATTATTATTCTTATTTATTATTTTATTATTATTATTATTATTATCGTTATTATTATTATGACATTTCTTATTAATATTTTTATAATTTTTGTTATTATAATTATTTTTACTATTATTGTTATTATTGTTATTATTATTATTATCATTATCATCATCTTTATTATTATTAATATTTTTATTATTATAATTACTCTTATTATTATTGTAAATTAAAATTATTACTGTTATTATTTTTATTATTATAACTATTTTAATTATTACTGTTGTGTTTGTTGTTGTTATTATTATTATTATTATTATTATTATTATCATTATCACTATTATTATCGTTATTATTATTAATATGATTATTATTAATATTTTTATTGTTATCGTTATTATTATTATTATTATTATTATTATTATTACCACTACTACTAATGTTATTGTAATTATTATTGTTATATTTATTATTATTAATATTTTTATTATTATAGTTATTATTATTATTACTGTATTTTTTATTTTTATTGTTATTATTCTTATTATTATAGCTATATTAATTATTATTATAGTTGTTATTATTATAACTATATTAATTATTAATATTGTTGTTGTTGTTATTATTATTATCATTATTATTTAGTGTGTGCAAGGGTATTTTAGTCATTTTTTGCAGCCTATGTATGTAATCCCATTAAGTAAACAAAAAAAATGGATAACGTATCAAACGAATCACATAAAATAAACGTGGTATAAGATAAATAATACACCCTTATCCTATCCACCCAAATCCAAATTCATAAAAGTACACACCCTAGGGGGTAGGGATGTGATCCCTGGGCCTCTCTAGACTCTAGTAGAGCCAACATCACTTATGAGATCTATTAATTATATTCTAATATTATTTAAATAATATTAATAAATTATCAAGTAGCATTGATATCGGTACAAATTTATCAAAAACAATAATGAAAATTTTATTAAAAATCCAAAGTTTATAAAAACAATAATGAAAATTTTATTAAAAATCCAAAAGTTTATAAAAAACAATAATGAAATTTTTTTTAAAAATCCAAAAGTTGAACTTGATATTTTATAGAATAATATAACCAACTTTAAACACATATATTTTTTTAAAATTTTAAATTAAACGACATGTTCGACAAATATAGAGGTAATAATATATATAATATGAATTTAGAATTTTATTAATACACTATTACCAGTTTGTACTAAATGATGTTGTATGAAGTTCAAATGAAAACCATGACATTTCATTTTTATCTAAACATTGATATTTTTTATAATTTGTAATATTTGTGATTATTTAATAATAAATTATTATTAATAATATTATAACTATTGAATAAAGTTCATCATTAATGTGCCACTCTATGTAATAAGTTAATAATTTACAAAAATAAGAATATAAGATAAATTAGATAAAATACTAATGTATGAAAATTGTAATAATATTTAATTTTAAATACAATCATATATCATAATTAACTTAAGAAAGAGTATATAATTTATAAAAATTAATTGTTTATATATGTCATATGAATATTAAATTGAACATCTTTTTTCAAAAAAAGTTATTAATTTAATATATTTCATAAATACGGTATTGAGATAAAAATATTAAAAAATTTTGAAATTTTGGGTGACAAATATTTTAAAAATTGCATTATGGTTTCAACTAAGGAAAATAAAATAATATTGTAAATTTTAAAAAAACTTAAAATTTATTATTATCTTTTCTAGCTAATTTTATAATATTTTTACCTATGAGTCGTACTACTAATATTACTTCGCACAAGAATACCAAATTTGCCCCTTCTTACGTACTAACATAATAGTAACCTTTTGAGCAACTTTCTTTTCTATGTTACGGCTCACAAAATGTATTTAAAAAGTCAGGAAAGTAACATTTAAATAACTTGCTTCCCAAATGGCAAGTGAAATCATAGACCATCTCGAGCCATG
Source organism: Caryopteris x clandonensis (assembly GCA_028749325.2). NCBI lineage: Eukaryota > Viridiplantae > Streptophyta > Magnoliopsida > Lamiales > Lamiaceae > Caryopteris > Caryopteris x clandonensis. The sequence continues at coordinate 1,238,714 of JAPYKT020000037.1, read as the reverse complement.
GTCTCATCTCCATGGCAAAGTCATCATGGTCACCGGTGCATCCTCCGGCCTCGGCCTAGAATTCTGCCTCGATTTAGCCAAGGCTGGCTGCAAAATCGTGGCGGCTGCTCGTAGAATCGACAGGCTCATGTCCCTTTGAGATCAGATCAACAAAATGGACGTCTCCATGGGTGGTGATACTAGTGGTTCGTTCCGAGCTATAGCAGTTGAGCTCGATATCACCGCCAACGGCTCCACCCTTGAGGCGTGTTTGGAGAAAGCTTGGAATACGTTTGGGCATATTGATGCTCTTGTTAACAATGCTGGTGTGAGAGGTATTATTTCTTTGCACGTGGAAGAACTTCTATATTTATCTTTTTATAAAATAAATATCTAACTCCGTCTTATATTTTTTGTTTAAATTCTAAAATGATAAAATTTGCATTTCTTGATTAAAATCCGTTTTACTAGTACACATTGATGTTTATATTAATAATCTATGTATCTAGGAGGTATACTTCTTTATATATTTTTAGCCAAATGCCATAAATTAAAATTTATTTTCTAGCCACTTCATAAAAACTTATCTTTTTACTACTTCTTGAAGAGGCAGTAGCATATCTCCAACTTCCGAGATATGTTTGTGACTATCTTGAATCTCTTCAACATATATCAAAGCTCATGATCTTCGATATATAATATCTTAGAGCTCATAAGTTTAGAGACCTACATAAACTTCGAGAAGTGATTACAATTTTTTTTTTTTTTTTTTTTTTTTTATCAAATGACTAAATATTATTATTGCTTATGCGACATGATTATTTTCATTTTCGGCCCTGGCATAACTAGGGCAAGTGAGGTCATCACTAGAGCTCTCTGAAGAAGAATGGAACCATGTAGTGGCAACAAACTTGACAGGATCTTGGTTGGTGTCCAAATACGTCGTCAGAAGAATGCGTGACGCAGGCCGTGGAGGCTCAATCATCAATATTTCATCGTGCACCGGCCTAAATCGAGTACAATTTCATGGTGGCATTGCATATGGTTCTTCAAAAGCTGGTCTTGACTCCATGACCAAGGTAAATTTTAATTTCTTTAATAATATGTGTAATGGTTTAATACTGGTAATAATCTGGGATGCGTGTTAAAACAGACAATGGCACTGGAATTGGGAGGTTACAATATCAGGGTGAATTCAATTGCCCCTGGGCTATTTGAATCTGAGATAACAAGAGATCTTCTTCAGAAAAAATGGATGGAAAATGTGGTCAGAAGAACTGTTCCATTACGAACTTGGGGTACAACAGATCCAGCATTGACATCTCTTATTCGTTATCTGCTTCATGACTCTTCCTCCTATGTTTCTGGTAATGTTTTCATTGTTGATGCTGGCTATACCCTTCCAGCCTTTCCAATTTTATCTTCCCTTTAAGACTCTCTCTCTCTCTCTCTCTCTTTTAGAGATATTTGGAACATACATGTACGTTCTTCAACCATAAAGAAAGCACTAAGCTCTTGATTCTTGTAAATGTAACGTATTGACTACTTAAGATTGTAATACTACGGATTTACTTCTTCTGGTGGGCACGCATAGCTAGTGCCATGGGGACTTTAAATGACACGGTACTTCACATTGAAGTTGATTCAACAAAAATATTTTTAATATTTTAGAATTTGAAGTACAAGTATTTCTCCATATAGAATTCCCACAACACTTGTTAGTTTGGTAAAACAAAAATTCAAATTTATAATATATAATATTTTGTTAATATTTTATTATAATTTTCAAGACTCACTTGATCGTTAGAGGGTCTAGACCAAGCCCAAGTGACATCAATATTGTTGTGTTATATAAAATTTTATTATATGTCTGTTAACTTTGGTCGAATTCATATATAACCTTTAGTTTACAAATTTGTTTTATAATGATCTCTAACTTTTAATTGTGTTTAATATTATCAAAAATTGTCAAAAATTACAGATGTGACACTCTTAATTTCAATGATCACGTAGACAAGCTGCCGCCATATCACTAATTTTTAGTAATTTTTAAAATTATGGTATAATTAAAGATGAATTGAATAGAATTCGAGGTTATATATTTAAAATTATCAAAGTTAACGGATAGAAATTATAATCTTTTGTACTGTATTAGAGGAAATGGTGCAATATGGCCATTTAAAATTACAAAATTTTTTTAGGTCGACAGCCTGCACTTCTTGTGTAAGCCTGCATAGGGGGTGTGCAAATCAGAGATAGATTCGAGCCTCAAACCCAAATTTTGCTATTTATTTTTCAGCCTTGCCTCTTAAACTTCATAAATTCCTCATTAATAATGCCACTTAGTGATGTTAATTTCTGTAACATCTGAAGGAATTAGAGCAGGGTTAATACTATTCAATTGCGCACTCCAACAATCTTTTCAACCCTATAAGAATGGGAAACGAACGTCCAACGATCCAAAATTCAACTTTCCGCAAATATACTTTTCCAACTATGCTCGAAAATCCTTGTCCTACCCATCATGGTGATCATTTCAGGCACACTTAATTTCGTCGTGGAGAAAAATTCTTGTGCTAAGAGTTCTATTGTTATTATTGTTGTATCCTGGGAAACAAACGCCCAACGATCGTCAAGAACAGTGCGAGGGGTGAATTTCTTTTAAGAAAATTGTGTTTACACAAGCCTTGGTATCTGTTGTAATATTATTATTGTTGGCTCTTGTTATTGTTTTTCATATTTCAGTTGCTATCTCTCCATTATTTTACTATTAGTCTCAAAATATATTATACTCTCTTGAGATGTCTATTGAAAAAGTTACCACTCTCAACATGGTTGTCAATATTGCTGCCAATCCCATTGTCACACCTACTATTTGCCTCCTAGTTAATCATGGTGACTAACTGGAGAAGTTCAACAGTTTGAACTTCAAATGTTAGAAACAAAAGACGTTCTTCTACTTAACTAATTTGAACCTTGCGAGGTTTTTGACTAAAGTTTTATAGAAGTTGGGTGAAAACATGGATGCTCAAGCAGTCAACCCTCTTGATGCTTGGAGTTATTCTAATATTTTGTGCAAAAAATATTTGATTATTGGTTTAACTCGCTCTCTATAATGTTAATAGCTCCATGAACCCCCCCCCCCCCCCCCCCCCCAAAAAAAAAGAATCGTGGGCCAAGAAATTTATTGTGGGTCGATTGCTTGACTATAAAATAGCTGAATTAAAAATAGTTATCAGTCCAGTGCAAGAGTTTCAACTTATCTTGCGTGAGATCCACTCCGATGGATTGGAATATGACTGAAAATTTTCAAGTGACTTGCTATTATTGAGAGGAGATGGAAAAACATCAAGAATTACTTGAAACACAAGCGAAATCAGATCGAAGTTTTCAAGAGGAAATTCACTAGAATTGTGACAAATCGGGTAAAAGATTGTAGAAAATCAAAGAGAAAGTAGTTGATGTTAATTTTGATTTTAATTTCTGCAACAGATGGAGCAATTAGAGCAGGATTAATGCTCTTTCAACAGCCTTTTCGAGTTTATAAGAAGGGGCTCGTCCAAAACTCCAGCACTCTACTAAAATTCGTTTCCAACTTTTCTCAAAATTTCTTGCTCGTCGAGTCTTGGTGATCATTTTAAGCACACTTCAAATAGCCGTCAGTGAAATTCTTGTGCTACAAAGTCTATTGTTATCGATTGTTGTATCTTGGAATATTTTAGTTGATGTGTATTCATCACTTTACTAACAATAGTGTGTTGTTTAAATTGGGAGCATCAATTTGTTAGATACAGTCATTTACCGCTGGACATGAACATACTAAATCTCCAGCTCATCAACGAGTACATGAGGAAAACAACAAAGACATGCAAACACCCAATTTCATTTGTTTAATTATGCAATAATACAATTGTGGTACTTTGTGAAACTTTATTGTAATAACTAGATTTCAGTTTTACAAATACATTTTAGAGTGTTTCACAATTAAAAGAAATTAATAAATTAATATATCTATATCAGAATGATAGCATGAAAATTGATCAAAATTATTTTTGCGGCATAATCGGTCAAAACTGGTTCAATCAGTCAATACTTGTTTTTGTAATTTTTTTAATTAAAACTTAAGAAAATAGAAAAAAGAAAACTATTTGATGGAGTATTAATATTATATTTCGGATGTTAATATATAACATAAGTGCTAACATAAAAAAAAACTACAGTTATTTTTTTGGTTGAATTGTCGGTCTGTCCAATCCAACCGATTGAACTGACATCCAATGACTTAATCGATTCGATTTTTGATCCTATTATAAAACCATTGATTCTATTGCTCAAAATGTGTTTATTACGGTTTAAATCTCTTATAGAATTAAGAATAAGTCTCTTGTTGTACATGTACACGTGCAACACAATTTAAAGTATTAATTATTTAACTATAAAATATTACTTGTTTAATTATAAAATATTCTTCTTTTTAAAGATAATTAATTAAAAATAATATATTTTAAATAACAAGTAATACCTATAATTAAATAAAAAATTATTTAAATTGTGTTACACGTGTATCGATACACATAAATGTTTGCCAGTAATAAATTGATTATCAAACGAAACCCAATGTGCACCCATACATAGTGGCTGTAATAAAAAGTTGGTCCATTCTTGGGTGGCTGCTTGGACTAGAATACAGAAAGCAACCCACGTGACATATAGCCTTCAGCGGAAAACATAGTGGTAATGTACAATGACAAGCTTATCCTTCTATGTCATTCTTTTTTATATTATTGGATTATTGGATTCTATTGATAGGATTCATGGGGATGTAACATGAAAATAGGGCCTATTTAATTTTCTTTGATCCCTAAAGCGTCTGATACTTATTTTAATTTTAAAAAATATTATATTTTATGAGTAATAAGATAGATATTTAAATAGGTATATCCATCAACAAACTATTAATTATGAATGTGATATTAAAATTTAACGATAATATTAAAAGATACAAATATATATATATATATATTAACATTTGAGTGTATGTTCTATCCAATCCGTGATCTGGACTCCGCCCCCACACCCAAATTAAGAATATTTGAGGTTGTTTGTTTCGGGTTGGATTTATTCGAATGTGAGATAGGTCCAATTTAGCTATATGTTTGTTTTGAATTGTGGATGGCGATTGGACATCATCCCTCATCCAAATCCTACTAATTATGACTGATTGTAACATCTTATCATTTTACATTTTTCTTTTTCTCTCTATTGATGTGACATCTACAACTTGTATCTTACATTACTCTATCTTTATACAAATATAACTTTTTACTATTAATTTTAATGTAAATATTTTAGATGTACCCATCCATTCATACTACGGACATCTATATTCCAAAATAAACAACCTTGTTAAATTACTTCATCTGATCAAAACAATATGAGCTGTGAGAGATTTTTAATTTATATATATATATAGATAGATAAACCTGATTATACGCATTACTTGATTTCTGCATTAATTATTTTTTTATGAAATGCTACATTAGTTAATTTAAAGACAACATTTTTGAATATTACTGTTATATATAATTGTAATTGATCCCACATTTTGTAATATATTTATTTATAAGATATTGTAAAATTTTGAGTTAGTTCATAATTAAAATTAAATATTTAAGAACATTCAAAAAATTTATTGTTTTACTCGTACGAGTCAGTAAAAAATATAGTTTTATCATAAAATGTTTATTCTCTCCAACTCAAAATAAGAGTCTTGTTTATAAAATAAATTTATTAATTATATAAAAATTAAATTATTTTGTAAATAGTTAGTATTTATTTGCAATCCTAATGCATTACAAATAATCAAATATAGATTAAATATTAAAATATAATTCAACTAATAAATTATAAAAATAAATATATTTTTGCATAATATTCATTTAAACATATACAACATAGATGTAAAATTTAAAATTGTTAAAAGAGGATTAATTCAATATATCATATATTAAAATATAGTAGAAACCAAAAACCTATTTTCTTTATAACAATTAAAATATATATATATATACACACACTTCTATATTTAATGTAATAGAAGAACAATCTATTGCCACGTGTTAGTACTCCACAAGTTTTTGTACGATTATTTAATTAAAAAATTTTAAAAATTAAACTATCCTTCTTTATATTAAAGAGGAATAGGGAAAGAATTATGAAACTTAGAGATGTTAAAAGGGCCATGGCCCGACGGGCTGGCCCGTTTAGCCCGAAAATTTTTAGGGTTAGGGCTTGATTTTATTAGCCCGTTTAAAAGTCAACTCGTTTAGCCCGAGCCCGATTAGCCCGAAGCCCTATAGGGCTAGCCCGCTTAGGGTTAGGCCTAACCCGATAGCCCGAACTTTTCTTCTTATTTATCTATTTTTAATATCGAATTAATAATATACACCATTTTTAATTATTTTTCATATACCTTATTTGGTTTTTAGTAGAATATATTAAAATTTATATTTAATTACTAGAAGATTATAAATAATGTCATTTAAATTTAGAATTTAAATGTAACATGATTTCAAATTTTATGACAGTGAATGCTCTTAAAACTATAATTGAGAGCATGAAATAGTGGATATGACTTAAATGTTTGAATTTTTAAATTTTCTATAGTGATATAAAAGTTCTAAAATATATAATCTTTTAATGTTATCTAAAATTGTATTTTAAATAGAGCATAATATGCATTTAATTAAAATTTTAAATTTAAATATATAATTTGACTATTTTGATTCATGGCCCGATAGTGGCCCGATTAACCCGAAAACCGCTAGGGTTAGGGTTAGGTTCACCATAATCAAGCCCGTTTAAATTTGACCCGATTAAATTGAGGTCCGATTAACCCGAAACCCGCTAGGGCTAGCCCGAAACCGACAGGGCTAGCCCGTTTAACATCTCTAATGAAACTTCTAGACTATGTATCTCAACTAAATTCCCCATTTCTGTTTTATTTTCATTAAAATTTATAAACTCAAATAAAATTTTCATTTTAAATTTATTTTTAATTTATGATATATCAAATTAATCATCTTTTTGTTATCTTTAATTTGACATAAATATTGCACATTTTAAAATAAATAATTATATTTAAAATATGATATTTAATTTTTTATGGATATAATATAAATTTTTTTATAGATTGAATTATTTATTTTTATTTTGATATATGTGTTGGATTTGAATAAATAATATATGAATTGGATCTAAAAATACTTTTTCTAAAAAAATTTATACAATTAATTTATATAATATTATAATTTATTTCTAGCCTTAATAAGTTTTAGTAAGTTGAAAATTTTGTAGTAAGTTGGAAAACACTTTAAAATTTAGTTAGGCAATTTGTGCAATTGTAATATAATATAATAAAAATCAAATTCCATAATATTTATATAAATATAATTGACATAAATAATTATTATATAAATTTTATTATTATTATTATTATTATTATTATTAATATAGAAAAATATATTATGTCATATGTATGGCAATCAACCATCTTTCAAAAGAAAAATTAAACCATATATGGTACTTAGATAAGGGCATTATGGTCAACTCCAGTGTGCAATGAAACAATTGCAAGATCTTTTGGCGTCCCCCCACCCTTCCCTATATATACACGTACCAATTCATTCTGTTTTCTTCAACACACACACGTTGAGAATGGAGAGCAGAAATAAGGTGGCTAGCGAACTGGAGCCCTGGCTTCGGCTGGAAAACAAGGTGGTGATGGTGACCGGCGCGTCCTCCGGCTTGGGCAGAGAATTCTGCTTGGATTTGGCCAAAGCAGGTTGCAGAGTCATAGCCGCGGCTCGGAGAATGGACCGGCTGCAATCACTTTGCGACGAGATAAACAGAAGGATCGAGTCCGCAAGCTCGAGCCGAGACCAACTTAGAGCCGTGGCTGTGGAGCTTGACATCAGCGCAAGTGGCGCCGCTATTGAGGCGTCGGTGGAGAAGGCATGGGCTGCATTTGGAAGAATAGATGCTCTGATCAATAATGCGGGTATAAGAGGTAATTATAGGGAAACCGAAAACTGAATATATTATTTATTTCTTTTATTCTACTGTATTTATTATTAAACATTTAAGAATTTCAAATTATTTGTGGGACCTTCGTTAATTGGAGAAAAATATGGATCATGCTTGGTTGTGTTATCGTATATCGCTAAGCCTGCGTTTTTTTTTTTTTTTTAATACAGGGATTATATTAAATTGGTATAATTTATATATGTTTTATGCTCTTCAAGCATTTTTTGTTTAAAATTTTTTGGTCGAGATAGATAATCAATCATGGCATATTAGTTATAAATTGAAATGATCGTGGGTTTATAAATTTGAATGTATCTCTTTTAATATATAGTCTTTTAAAATTAGTTTTTTTTTTTTTTTTTTAAATACCCTTAAAAAGGCTTTGAGAATGAATTCTATTTAAAATCAAATTTATACAGGATCTGTGAGGACAACTGCCCGTCAATATTAAAAATACTCCCTCCTATCCACACAAAGTGTTGTTTTAGTAGTTTTATTTTTTTTGCAGAATAAGTGACGTTTTACAACTTTCAAGGTGGAAATTAATGTTATTTTTTTAGTTTATCCTTAATTTTTCTTTTTTTGTAAATGTACACATCATGTGTCTTTTACCACTAATTATTAATATTTTTCTCAATTAATTAAGGGTAGAATAGACATTTAATTTATTATTTAATATGTATAAAAATTTCTAAAACGACACTTATTATAGATAAAAGAAAATATTATTTATGTAAATTTACATAATATATTTATAAATTTTTTCCCGTGTCGATTTTACTATATTATCTCATTTTGTCCCTCTCAAATATAAAATTTTATTTTTGTATGTAAATTAAAATTTTGAAAACCGTATGTTGCCGATTATTATATTCTTTTAGTTGGGAAAATATCTGTTCACGTGTTCTAGAAAAAAAAAATGAATAAATTGTTAGGTTTATCTAATTTGTTAAGTAGCATTCAGCATTCAATGCATAGGCATAGGCCATAGCTGTCCTCCCTCTTCTAAATTTGAATAAATACTAGTGTTACTCTGTGGATATATGAAGTTTGGCATTTATTTTGTCATTGATATGGACATTTTACCTATCAAGATATCTAAAGTTCCATTGTCCCACCTTCCTTTTATGAATTTTTATTTGCAGGCCACAAATCTTGGATATATTCGTATATTATTGTAGTCGTATTTTGTGGGTTGTAATTTAGCTAATTCTTGAAAAATATAATATAGGTCGAGTGCACACTCCTCTCGACTTATTAGAGGAGGAATGGAACGAAACCCTTAGGACGAATTTAACCGGAACTTGGTTGGTTTCCAAATACGTTTGCACGCGTATGCGCAATGCTAAACAGGGGGGATCGGTCGTTAGCATATCTTCCATTGCTGGTCTTGAACGCGGCCAACTGCCAGGAGGCCTTGCTTATGCCTGTGCAAAGACGGGCATTAACACAATGACAAAGGTAGCACTAAATTTTGATTGAATAGTGTCACTTAAATTAAGGATAGCATAGATTTTTGGTTATGACAGTGTGATTCCCCCATCTTTTATATTGTATTTAGGTCATGGCACTAGAACTGGGAGCATATGAAATACGAGTGAACTCCATATCTCCAGGGCTCTTCAAATCCGAGATAACACAAAACCTAGTGAAACAAGATTGGCTTAAAAACGTGGAACGAAGAACATGTCCTTTAAGAAGTTTTGGGACATCAGATCCAGCATTGACAACACTCTGTAGGTACTTAATCCATGATTCTTCCCGACATGTCACCGGCAACCTTTTCATTGTCGATGCTGGCGTCACCTTACCTGGTTGCCCTATTTTCTCCTCCCTTTAGATTTTAATAATATTTTAACAGGATATAATGCATCAAATCCTGCTATATTTTATAATTTTGCATTATTGTGAGAATTAAATGAATCCAACATTGGATCTTGTGATTACTAAACTTTAATTATATTATTTGGACAACCTCCATAATATTGATTTATTAAGCTCTATAATTATGCTAGATTTTAGATCTACAAATATAAAGAACAAGTGCTACCATGTAGTATTTATTCCTTTGCTGATGCTCCGAAATCGCTATTTAAGTTTCTTAATTTGTTTCAAAATATTTTCCTATTTCGTTTAAAGTTTTTTAACTTTATTTTACAATATTTGAACAATTAATTATTAATTATCAATAATTTTCTCTCAAATTATCAACTTTTCAATTTATTTTTTCCTTGTGTAAGATATTCATATTTTCTTTTTAAAATTATTAAACCATTTAATATATGGCGTACTCAAGTAAAATTTCGAAAGACCATATGGTATACATTGTCCTTCATCATAAAACTCAATTATGTTTCAAAATATTTTGTCCTTAGTCAAAATTATGATTATATAAGATAAAATTAATAAATAAAATGATATAAATACGAATTTATGATTTTTAGAGGATTATCGTCAACCAAAAATAAAAATTTATACTCTAAAAAAATATATTTATTTTTTTTGAGTTGGAGAAAGTATAATATTTTCACACCTTGCAAATAAAACTTTCTAAAGATGTTAATTTTAGTATTAATTTCACTAGGGTTTTTTACCAGAATAATGTAAAAAAAAAATTGTGAAATAGGTTAGTTTTGAAAAGTATTTTAGAAATAGGGTAAAACGTCAGGCCCAGTGATATTTTTACGAAATAACGTCATCGGGCCTGATGATTTAATTTTGAAATTAAAAACGTCAGGCCCCTACATTTTTAATTTAAAAAAAATATATATATATATATATGCATTATTTTTACAGTCATCCTGTATATATATGTATGCAACTCATCCATCCATGTGTATATATATATATACACACCTACCGCATATATATCTTTATATGTGCAAGTATATATATATATATATATGCAATTTAATTATATGTGTAAAGATATATATATATATATATGTAATTTGTATTATAATTATTTTTATTATTACAACTTATATTTTTTATATTTACTGAACATAAATTAATTATAATATTAAATATATTTTTATTTTTTAATTATGTAAATATAAACTTATTTCAATACTATATAAAATAATAATATATTTATAAATTAATAAAAAATTTAAATATAAAAAAATTATAATATAAAAAAATATATTCAGAAATGATTTAATTTAAAGAATTCTTTTTTAATATTATTGATAATTTGACTTTCAGAAAAAAGAAATATATATATATAAATACATAAATTTATATATAATTTTTAAAAAAATTAAAAATCGTCAGCCCCACTGACGTTTTAAAGAAATGTCAATGGGCCTCACGTTTCTTTTATTTTTTTTAATTTTGTAATATGTATATATAATAATAATATTATAAATATATATATATATATTATTTCATATATATTCTAAATGTATCGTTTATATTTTATTTGTTAAGTAAATATATATATATAGAAATTTATGTATATATATTTTATAGAAATATATATTAAATTATATAATTTTAAAAAGTAAAATATTATACTCTTATTTAAGATAATAAAAAAATTATCTAATGTAAAGAATATTTTTTACTTATTATTATGTATAATTTGAATTTCGGGAAAAAACTATATATATATATATATTTTAATAATACATAAATATATATATATATATATACAATTAAAAAAATTAAAAATCGTCAGCGCCACTGACGTTTTAAAGAAACGTCAGTGGGGCTGACGTTCCTTTAAAGATTTTATTTTAATTTTGTATAATATATATTATAAATATAATATATATATATATATTATTTCATATATATTCTAAAATGTATCATTTATATTTTATTGTTAAGTAAATATATATATAGCGATTAATGTATATATTTTATAGAAATTTATATCAAATTATATAATTTTAAAACGTAAAATCTTATACTATTATATAAGATAATAATTTTTTTATCTAAATTAAAGAATATTTTTTAATTATTATTATGTATAATTTGAATTTCTGAAAAAAAATACTATATATATTTTAATAATACATATATATTTTTACGAAATAACGTCATCGGGCCTGATGATTTAATTTTGAAATTAAAAACGTCAGGCCCCTACATTTTTAATTTAAAAAAAAAATATATATATATATATATGCATTATTTTTACAGTCATCCTGTATATATATGTATGCAACTCATCCATCCATGTGTATATATATATATACACACCTACCGCATATATATCTTTATATGTGCAAGTATATATATATATATATATATATATATGCAATTTAATTATATGTGTAAAGATATATATATATATATATGTAATTTGTATTATAATTATTTTTATTATTACAACTTATATTTTTTATATTTATTGAACATAAATTAATTATAATATTAAATATATTTTTATTTTTTAATTATGTAAATATAAACTTATTTCAATACTATATAAAATAATAATATATTTATAAATTAATAAAAAATTTAAATATAAAAAAATTATAATATAAAAAAATATATTCAGAAATGATTTAATTTAAAGAATTCTTTTTTAATATTATTGATAATTTGACTTTCAGAAAAAAGAAATATATATATATAAATACATAAATTTATATATAATTTTTAAAAAAATTAAAAATCGTCAGCCCCACTGACGTTTTAAAGAAATGTCAATGGGCCTCACGTTTCTTTTATTTTTTTTAATTTTGTAATATGTATATATAATAATAATATTATAAATATATATATATATATATATTATTTCATATATATTCTAAATGTATCGTTTATATTTTATTTGTTAAGTAAATATATATATATAGAAATTTATGTATATATATTTTATAGAAATATATATTAAATTATATAATTTTAAAAAGTAAAATATTATACTCTTATTTAAGATAATAAAAAAATTATCTAATGTAAAGAATATTTTTTACTTATTATTATGTATAATTTGAATTTCGGGAAAAAACTATATATATATATATATTTTAATAATACATAAATATATATATATATATATACAATTAAAAAAATTAAAAATCGTCAGCGCCACTGACGTTTTAAAGAAACGTCAGTGGGGCTGACGTTCCTTTAAAGATTTTATTTTACTTTTGTATAATATATATTATAAATATAATATATATATATATATATATATATTATTTCATATATATTCTAAAATGTATCATTTATATTTTATTGTTAAGTAAATATATATATAGCGATTAATGTATATATTTTATAGAAATTTATATCAAATTATATAATTTTAAAACGTAAAATCTTATACTATTATATAAGATAATAATTTTTTTATCTAAATTAAAGAATATTTTTTAATTATTATTAAGTATAATTTGAATTTCTGAAAAAAAATACTATATATATTTTAATAATACATATATATATATATATATTCAATTAAAAAAAGAAAAAAACTAAAAATCGTCAGCGTCACTGACGTTTTAAAGAAACATCAGTGGGGCTGACGTTCCTTTTAATTTTTTTATTTATTTTTTATAATATATATAATATATAATATATATAATATATATATATATATTATTTCATATATATTCTAAAATGTATCGTTTATATTTTATTTGTTAAGTAAATATATATATATATATAGCAATTAATGTATATATTTTATAGAAATTTATATTAAATTATACAATTTTAAAACGTAAAATATTATACTATTATATAAGATAATAAAAAAATTATCTAAATTAAAGAATATTTTTTAATTATTATTATGTATAATTTGAATTTCTGGAAAAAACATTAGTATATATATATATATTTTAATAATACATAAATATATATATACAATTGAAAAAAAAACTAAAAATCGTCAACGTCACTGACGTTTTAAAGAAACGTCAGTGACGTTGACGTCAGTGGGGCTGACGTTCCTTTAAAGATTTTTTTTTTAATTTTGTATAATATATAATATATATTATAATATAATATATATATATATTATTTCATATATATTCAAAAATGTAAGTTTATATTTTATTTGTTAAGTAAATATATATATATATAACAATTAATGTATATATTTTATAAAAAGTTAATATTAACATATATAATTTTAAAACGTAAAATATTATACTATTATATAAGATAATAAAAAAATTATCTAAATTAAAGAATATTTTTTAATTATTATTATGTATTATTTGAATTTCTGGAAAAACATTAGTATATATATATATATATTTTTTTAATAATACATAAATATATATATATATATATATATACAATTAAAAAAAGAAAAATAAACTAAAAATCGTCAGCGCCACTGACGTTTTAAAGAAACGTCAGTGGGGCAGATAAGTCTGTATTTCGATCAATTCGTGTGTAACTATTGGGCGCACTATTGGGCGCACAACTATACAATACTTTTCCATTTTACTGTATAATTTCACCTCCACTATAAACTCTAATTGCAACTCTTCGGTGACTCGCCATTGATTGAAAGTGATATATATAATTATTTTCACTGTGAAATATATAAATTTCATACAAGCATGAAGAACAAATAAATTAGAATTAGTAAGTGTGGACCACATAGTACGTATGAAAAACATGATAAATAATGCATTACATTTCACAACCAATATACAATTACATGGAATATACATCACTCTGTGAATGATAATTAGCGGGTAAATTTTCTACAACATTATTATCATCCACGACTTCTATTTCAATATTTTCGTTCTCTGTTGGATCCTGCCACATATTTAAGCCAAGGGTGACATCTATATGATCTAGTATGTGTGATCATATCATATTCACGTGATGAAAGTTAGTCGTACTCTCTTGTTGGATAATTTCATTTTGTCATGGTACTTAAAGTACTTAAATCGTGCTCTATCATATTATTCTTTTCCATTGTCATGGTACTTAAAGTACCACGTAGGAAATTTATTTCACGCCCTAAGACATAACAAAACAAGTTTTAATTAGTCAACATAACAAATCGTAAAGCAAAACAAGTTAAACAACAATACATGCAACACTAAAAATATATTCATCATAATAAATAAATAAAATTTAAATAACATCACATTAATAAATACAACAAAATAATTAAATAACACATAAAACAATACACCCATATAATTAAAAATTAGAAATCTTATCAGATAAATGTATATACGAAACCAAATAAACATTCACAGCAATATATGATAGTAATATAAATCATGTATATGTATACTAACCTTAATTTAGTTTACGAAAATGTTGTGCAAGTTGAAGTTTTTCTTCTTCAACACAATATACATTATATAGCATAAAAAAAAATTGATGATTAGTGTTTAAGAAAAAATTTATGTCATATCATGCCAAAAACTAAGAAGATATAAGGTTAATTGGTGATAAATAAAAAAATAGGTCACAAGTATAGCAAAAATAATTTAATAATGTGAAAGGAAATATAAAGGAAGTAATCATATATTATAAACATAATTATAATTAAATGAAATAATACATACTTTTTTATACAAAGAGAATAATGAAAGATGAAGACACAGTAGCAACAAATTCTTCAAATAAAGAAGAACAAGAAGGAGAAAGTAAGAACTTGAAAATGAAGACTCAAAGAGAAGGAAGGAATGTGGATAGACGTGAGTGAAGAGAAGAGAGAGTGAGTGAAGAGAACGGAGTCTCCCTCTGTCAATTCTGCCAATTCACATGTGAAAAGTTGATGCATCCATGACAAATGTAAAACTGTAAAAGTTGGTGTGTGCATGCATGACAAATATAAATGTGATGGATTGAAATGATGTATCAGTAAATTTTGTAGACATGTGAAATGACATAATGATAAATGATAAATACATGTATAGTTTTTTATCGAATTTTATTTTATTAAGGTAGTGTATTTATTTTTATAGAGTGTGATATTATGTAAAAATATTTAGTATGTGATATATATTTATTATAAAAATAAATAATATGATATTATGGTGTTGTAAAACTATATAAAGTGATAATATGTTTTTATAAATATATATATAATAATGTCATAATTTTAATTAGTTTATTTTTAGAATTATTTTAATTTAATAAATTGTTTCTGTATTATGTATACAATTTTTGTTAATTTTAATTATTTATAATTAATTTAATAATAAAAATATATCATGGATTATTAGACATAAACGTATATATTTGTAAAAGTTTATTCAAATGATAATCAAAATAAAGTTTTTAAATAATACCTAAAGTAAAAAAGCAGTATTATTAAAACATATTCTTATAATTTTAAAGAGAATAAAGAAGAAATAATATATATAATTATGTATTATTAATATATATGTGTATATATATTATTTTTTTCCTGAAATTCAAATTATAAATAATAATAATTAAAAAATATTCTTTAAATTAGATAATTTTTTTATTATCTTAAATAATAGTATAATATTTTACTTTTTAAAATTGTATAATTTAATATATATTTCTATAAAATATATATAAATAAATTTCTATATATATATATATATTTATATAAAAAAATATAAATGATATTATAGTTAATTATTTCAGAATATATAAGAAATAATATATATATATATATTATATACATATTATATACGATTTTTAATTTTTTTTCTTTTTTTTAGATTGTATATATATATTTATATATTATTAATATATATATATATAGTATTTTTTTTCCAGAAATTCAAATTATACATAATAATAATTAAAAAATATTCTTTAATTTAGATAAAAAATTTATTATCTTAAATAATAGTATAATATTTTACGTTTTAAAATAATATAATTTAATATAAATTTCTATAAAAGATATACATAAATTTATATATATATATCTATGTAACAAATAAAATATAAACTATACATTTAGAATATATATTTATAATATATATTATATATACATATTACAAAATTAAAAAAACAAAATTTTTTAAAGGAACGTCAGCCCCACTGACGATTTTTTTTCTTTTTTTTTTAATTGTATATATATATGTATTATTAACATATACATATATTATTTTTTTTCAAGAAAAATCAAATTATACATAATAATAATTAAAAAATATTCTTTAAATTAGATAATTTTTTTATTATGTTGAATAATAGTATAATATTTTACTTTTTACAATTATATAATTTAATATATATTTCTATAAATATATATACATAAATTTCTATACATATATATTTATTTACTTAACAAATAAAATATAAATGATATATTTAGAATATTATATATATTTATAATATATATATTATATATACATATTACAAAATTAAATTTCTTTTTAAAGGAACGTCAGCCCCACTGACGTTGCTTTAAAACGTCAGTGGCGCTGACGATTTTTAGTTTTTTTTCTTTTTTTTAATTGGATATATATATATATATATTTATGTATCATTAAAATATATATATATATATAAATAATATTGTTTTCCAAAAATTCAAATTATACATAATAATAATTAAAATTATCTTAATTTAGATAAATTTTTTATTATCTTATATTTAATTTAGATAATTTTTTTATTATCTTATATAATAGTATAATATTTAACATTTTAAAATTATATAATTTAAAGCTCGTTTGACTCATACATTAACTTACGAACATATTTAAGTAATAATTAGAAACAATTAAAAAAGAAATTTTTACTCACAACACCTGACAAACAGTTATACTAAAAAATTATTATTCTTGAAGATAGAAAAAAAAAGTTTGTTATTGACTATATTAATCATTGGTGGAATCTGAGTCTTAAGCTGAACAGATGATTGTCAGAAATTTTAAGTATTGAGATGTACATCCAAGTGATGATATGAAAATGAACATGGCTTCAAGTAGTGTTAATGGCTTACCAATCCAAGAACCTCATGAAATAAAAGTTGAAAAGGGAGGTAAAGCTTCTCCCTAACACTCCTATTCAAAGAGACAAAATCCTCATATGCATGTTTCTAGATATGAGTAAAAATTATTTAGATATTTGAATTCAAAATTAAGATAAAATTCATTTATAAGAATATAAACTATCGTTAACATTTTTATAGACGAATAAAAATTATCTAAGTTCTTCAATAGTTGATAAGCTGCTTTCATACAGTTGATAAGAACCATTTCATCGTTGTCAAATTCAAACCTTCACATTTGGGATAAAATTGTGAAATATCCCTTTAGCACCTTAGATCTAAATTTCTCTAGTGGTTCGATGCATTGCTCTTTGCTTTGAATATTATATTTTAGGATGAGAAATGTAGCAACAACATCAATTCAAAGAAGAAATTGAGCACTATGTCATAAATTCTGATATTCGCATCCCATCTTTGTGGCCCCTCATTTAACCCTTACTTGGCTTAGTCTTTTACAAAATCATGACCTTTCAATAATTAATTCAATATACATATAAATTTTTCTCTACCTAATTTATTTTCTAAATAGACTAATTGAATAGAAATACATGGATTGACGAGGTGGAAATTAAGATTTGTCACATCTTCCATCTTTTAATTTGCGACAATAACAATAACAAATATAAAAATAGGTACTTCATCTAACACCATCTGATCAAATTACTTGCAATAATGAAGGCAGTATCAAAATATTATCAAACAATTTGTATTACATTTGAACAAAAAATATAAACTTCATAAAAATAAAAAAATTGATAATTTTAAAATTTATGATACAACATTATGTAGTACATATATATAAATATATATTGTGTAATGAATCCTTTTAAATACTACGTACTGTATTACACAAGTGCGCTACAATGGCTCTATTAAAATAAAGGACATATAATTGGAAATAATCATTGCTGTCATTAATTCTTTATACAATCATTTCATACTTTTTTGACCAATTCATTCAAGTTCATAGACTTCATATTCCAATCAAATGTGAAAATGCGAGATTATGATTATTTTTTCTGCAAATAAATATTTTTCTTTAATAAATTGTAGCTAAATCATTCAATCAAAATAATATTTGGCCAGAATTTTGGACTAGCTAGAAATTCTAAATAAAATCTTAAAAAGTTTGAACTATTCAAATTTAAAAAATATATATATTTGAGTAATAAAAAACACAATTAAATATATAAACACAATTATCAAAGTAATTTTAATTTCTAGATTTTGTAAACATATATATAATTATACATGTGGCCTTTTTGATAGTGTGTGTGTGTGTGTTTGCAAAAATTCTATAAAGGGTGAAAATTTGTGTATTTCTGGTAATTATTTTTTTCTACATACGTGGGTGGGTTCTTTATATGTTACATAGGCGATATTGTTTTAGAATTTTAAATAAATGTAATATATATTAATCGAAAGAGCCAAGAACGCTTAAATCTATTTATAATTAACACTTTTTTATTGTTAGAGGTGAGCATGCGTCTGGAAAACTAATTACAATGTATCAAAATTTAAATTTGATTGGAAGTATCCCAAATTAAAAAATGTATTCTGATTTTATTGGAATTCGACTGTTTATGAAAGCTGTACCGATCCAAAAGGTTAAAATGAAAAGTAACTATTTACACTTTGATGTTTCATGACAATGCTAGGTACTCAACAAAAGGACAAGAGAAGAAGCCCAGAAAATGATTGAGCTCACATGCATCATCTTACTTGAGACTGAGAGAGACATGGAACAAAACTTTGAGAGAGAGAGAGAGAGAGAGAGAGACTTGTAATGAACTTTTCAAGAAAGAGAGACAGCAACCCTTCACAGTTCACACATCACTTATATTTCTTTTTCATCACCAACTGTGTGAGTGTGTGTGGAAATCTGTAGCTGGATAGCTTTGAATTCAGGAAGAGAGAGAGAGAGAGAGAGAGAGAGAGAGAGAGAAGTTCCCATGGACAACCACACTCATACTATTGTAATGTAAGGCAGCAAAATCAGAGCATATATTCTTACTCCTCTCTATCTCTCTCCCCCCACCATTTGACTTAGCTGCTTCTTTCAAACTCCAAGGAAAAGTCTACCACCTTTCCATCTTTAAACATTAATCTAAGACACTCTTCTCTCTCTAGAGAGAGAGAGAGAGAGAGCTGTTTCTTTCTCCTACTACTATTGGAATCCCATGCCATGATCAGCTGGGGTCTCGGCAAGGGAAAATTGTGTTTTCTTCTTCTGTTAATGATGCTTTTGCTATTGGAGGATTCATCTTTAGCAGATGAAAATGGTGAATTCATCAGAGGTAAAAAGGGCTCTGTAAATCCTTCCAATGCTTTCAAAATACATAGGAATGGGATTGCAGAAGCCATGGATAATGATGCTGAGAAGAGGAGAGTGAATACAGGTCCAAATCCTCTGCACAACAGATGAGTTGTATTAATCATCATCAATATATATATATATATATATAAGTTATATAAATCCTCTATTTACTTGCAGAAGCCATGGATTTTATTGCATTTCCACTGCTTTACTACTTCTGTTTTCTTTTCTTTTTTTTCTTTTTCTTCTCTCTCTCTCTCTCTTGTGTATGTGATATCTCTTTCTTTCTTTTTTTCTTTAATTGGAGAAAGAAAATTTATAAGTTTTGTATGAATTTTGTGTAGGTTCCAAAATTGTGAATTCCAATGTAATTAATGAGGTCTTAGTGTAATGAACACATGTCGCAGAGCATTCGCCTGGTCCTGGTGGCGTGCGTACACTACACTATTTGAAGTTGACTAAAATTAATTGAAAATTTATTCTACTGTGACAACTAGGTTGGTTGTCACTAGAGATGCTCAAGATTCAAATCAATTCAATTACTACCAACCTAGGATAACCAATTACAATTGGATTGGATGTTAATTGAATTTAATTGGTTGGCGGATGGAGGAACTCTGAATTAGGAATCGTTTCCATTTAATTACAATTAATGGAATTATCATAATTTAGTTTTTTGAATGATTTTTTAGGGTTTTCCTTTGTTTTTTTTTTTTATTTGTTAATCTCTTAAATATTAAAATACAGGTTAAAGATAAAATAATTAATCAAATCCAATTACTTAGCCAATTACAATTGGATCAGATTAGATTGAATTTTGGGATTTGATTGAATTTTGAGTTCAAATTGGATTGAATTTTGAGGTCAAATTGAATTGGATTAGATGATGATTTCTAATATCTATAATTGGATTGGATTGGATTGGTTAAGTCTAAAAATATTGGATTGGATCGGATGAGCAACCCTAGTTATTACATTATGCTTAAGATTGTGTCCCTTTGCATATATAACACTTGTTGATTATGCAAACTTTTCTACAAGATGTGGCCATCCAACAAGATCGCTTATGGTCATCTGGAGAACGGTAGGATCAGCTTCACATTTGTTACTAGCTCATATCCATCTAGGTCGGGGACCTCATCATTTCACCATAAACGCTAGCTCGTTCAATCTCAATTTGACATTAGGGATGAAAAATCATATTATCTTCTCCATCCACAAATATACTAATCATATTCACCCTTAAAAATACTTACATTCTTTTGTTTTTATAATCAATGCCCCCTCCTCTAAAATATTTATAGCTTTCGATTTTGATAGGTTACTACTTAAGTCTTAAATTTGTTCTCTTTTATAAGCTAAAATATTTATTTTATATTTTTCTCTAAAAAATTAAATAGAAGTTTTTCTCGTACAATTTTGTTTAGCCATTTATAGCTATATATGAATACTCTTTAATAAAATTTTACATCCGTTTCTAATATTTTCTTACGAATATAAGTACACAAATAACACAAACATGAAAAAGATATTAAAATACACGAAAAAATAAATGATGATACTAATTTTACTAAAAAATTAGATATTTTTCTTTTTTCGAACAAAGAAAGTATAGATATTCAAACCACAATCTACATATCATATCAAAATGAAGCTCAAATTCACAAAGATCCTTCTCTATGATTACAAATGATAACTGAAGTAATTTTAGGTTTAGAAATTATGATAGATTGTGTGATGAACTAGACTTATTTCTATTGTGTGTGTGCTTTTTTTTTAGGGTACGGCTATTCATACTCTCGAAAATTCTAAATATACCCTCAAATATTTAAGATAAAATAACACATAATTAAATTGGTATAATACCCTTATATACATTTATATATTTAGAATTAACCTTTTTTTTATTTTTTATTTTTTCTCATTCTCCCCTGCTTCTCCTCCGCCCCATATCCTGTTTCTTCACAACCCAACCATATTTCTTCTCCTCCACAATAGTAAATCTGTGAGATGTATCAAGTGTGCTTGTTAGGAGCCTAACAATCTATTGTAATACCACAAACTGTCATCCTAAACATACTTGCGTACTGCGTACAAGGGGGCGTGGGACCTCAGAACCCAACTTCTGGTAGATGAGGCAGCGGTGACAACGCAGAGCTGAATGGTGGCGATGGGTTTTCTATTTGCGGGTTCGGTGGAAGGGTTTGAAACGGTCTCGAGGCCAATAATGGGGCGGAGGAAATTTTTGGGGTTGATAACTTCCCTAATCCACATAGTGACGGCGATGGAACACGCAATGACGGTGGTGACGATGGTTCAGAAGATATGAGCAACGTATTCCGTCCTGTTGTCGTACCTCCTTGCCGGTCCAATGGAGGATGCCGTTGCTGCCATTGATCAGGTGATGAAACCGTTGCTGAGTCGCCGCTGCAATGTGTAGGAGTTGTTGGAGAGAATAACAAAATGGTTACTGTCATATATGCATACAACATCAATATTAATCTATTTTTAATCTGCCTCATCAACGTCTTCCCCGACACCCCACTGTTAGAACTCATTGCCTTGCATGAATACATTATTCTCGTTCCAAATGGCTATAAATGGGATATATTTAATAAAATAAAAAAAATATTAATTTTATACAAAGTGTATTTAGAGTTCAGGATATATTTAAATATTTTGAGAGTTATGCATAGTCTCACTATTTTTTTATTAAATAAATAATGTTATTTGTAAATATACTGTGTTAGCAATATCCTAGAGTGATTGGAGGTGACCCCACCTTGTTGTTAGGTGAATTAAGTGTGTTCGATAACTTAATAGTCTATCACATCTTGTCTAAACAACCATCTAATCATTCTCTACCAAGTTGTCAATCTTATTCATTCCTCTTGTAAGTGTAGGGTAGATGTTATTTATATTACAATTTTTCATAATTAATTAAATAAAAATAAGATTTTGTGATAAAATATAATATTTTTATGATGAAGATAACAATTCGTTATATTTATTCCAAAACAAAAAAAAATCATAGAATAAGTTATATTCTATGTTTGTTTTAGGACTTTTATATTATGAAAAGATGTGTAGTGATAATTTGATTAGCCGAAAAAGTAGAGAGACAGGGAGTGGAATTATTGAGAATTGGTAAAAAAGTGAGTTTCTTATGAAAAATTTGAGCGGAATATTATACTTTTCTAATAGAAATAATAATATTTTATTAAAATTAATTCTTTTTATACAGTTTTAATAAATATTATTTTTTATCATAAAAATATTACTTTTTCTTTGACTAATTAGAAAAAATATAGTTCAACCAAAATATTTTTTCAATGAAGAATAATACATTTTTGAAAGAAAGGTAATAATTTTTCGATGAAAAATAATACTTTTGAATAGATTTTAAAAAAAATTATTTTTATCTAAAAAATATTGTATTTCTGAAAAGTATCATTTACAAAGTAAATGCGCGTATAAAAGTCTTCTTTGCTTGGCTAACACCGAATCTTTTTGTATTTAGGTCGGATTGTTTAGAATTTGTATATATTATTATTATTTTGTTTGAATTCAATTCATTGCACAGATTTTGATCCCCACTTACATAAGATATAAACTTTTATGATTAAAAAGAAAGAAGGAAAATAGAAAAATAATAAGTAATCTATATATATATATATATATGGCTATATAAAAACAAGGTGGTTGAAAAAATGTACACAAATGTCACTGTCTTGCCCAAATCATCGTTTTATTTTAAAAAAAAAAACTATACTATTCAATCAAAAAAAAATGATATTCTTTTTCACTCTAATTTTTAAAGACTTATAATTTTTTTCATTTCAACTTCATATTTTTTAAGAAATATATCAAGTTAATCATTTTTTGATGATTATCAATTTGATGTCCGTAATGCATATATAAAAATAAACAATTATCTTTTAAATATAAAATATTTTTATAGATTAATTGTAGTATATTTCAATCTTTAATATATGTTTATATTGTGAGATATTTTTATTCTAAACAATTTTTATTAAAAATTATAATTTATATAATTATTTATTTTATATTTTTTATGAATATAATTATTTATTTTTATTTTGATGTATGTATTAAATTTAAATAAATAATATTAATTTTTTTAATGATTTGCTCTAAGAGTGTAGATATTTTTTTAAATAAAATTATTTATGATTTAATTTATATAATATTATAATTTATTGTTCCACCATAAAAGTTTTAGTGAGTTGAATATTATGTATTGAGTTGACAAACACTCTAAAATTGACTTTAAAAAATTGTGTAATATATTATTTAATAAAGATAATTTTTAAGAGAATGATAATACAATACAGCATAATAAAAAAATCAAATCGCATAATATATATAAATATAATTGACATAAATAATTCTATATGGTTTATGATAATAATAATAATAATAATAATAATAATATAATTTTAGCATATATTATTAATATAATAAAATAAATTATGTTTCGTGCATTGCACTAGCAACCATCTAGTAATATTTAAAAAAAAAGTGCTAAATTTGTTGAAAAAATAAAATTTTATTTTAAAAACATATTTTGTTTTGACATATCAACTAATGACGCGTGATAGATATAGATGTTAAATATATATAGGTATAACTTTTAAATATATCTCAAAAGACCTGCAATAAATAATATTTTCTTTTCTTGTGACAATTTTTTTTGTCAAAAAAGAATCTTAAGCGGTCGTTTAAAATTTCAAAAGTAAAATATTAAATTTCTGTTCTTTTCTTAACATTAAATTAAATAAAAATAAAATTACACAAATTAATCTTACTCTGTTATGTAAATATTAATTATTTTTATTTTTAGATCAAACTGAATTATTGTAATCGAACTTATACATACAAATATATTGGTTATCTATATCCCAAAATTTACAGAATTATAGTATTTATATTGAACTACAATTTATATTACATTACATTTAGAAGATTGTCTTGATATACTCTTATAATAAAATAATAAAAATAAATAATAATATCATTATTTTTTATACCAATTTTTATTAACCATTATCATGGCTCTACCAATCAAATTATTTTATTATTTCTCATATATAGATAGATATTGATATATATACATATATATTTATATAAATAATATATATCATAATTAAAAGTAATTTAGGCAGCAAAAAAGTAATTTTTTATATATTTAAGACACTATTTTTCTTTATGTATATCACAATTAACTTAAGAAAAAATATTTTATATTTAATAATTAAATTTTAATGTATGTATGTACGTATGTGTATATATATGTGCAATATAGATGTCAAATTAAAGATTCTAGAAAGAGAATTAATTAGATATATTTTTTAAAGAGATTGGAGTTGAAACAAAAAACTTTTAAGCTTTTGAAATTTTTTAACAAAAAATAAAAAATAATAAAAAATGTAATCAAATAAACATATTTTGATAGATAATACCTTGAAAATTAATAAATATCGCAATTCTATCAATCAAATATATATAGATAGATATTGCTATAGATTTGAATAGAGAAATATATATCATTTATAGATAGATTTTGATATAGATTTACATTGAAATAATAGATATCATAATATATAGAGAGAGATATGATATATATTTGCATACAAAAAAAAGATACTATAATTTCAAAGTAGTTTAGGCCAAAAAATTTGATGTAATCTATCTGTGGCGGTACTTCTCGTTTTAGATATATATATATATATATCAAATTAATCATTGTTTCATGATTTTCAATTTGATAATCATATTGCATATATAAAAATAAATACTAAATTTTAAATATAAAATATTTATTTATATGTTAATTGTGGTATATTTTATATTGTAAAATATTTTTATTTTATATTGTAAGATATTTTTATTATATTATATTATTATATTATAAATTATGCAAAGAATCGAAGAAATACTGGTTAGCGTGAAATTGAAAATTTGAGGTTCCAAATTCTAGCCAAAAAATTTAAAACAAACAGAGCCGAAGGATCTTGATGCAAATGACCCATATCCATGACGTGTCTTGCCGATTTTCTCTCAAAACCCGCCCATGGCCTTTTCAAAACCTTTTTATTTCCAAAAACATGCAACCGACGTACAAAACCCTCGTAAATTCTTCTGCAAAACACCCCCAAAATCTCAATCAAGAAAACCCCTTCCCTGCAGCAGTAATGGAGGACGTTGAAGATTCTTCTTCAATCTCTTCTCCTGCTAACGACGCCGTTGATGACTCGCCGGCCGAAGCAGTTCCGGTGGGCTTCGTGATTGTCAATGTGGTGGAGCCTCGGTATCACCAGGGAACCCTCAGCGGCCGCGAAATAGTGCGTTTGGTTCGCGAAGAGTTGAATCCTTACGACGGAGACGCCATTAAAGTTATCAATATGCTGTCCGTTCAGGTGGGCTACCTCGAGCGCTCTGCTACTACCGTTTTGTCCCCTTTAATCGATGATGGCCTGATCAACATTGAAGGTAGCTTGATTTTATTTAATTTTTTGCGAGTAAATGCTTGTGTTTGTGTTCATTTTGTTCTTGAAATTCTCTGTTTTTATCGTCTTTAAAATTGTTTTGAGTAATTTGAGAATTCAAATTGGATTAGGATGTAATGCTGGAGGTTCTCTTATTCCAATATTAGTCAAATCTGATTATACGGCGTTTGTTAGATAGCAAAATCGTAAAATCGCTATAAAATTTGGGGTCTGTTCTTCAGTCCGTTGGCATGGTGTATAGAGATGGACTTGGTTATAAGTGAAGAGGACTCTTAACAGATGTATTCAAGAAGTGTGAAGCAATAGTGGAAGCATCTTAAGTTAGATGGAAAATCTTTAAAATTAGAATATTGCAGGAGATATACGGAAGAATAAAACTGCAATAATTAATGTCCAAAAATCAAAATAAAAGTGAGGATACAAATTTGTTTTCTTTTCGAGCTGATTGCTATCTTAAAGTTAACTCTGACTATTTTTATGGCCTTTTTTGTTAGATTTGTGTTCTAAAATATTATGCATTGAAAATGTTACAGGTTTTGTGTCAAAACGACTAGGGAAGGGAAATAGATTCAGTATTCCCTGTCAAGTTCACATTTTTGCAAGGATAGAGGTATTTGACAGGGTAGAAACAGCTATAGATAGAGGTGGATTGCAGTTGTTTTCAGAAAACATTGCATCTTTTACATTATCAGAGGCAATGGCGGTGAAAGAGAAGAAAAATATTTTAGGAGAGAAGAGTGTAGATGAGACATCCAAACTGTTGGACTCGAAAGTTAGAAAAGAAGGGTTGTCGAAAGCACTGGAGCCACCAAAAGACCTGATAAAATCGGAGCTCTTTTTGCATCAAAAGGAAGGTCTGGGGTGGTTAGTTAGTAGAGAGAATTCAACTGAATTGCCTCCTTTTTGGGAAGAGAAAAATGGCATTTATGTCCATGAGTTAACTGATTACCAGATTGAGACAAGACCTGAGCCTTTGCGAGGTGGCATATTTGCAGATGACATAGGCTTGGGCAAAACACTTACTCTGCTCTCATTGATTGCTTTTGATAAATCGGCTCACGCTGTACATTCTTCTTGCAACATTGCTGATGAAAATGATGGGGAAATCGCTGATGAGAATGGTATTGCAATTTGTGGTAAAAAGTCAAAGAGGGGAAGAGCGAGCAAAGATGCTGATATATCAGGAAAAAAGAGAAAGCCTGAGTATCTGAATGCTAACAGAAAGGGGAAGGCCTGCGGTTGATAAATTATCTTCTTTGGAGTCAAAGACTACGCTGATTGTCTGTCCACCTTCTGTTTTTTCATCATGGATAACGCAGTTAGAAGAACACGCAATAAAGGGCACTTTTAAGTTGTACATGTACTATGGTGTTGAACGGACTAAAGATGCCAAAGTCCTTCGAAAGCATGATATTGTACTGACAACATATTCTACATTAGCTACTGAGGAAACTTGGGACAAATCTCCTATTAAAAAGGTAGAGTGGAGACGAGTTATATTAGATGAGGCACATGTTATTAAGAATGTGAACACTCAACAGAGTCGTGCAGTCACTAATCTGAATGCAAAGTGTAGGTGGGTGATTACAGGGACACCTGTGCAAAATAACTCTTCTGATTTGTTTTCTTTAGTTTCGTTTTTTGAAGTTTGAGCCTCTTTCGATCAAAAGCATTTGGGATATTTTGATACAACAACCGCTTGCTCAAGGATATAAGAAGGGTTTCTCCCGACTGCAGGTGAATGCATTGAAAATATGTCTTCGAACATTTTAATTCCCTACTTACCTGCTTAATGTGGTCCTTTTCCTGACTGATATTGCTGCACAAATCTGAGAACATAAAAATAGTAACAGAAATACCTATTAGAGCTAGTAAAGAAAGCATATTTATGTAAATCGTCAGTATCATGTTCTTGATAATAGTCTTCAAAAATATTTGATCAAGCTATGGCATTATGAAGAATTGAGTGTCACCATCCTTTTAAGAGGGCAGGGGCATGAACAATTGCTTCTTTCTTTCTATATTTGTTATCTATTATTGTTTTTTTAACTTTTTTTGAATTGTAACTCCACATAAGAGGATTATCTTATGATGTCCCCCTGCATTGTGTTTTCAGGTTCTTATGGCAACCATATCTTTGAGGAGAACAAAAGAAAAAGGTTTGCTTGGCCTGCCTTCTAAAAGCATAGAGACCTTTTTCGTGGACCTTCGTGAAGAAGAGCGACAGGTTTATGATCAGATGGAAGAAGAGGCCAAGAAGATTGTTAAAGGCTATATTTCTGATGAAAGTGTAGTGAAATACTATTCTACTGTCCTTGGCATACTTGTAAGACTGCGTCAAATTTGCACAGATTTGGCCCTGTGCCCTGCTGATCTAAGGTCTCTACTTCCACCAAGCCAAATTGAAGGTAATCAATCAATCAGGTTTAACTGCATTTTCATGCTCTCAACCTCTTGTCAATACTTTGGCACGATATTATGTATAGCTTTTTAGCGTGTCCGTATATTTGTTTATTTTATCTTAATTTTTAATGTCACCTCACGTAATGGGATAAAGACTTAGTTTGTTTGTTGTGCCCTTGTTCTCTCCATCCCTTATACTTGATGATGAGTTTAATTTAGCTTCCACCACAGATTTTTGTTGTTGTTAACTGTATTGGGACCTGTATGTTCGCCGTATGCTCTTCTGCATTTAGTGTTGAAAATCTTTCTTCTGAATAAATTTATATTATCAGTTGACTCTGGCTGGATGTTGTGCAGATGTGAAGAACAACCCTACGTTGTTGGAAAAACTGCTTTCGGTGCTACAGGATGGAGAAGAATTCGACTGTCCAATCTGCATATCTCCACCCACAGATATTATAATCACATGGTGTGCTCATATCTTCTGCGAATCCTGCATCCTGAAAACGATCAAACGAACCAAACCCTGCTGCCCAATGTGCCGCCACCCTCTTTCTGAATCCGATCTCTTCAAAGCGCCTCCAGAGTCTTCTTCTCAGTCAGCTTCTTGCGAAGGTTCATCTTCCAAAGTAGTTGCTCTTCTAAAACTTCTCTCTGCTTCTAGAGAGAGAAGCCCGTTTTCCAAGTCGATCATCTTCTCCCAATTCCGAAAAATGCTGCTTCTGCTCGAAAATCCACTAAGAGAAGCGGGTTTCAAAGTGATCCGATTAGATGGATCGATGAATGCGAAGAAGAGGGCACAGGTGATTCAAGACTTCGGAGTACCTGCCCCAGAGGGCCCAACGATCATGCTGGCAAGTCTGAAAGCTTCAAATGCGGGGGTAAATCTTACGGCTGCCTCGACTGTGTATTTGTTGGAGCCGTGGTGGAATCCGGCCGTTGAGGAACAGGCGATGGACAGGGTCCATCGGATCGGACAGAAGGAGGATGTGAATATTGTGAGACTGATAGCTAGAGATACAATAGAGGAGAGGATATTGCAATTGCAGGAGAAGAAAAGAACGCTGGCAAAGGAAGCTTTTGGTCGGAGGGGACAAAAAGATCAGAGAGAGATTAACAGAAATGATCTTGCTGCCTTGATGAACTTGTGAGACATTCAGTTTCTCTCTCTCTCTCTCTCTATATATATATATATATATAATGTAAATAGACTAACTTTTCCCTTCTACTTTATATCTGGTGTGTAATTTTGAAAGATAAGTGCATTCGGGATTGGTTCGGTCAAGATGTAGAAATGACTGCACGTCTTTCTCGCTTAAGAAAAGACAAGATGTAGTTGAAAATTAAAAAAATAAATTAATTTTATATTTTAATCAATTAGAAAAAATTTATGTGCAACGGTGCACTATGCAATTTAATTTATAGTATTATTTGTTTAATTAAAAAATATTAATTATTTATTTAAAAATTATTATTAATAATTTTTTATTTTAAAAACATACTAATAATAGAGATCGAGTATATGGTATAATTAAAGCACAAAAGTCTCAATCTAATAAATATTAATTAATTCTAGTTCACATTAAATTAATTTGAAATATATGGCAAATAAACTTTATTTAGTTTTACAATATGAGCGAGTAATAGGATTTATGAGAAATCTGTACTAAGCAAATGCAATCTTGAAGTCTTAAAAGGAATAATATCAATATGTAAATTAATATATTGGTTTAATCTAAATAATAATATGTGAAACAAATATTTTGTTTTGTTTTTGAATTGAAGATACCTTTTGATGATGCATTTATAACAAAGCTAAGGAATATTTTGTCTAGAGAGAGTTCGATGAATGCTAGATTAGAAACTACACACTAGTTCATTAGATTTAAACTTGCATATTGATGTATTATTAGTAGGACTACCTAACCATTCTCAACTACTTGATACCGCTCATGAAGTTTCCTCTCAGAAGCCTCAAGTTTCGCATTGAGTGAAGCCTCGTCGTCATCACAATTCGACATCTGACAAAGAAATTTGTATAATAAGAGATACCAAATCAAACTTATAACTAAACACAATTTGAGATCTTTGTACTCAATATACACATCTCTCTTTTAATGAGGAACTGGTTTCTTCTGAATCTTACTATTCTATTGGCCTTAATTCCATTGCTTATATTTGGTTGCACAGCTGGTTTTGTTCTTTTGGAGCTAGAGTTGTCGTTGAGAGGCTTTTGTTGGCTCGGAGCATTTGGTTTGCTTGGTGGAGCCTCTTCTTGAACACATATTCTTGATTTCTCTTGTTACCTGCCTTTGTAGGAGTAATTGAATCATTTGAACTTACAAACTTCTTTATAGGTTGGTTTGTTCTTTCGGGTACCTGTCTTCTCCCATTTTCATGACTCTTGTTTAATTCACGAGTGGTTTGAAGATTGGAAATACTCATTCTCAAATCAAATCATAATTCTTGCATCTATCTTAGTGGGAAATTCAGATAAAGAATCGAACAAGAAAAGGCGAAATATAAAGAGTTTGGAGCAAAAGTAGTACTCACTTCCATCATCATCCATGCCATCAAAGAACTTTGTGCATTGGCAAAATAGGGGAAAACAGAAGATAAAGTTAGTCGATATGCAAAACATCCGATTAAAGAACTTTCTAGGAAAGAAAGAGTGTATATGACATGTGCAGTGACAACTCCATTGAAGTTGGGGTAGCAAGAAAAGATCCTTCATCAAGAGGTGGAGATGGAAGCCTTTCTTCTTTTTTATCAACAACAAACGTTTTTCCAGTTTCTATTGTACCTTCTCCATCTACATGATGTTTATCAATTAATTCTCAATTCACATAAAAAATAATGAAAAATTATGAAATATTAATGCTTGAGAACAATTTTTTTTTAAAATTTAATGTATTAATATTATTATATATGTTTATTATTTCAACATTTAAGTCTAATTGGCATTCACACACACAATTAGTAATTAGCAATTACTATAAACAAACAGCATATATTTATCCACTGCTGAAGCTGAGTGCATTGCTGCAGGCATAGTTTATTTTCATAGTTGATATGGATGATGTACATGTTGTGTGATTATGGTATGAACTTAAACTAAGTAACTCTTTTTTGTGGTAATATGAGTGCTATAAATATGTCCAAAAATTATGTGCAACACTCACGAACCAAGCATATTGACATCAGGTATCACTACATTAGAGAATTGGTAGAGAAAGGTATTATTGTACTTGAACATGTTCCTACTCTAAGCCAACTTACTAATATATTTACCAAGGCCTTGGATTCCCAACAGTTCATCTCTCTTAGGAAATTCTTGGGCATTTTTTGTGCTCAATAATTAGAAAAAAATAAAAAATAAAAAAAGAAGTAAAAAAAAGTAGATAAGGGAGAAAATGGGGTAGTAGGAAATATGACATAAATTCTTTCTTTAGGCAGGTTTAAAATTTAGTTTGTCTTAAATTTTGAATCCAATATGTCTCAATTTATTATTTTCTTGGAAGGAGCTGCGACCTTGAAATGATATTGTGACAAGCTATTAGCCATATGATTCAGCATCATGCACAGAAAAGATAGGTCAGTGAAAGCTACCACATTGTTTTCCTCTAATTCGCATAAAAGGGGTTATTATGGACAGTTGAGCTCGTCACTCATGGTTTTCCTAGTGTGGTTCTTGCTTGTGTGGTTTACGAGCTACTACACAAGGTTTCGACAGAAGAAGTTATAAGGAATATATTAAGGCTGTGTTCTTAAAAAGAAAAAAATGAACCAGAGAGATACCTGTGAATTGAGATCTTGGATAAACCCTCCTTTTTATTCATTATATCTTCTTTTTGTAGTAATTCCTTATTATTTTATTTTAGTATCTCCCTTTCTTTACAAATCGTCCCCTATGATCTCTCGCGATGTGAACACGTGGTAGAATTTGCATGGAAAAGGAAGTGTTTGAGCAGGGTATTTGAACAATATCTAGCAACACTTATTTTGTCATAGATTACGAAGAGACTTGAATCATTTTTCTACTATAACCATTAATTCATCTCTGCTTTTCAGTTTCTGTACGTTTTAATTAAAGATATCGCTCACATTCATCTTGTGTCAAAGACCTAGTCTCTCCATGATTTCTCTCCTATGTTCTCTTCCACAGGAACATATGACACAAATCAGAGAAGAAGCTTTAAGTTGGCAACGCCCAAGTTGGGCGTTCTCCAGACGAACAGGATAATGAAATTTTGAACCTAGTTCTTCTAATATTCTTGAGCAGTCCGCACTACCACTGAAAATGACTTCTGTAGCAGCAAAAATTTACTCCAAGCCTCACACTGTTGAACCAATTACGACGCCCCTTGAAGTTGAAGGAAACCTTTCTTTATTTTTTCATTAGCAGTTGGAAATTTTAGAGACCTTGGCAGCTGAAGTTCCCTTGAATTTAGGCCCCTCCAAATTTGTCAATCCTTTGTCATATGGCTCGAAAAAGGGAAAGACAAAGACAATCTAACAAGCAAGAAAAAGGGAAAGTCGCACTGAAGTACAACCGGGAAGAAAGCACAAATTAAGAGGGAGTTAGTGCTTTGGTTTATTTTGTAAAAACAATATGGATTGTTGAACATCTCCATGTGTTTTGTGTGTGTTTGCTTATTAATTGTATTATATGCGTAGTCTTCTTGATTCTACATTATACTATATTCATTAGTTGTTTACTATCTGATTATTGCATACTGGAAGTCCTAAGTTCACTGTCTGTTCAACCTGTGATCAGATTGTTATCCTTGAAAATACTTGCAAATGCTAATCTATGTAGGATGCAAGAAAAAAATTATAAGAGATCTTCGGATGAGAAGCAGTATAATGGGATGGAAGATTTGCAAGATCAAATCAAATCAAGAGAAAGATATGTATGAGGAAATCTAATTACACAAGGAAAAATTTACAAAGATCTAGCAATGAAAGAAATGATATGCAAGATCAAACCAAATTAGGAGAGTGACATGCATGAGGAGATCTAATCACACGAGGAAAGATTCACAAAGATCTAGCAATAAAGGAAATGATTTACACAAATTCATTTCTTAGAGAATGAATAAGGAAAGGTGGCCGGTTGGGGCAGCAGCCCCCTCTTATTTTTCAAAAGTTATTACTCGCTCTCAATTTTTAGAGAACATAACTCAAAAAATTCTTTTCCCAGTTTGATTGCATATCCTTCTGGCTCAATACTCACTCTCAATTTTTAGAGAACAGAACTCAAAATATTCTTTTCTCAGTTTGATTGCATATCCTTGTTGCTCATCGTTCATTTTTATTTATTTAAGTTCAATTACTTAATATAAGTATCAAGTCAAATGACATTTAAGTTATCTTCAAATGCTTCAAGGAAAATTCAAGTTTTTTATTCTACTAGCATTTATTCAACTGTAATTTGTATTCAAATTATTAAAAATAATTTTTTTAAGAAATCTAAAATATTCTTTATATAGAATAAAATTAAGATTTAATATTAAATTACTTAATTATATATTTTTTGAAGATGTAAGATTATTTTTTTAGAATAATAATATATATATATTTTTTTTGTGGTAAAAAGTGATTAATTCTTGTATGATTCACAATTGAGAATTAATGGATTGTTCGGCATCATGTAGATGGAGAAGGTACAACAGAATCTAGAAAAACGTCTATTGTTGAAAAAGAAGAAGAAAGGCTTTTCCATCTCCACCTCTCAATGAAGGATCTTTTCTTGCTACCCCAACTTCAATGGAATTGTCATTGCACATGTCATATACACTCTTTCTTTCCTAGAAACTTCTGTAATCGGATGTTTTGCATATCAACTAACTTTATCTTTTGTTTTCCCCTATTTTACCAATGCACAATGTTCTTTGATGGCATGGATGATGATGGAAGTGAGTACTACTTTTGCTCCAAACTCTATATATTTCGCCTTTTCTTGTTCGATTCTTTATCTGAATTTCCCACTAAGATAGATGCAAGATTTATGATTTGATTTGGGAATGTGTTTTTCAAATCTTCAAACCACTGGTGAATTAAACAAGAGTCATGAAAATGGGAAAAGACAGGTACCCGAAAGAACAAACCAACCTGTAAAGAAGTTTGTAAGTCCAAATGATTCAAGTACTCCTCCAAAGACTGGCAACAAGAGAAATCAAGAATATGTGTTGAAGAAAGAGGCCCTACCATGCAAACCAAATGCTTGGAACCAACAAAAGCCTCTCAACGACAACTCTAGCTCCGAAAGAACAAAACCAGTTGTGCAACCAAATATAAACAATGGAATTAAGGCCAACAGAACAGTATGATTCAGAAGAAACCAGTTCATCATCAAAGAGAGACGTATATATTGAGTACAAAGATCTCAATTTGTGATTGGTTACTAGTTTGATTTGGTATCTCTTATTATACAAATTTATTTTGTCAGATGTCGAATTGTGATAACAACGAGGCTTCACTCAATGCGAAACTTGAGGCTTCTGAGAGGAAACTTCATCCTCATGAGCGGTATCAAGAAGTTGAGAATTGTTAGGTAGTCCTACTAATAATACATCAATATGCAAGTTTAAATCTAATGAACTAGTGTGTAGTTTCTAATCTAGCATTCATCGAACTCTCTCTAGACAAAATATTCCTTAGCTTTGTTATAAATGCATCATCAAAAGGTATCTTCAATTCAAAAACAAAACAAAATATTTGTTTCACATATTATTATTTAGATTAAACCAATATATTAATTTACATATTGATATTATTCCTTTTAAGACTTCAAGATTGCATTTGCTTAGTACAGATTTCTCATAAATCCTATTACTCGCTCATATTGTAAAACTAAATAAAGTTTATTTGCCATATATTTCAAATTAATTTAATGTGAACTAGAATTAATTAATATTTATTAGATTGAGACTTTTGTGCTTTAATTATACCATATACTCGATCTCTATTATTAGTATGTTTTTAAAATAAAAAATTATTAATAATAATTTTTAAATAAATAATTAATATTTTTTAATTAAACAAATAATACTATAAATTAAATTGCATAGTGCACCGTTGCACATAAATTTTTTCTAATTGATTAAAATATAAAATTAATTTATTTTTTTAATTTTCAACTACATCTTGTCTTTTCTTAAGCGAGAAAGACGTGCAGTCATTTCTACATCTTGACCGAACCAATCCCGAATGCACTTATCTTTCAAAATTACACACCAGATATAAAGTAGAAGGGAAAAGTTAGTCTATTTACATTATATATATATATATATATAGAGAGAGAGAGAGAGAGAAACTGAATGTCTCACAAGTTCATCAAGGCAGCAAGATCATTTCTGTTAATCTCTCTCTGATCTTTTTGTCCCCTCCGACCAAAAGCTTCCTTTGCCAGCGTTCTTTTCTTCTCCTGCAATTGCAATATCCTCTCCTCTATTGTATCTCTAGCTATCAGTCTCACAATATTCACATCCTCCTTCTGTCCGATCCGATGGACCCTGTCCATCGCCTGTTCCTCAACGGCCGGATTCCACCACGGCTCCAACAAATACACAGTCGAGGCAGCCGTAAGATTTACCCCCGCATTTGAAGCTTTCAGACTTGCCAGCATGATCGTTGGGCCCTCTGGGGCAGGTACTCCGAAGTCTTGAATCACCTGTGCCCTCTTCTTCGCATTCATCGATCCATCTAATCGGATCACTTTGAAACCCGCTTCTCTTAGTGGATTTTCGAGCAGAAGCAGCATTTTTCGGAATTGGGAGAAGATGATCGACTTGGAAAACGGGCTTCTCTCTCTAGAAGCAGAGAGAAGTTTTAGAAGAGCAACTACTTTGGAAGATGAACCTTCGCAAGAAGCTGACTGAGAAGAAGACTCTGGAGGCGCTTTGAAGAGATCGGATTCAGAAAGAGGGTGGCGGCACATTGGGCAGCAGGGTTTGGTTCGTTTGATCGTTTTCAGGATGCAGGATTCGCAGAAGATATGAGCACACCATGTGATTATAATATCTGTGGGTGGAGATATGCAGATTGGACAGTCGAATTCTTCTCCATCCTGTAGCACCGAAAGCAGTTTTTCCAACAACGTAGGGTTGTTCTTCACATCTGCACAACATCCAGCCAGAGTCAACTGATAATATAAATTTATTCAGAAGAAAGATTTTCAACACTAAATGCAGAAGAGCATACGGCGAACATACAGGTCCCAATACAGTTAACAACAACAAAAATCTGTGGTGGAAGCTAAATTAAACTCATCATCAAGTATAAGGGATGGAGAGAACAAGGGCACAACAAACAAACTAAGTCTTTATCCCATTACGTGAGGTGACATTAAAAATTAAGATAAAATAAACAAATATACGGACACGCTAAAAAGCTATACATAATATCGTGCCAAAGTATTGACAAGAGGTTGAGAGCATGAAAATGCAGTTAAACCTGATTGATTGATTACCTTCAATTTGGCTTGGTGGAAGTAGAGACCTTAGATCAGCAGGGCACAGGGCCAAATCTGTGCAAATTTGACGCAGTCTTACAAGTATGCCAAGGACAGTAGAATAGTATTTCACTACACTTTCATCAGAAATATAGCCTTTAACAATCTTCTTGGCCTCTTCTTCCATCTGATCATAAACCTGTCGCTCTTCTTCACGAAGGTCCACGAAAAAGGTCTCTATGCTTTTAGAAGGCAGGCCAAGCAAACCTTTTTCTTTTGTTCTCCTCAAAGATATGGTTGCCATAAGAACCTGAAAACACAATGCAGGGGGACATCATAAGATAATCCTCTTATGTGGAGTGACAATTCAAAAAAGTTAAAAAACAAAAATAGATAACAAATATAGAAAGAAAGAAGCAATTGTTCATGCCCCTGCCCTCTTAAAAGGATGGTGCCCACTCAACTCTTCATAATGCCATAACTTGATCAAATATTTTTAAGACTATTATCAAGAACATGATACTGACGATTTACATAAATATGCTTTCTTTACTAGCTCTAATAGGTATTTCTGTTACTATTTTTATGTTCTCAGATTTGTGCAGCAATATCAGTCAGGAAAAGGACCACATTAAGCAGGTAAGTAGGGAATTAAAACATTCAAAGACATATTTCAATGGTTTTCACCTGCAGTCGGGAGAAACCCTTCTTATCTCCTTGAGCAAGCGGTCGTTGTATCAAAGTATTCCAAAGGCTTTTCATCGAAAGCGGCTCAAACTTCAAAAAAGCAACTAAAGAAAACAAATCAAAAGAGTTATTTTGCACAGGTGTCCCTGTAATCGCCCACCGACGTTTTGCATTCAGATTAGTGACTGCACGACTCTGTTGAGTGTTCACATTCTTAATCACATGTGCCTCATCTAATATAACTCGTCTCCACTCAACCTTTTTAATAGGAGATTTGTCCCAAATTTCCTCAGTAGCTAATGTAGAATATGTTGTCAGTACAAT